>WEKX01023647.1:150232-316009 GCA_013390025.1 Pitta sordida
CTGCCAGCTGGATGTGGCACCATTCACCAACACATTCTGAGCTCGTCCATCCAACCAGTTCCTAAACCAACATAAAATGCTTCTATCCAATCCATGCTCTGTGAGCTTCTGAAACTTTCCATGGGAAACCGTGTCAAAGGCTTTGTTAAGGTCCAAGTATACCACATCCATGGCCTTTTTATCATCAACCAGGCAAGTCACCAGATCATAAAAGGAGATCAGGTTGGTCAGGCAAGACCTGCCTCTCTGAAATCCATGCTGACTAGTTCTAATGTCATGGTAGTTTTGCAGTAGCCACGTAATAGCACACAAGACTATCTGTTCCATGACTTCACAGAACCAGGACTGAGGTCAGGCTGACAGGTCCTAACCTGCTCTGTCTGGAGATGAACTTGTTTGGAGCTAACTGTATTAGATGGCCAACAGATGCCTGTTCTAAAATAAATAATACATTAAATTGATATTTCTAGAAAAGCAGGTCCTACTTTCTAGGGTTTGATCACTTACAATGGCATCCTACAGGACTTGGGGAGAAATCCCTCATTCATACAGTCTGAAACTTGCATACATCTGAATTGTATGGTCATCTTTCCTTCCTTTTCCTTAATATTTCTCCTGCTGTCCTTTTGTATTGCTTCCAGACTCATTAACAAGTCTTGGCTTTAACTTTTCCTGCTGCATTTAACGTCTTTCTTTCACAAATTTAAAATCTAAAGTACAAGCCAAACAAGCTTATTTATTTAATTATTTCCCAGCACTACAAATAGGATGATGCACAGTGAATTGGGGTGAGGATGTGGGATAATAGGCTAATCTGACAATTGTTTGAATTGTGGGAAGTTATCCATAGAGCAACTATTGCCCTTTAAATTTTAAAATCTCAAATAAATGTTGAAATAGTAAATACTTGGAATGATACCAGACCTGCTTTTGCTGTACTCAAGTTGCTGTCCTCAAGGTCAGCAGGTTGGAGTGTAGAAGTGTTCTTTGAGATGCCCCTGCCAAATCTGGCCCTTTGAAACCAGCTCTCGCAGCAGCCTAAACCAAAGACTTTTCTCTGGTCTCACTAAAGGATGGTTACCTGTTTCTGTTTCATTCACCTTTGGGGCTGTGTTCACATCTACCAACTGGAGAGGTTGTAATGTCTTAAATTCTTATAGCTATTTACTACTTAATGCGCATCTGTGCCCAAGGTCTCTTGCCAGTAGCCTGCAAAGAGTTTTGTGCAGCCTTTGTGCTGCCACAGATGACCTGCGGGAGTGTGCCACTTGGGGCAGGCTGTGCTGCCCATGTGGTGAGGGCTGCCTGAGCTGAGCTGTGCCACTGACACTCACATCCCCTGACCCGCCGCTCCCCTTCCTGCTGCCAGCAGCCCGACTTGATCACTGGCTGTGCAGTGGGGCTTGGGCTGCCTGCTCGGCTTGCTGTCCTCCCATGGCAGGCAGGGCAGGGCAGCGGTGTGGAGGCATAGGAGAGAGGAAGTGCCTTGATACTTCCCAGTGGTGGGAGGGGGGAGCCAGGCCAGGCTGGGCCCCTGCTCTCCTTCCCTCCCTGCCTGCTAGCCATTTAGCTGTTTTCTGCCTGCCCACATGAAGTGCCTCCAGTGGATGTACACCAGGTGCTGGGGAGGTTGTGGCTGGGCCACGCCCTCCTTTGTTGGTGGCCTTGAGCCTGGCGGGGGGGCCCCTTGGTTGGGTGACAGCTGGACAGGGGCACTCACAAGCCCTGTGCAGTCCCTGCACTTTCCTAATGGCTTCATCCTGCCCTGGGAAAGACTGAGGGGCCTTTTTGCTGGGCCAGTTCTGGTGGAGGCTCAGGACTTGCAGTCGCTGTGACCCCCCTCCTACACTGTGCCCACAAAGTGAGGTACTTCCCATGGCCAGGGCCTGGTCGAACCTAGGTGCCATGCCAGGGACACGCTTACCCCTGCTCAGGCCCCACACAGCAGCCACCCACCCGCCTCACCGGAGCACGGCCATGTCAAGCAGCACCCAGGCTACTGATATGAGCCAATGTTTTCTCGGTGCACCTCTGTGCCTTCACCATGTTTGATCACATTTGAGTTGAGTTTAAAGACTACTTCCTGGCCAGGAAGGCATTCCCTTAGGTCTCCTGAGAGGGCATAGGGCGGTGGGCGGTCCCAGAAATGCCCTCTAGAGCTCAGGAGTGGAGAGGTTGTGGCTACCGGCGGGGCCTAATTGAATATTCATGGATTCGCTATCTTGATGGATTTCATCATTTGTGCCTTCTCCTTGGATCTGGTCCCCTGTGAAAATTTATATATATATAACTATATACAGTTNGCGAGGAATGGGTCATGGCAGAGCATGATGTCAAATCTGCAAATACAAGCAGGTCATTAATATGCATGCAGGCCATGCCCATTGCGCCACCTCTGCCACTCCGAGCACTGTGGACACTTTTCTGCTCCTCCCCAAGGGCTCTCTCAGCACGAGAGAGGAAAGGGAACTGTTTCTGAGCCCTCTCTGACTCGGGAGACACCCCCCACCCCCGAGAATCCTTGGGCTTCTCTAGACTGCTTCGACTGCACATGCTTGCAGCCCAAACCCCGCGCTGCTGCTCCCCCCTCGGCACCCCGCCTGGCTCCAGTGCTCGTGCCCGCCGCGTCTTGGCACTGCCCAGTGCGGGCGGGCTGCAGCAGCGGAGTGAGTATGTCCCGCTGGCTGCTGCAGCTAGCCCCACTTTTCTGGGGCACTTCCCTTCCCCACCTGTAGCCATGGAAATAGTAACATGTGCCTGGGGCGGGGTCAGTCCCCAGCTCTGCTTAGAGTAACAGGGGACAGTGTGACTCCTGGCCCTCCCTGCAGGGAGCTCTGGCACTGCGCATGCATCGACTAGGGAACCTTGCAAATGCCTGAAACCGAATTGCAAGAAATTTTTCTCCAAATCCGCGGGGTTGTAATGGGAAGGTTGCAATGCAGCGGGGATATACTGTAATTGCCTTTATCTCACCCCACATTGGGCGCCAAAAATGGCTGTAATGGGTTTACTTTGGCTGGGTGCCAAGGGCCCGAATGGTGGCTCAATCCCGAATAATAAGATGATATAAGACGTGGGTTGTGATAAGGCAGTTTAATATAACCCAACTAAGGCAAAGCACAGGGCACGCAGAAGCAAAGCAAAGGAACTAATCTCTACTTCCCATCAGTAAGGCGTGTCCAGCAACATTCTGGGAAGCAGAGCTCCTGTGTGTGTGACAGTTCCTCAGAATGCAGCCATAGGAAACAATGAATGCCTCTCCCATCCTGCTCCTTTGCTTAGCTTTTATATCTAAGCTGACATCATATGATACGGAATATTGCTTTGGTCAGTTTGGGTCAGCTCGCGTGCTTCTGTCTCCTCCCACTTGAGGGGAAGGAACATTACAGTCCTGATGTGTGTTTGGCTGTAGTTAAAACACTCGTGTGTTTTACCAATACAAAGCACAGCATTGTGAGGACTGCTATGGGGCTTAGACAGACTCAAAACAGCAGTGTACATGTGGGAGAGGACAGTCTTGCAGTGCCCATGTTGGCTTGGATAAAGGAGGGGCAACAGAGGAGCTGTGTGTCCATGGCACTGAGGCCACTCTCAGAGCTGGACTCAGTGTGGGAGAGAGGCTGAGACCAGATCTTTGTATGCACAGTGAGGTGCTGCAAAACAATTTTGATGAGGAAATGCAAAAAAATGGCTTGCAGAATATTTTTTTCATAATTGAAAATACAATAAATGGTGATAGCTGTGGATGATGAATTCTCATTGTGATTCCAGAGCTCAAGGGTCCCTCAAAATGTGTGTATGCCAGGGGAGGTTTAATCTTAATGTTAGGAAGCGGTTTTTCACAGAGAGAGTGGTTGCACATTGGAATGGGCTGCCCAGGGAGGTGGTGGAGTCGCCGTCCCTGGAGGTGTTTAAGAGAAGACTGGACGAGGAGCTTAGTGACATGGTCTAGCTGGGGGGTGTAGGGCTGGATGATCCTGGGCCCCTTCCGGCTCGGAGTGGCCTGCTAGACTGTGAGGGATCTAGGTTTGTGTTACCGCTCTGGGATGTGCTCTCGGTCTCTGTACGGGTGTTAGATGGTGAGTTGGACTAGATGATCCATGTGGGTCCCTTCCAACTCATAATATTCTGTGATTCTGTACTGCTGCTCTGACGCAGAGAACAATGCATCTAAAGTGTTGGTGATGCAAAGGGAGAAGTGCGTTGGTGGAGGAGTTTTAAGAAAAATTCTCTTAAATATTCTATTACTTAGTCTTCATGCTGCACTGCAGACAATGAAAATCTGAGCTATGATGGGACATATTTGTCATCCTTGTAAATCAATGTTAAGCAAGGGAAATCTTCCACAGTGTTTACAAAATAAGCAGTTCAATTGAGAATGCTTTCAAAGTAATTCTGTGACTTGCTACAGCTGTTATCTACTTCCTCTTCTCTGATCTTTTCTCCATCCTCTTGCCCAGTACTGTGAGCCCTTGTGCTACTCAGCATGTGTTAATTACACAACTGCTGGTTGTGAGCAGAGGGTTCCTTAAGAGCTCTCACCTCCCGTGTGGCTGAGGCTTGGCCTTCTGCTGGCCTGGGAACAAGGAATCAAGCCACCACTCCCTACTGATTTCCTTGTCTGGCTCCAGGAAGATGAGTTTGTGTGCTATGGCTTTGTTGTTATTTAAAAGATAGACCGATAGTCTAAGTGGGTATGTATTTTTTCTTTTCAGGAAGAAGAGATGCCAGATGTAGAAATTGACATTGATGATCTTCTTGATGCAGCCAATGAAGAGGAGAGAGCCCTCAAATTACAGGTAGTAATATTTTATAATTTATATTGGAATGGGTCCATATCTTGTGTCTGACTGAATCCACTCTTAAGTGTAGAATTAGACCTGAGAAATTCTTAGGTCTGAGTTTAACATGGTCTACTGACTCTTCAAAGGTAATCAAAATCCTTTTAAATAAAAAAGAAATTCTGGAATGTAGGTGAAAACAGGACTAAGTAAGAGTTAAAAGAATCCAGTAATATAGGGAAATATGCTAAGCCATATTAGCCTCATTTGTATTTGTACAAGTATATAAAATAAAGAACAGAAAACAGAGGAAAAAAATAGAGTTAAATAGAAAAGCTATATGGCTGGGAGTCAGTTATGATGATCGGATAATTTCTGTGATTCACTTCCACCGTAGAAATGGGTATACAGAGCAGTAATCTTCCTTTATTCTTACATGACTGGCAATTATTTATCTGTCTATACTAGCTAGAAATTGGAACCCATCAAGCTACCTTGGAGTAAAAGCTTGAGGAAGTGGTAAGGTGGTCAGGAACAGGAATTAGTAGGGATATTCAGAAGCTGTCTGCTGAAATTACACAGTTCGAAACCAAAACAGCTCCTGTGTGAGGTAGAAGTTAATAAACAGAAGAACGAGAGGCAGAAGAAAAGAAACATAATTTTCTTAATAGATATTTAACTATGTATTTATCTATCTAAATCAAGGTATAAAACCAATCTTTGCAGATGCATTATTAAAAGAAAAACTGTTCCAGAGCTGTTGTTTGCCCTCAGCTTGCTTCTGGGAGGTGTCTGATGTGACGCTTGGATGCAGCACATCTGATTTTAGTGCCTGTTGACATGCTTTTCTCAGTGCCCACTGATCAGGCACATAGACATGGGGCATGGGCCCAGACTGTTTAATGAGCATTCATTAACAGCTTTTCTGCTTCTGCTGAAACTACCTGCACCAGCTTCCCTGCTAGGAATAACTGGTCTATGTTTCTGCCTTATAAAGACTCTAATGCTGTCCCTGCCTCTCGTGGGAGACCCGGGTTCGATTCCCCGCCGGGGGGACAGTGGTGCCGTTTAAGTTGGACTCGATGATCCTTGTGAGTCCCTTCCAACTCAGAATATTCTGTGATTCTGTAATGCCATCATAGAAATCTGCCCTTTACATGTCTGTTGCTGGGGGAAATCTTCTTGGTTTCTCCCCCTTTTCTCAGTTTTTCTTGGAGAGAGGGATTTTGTAACCTCCTGCCTGGAGGAAGAAGGCAGTATTTCTCTCCTATTGCAAATCATTCTGACCCATCTAGGGAGCAAAGATACCTAGTTGTAACACTTGGTTTTCAGTAGCATCTTCATTCAGTGATTCCTGGTTCTTGCTCCTTTTCTTTCCCAATCCCTTGTCAGGTTTCACACGGTGCTTGTTTATGTTCACTATTATTCTGAACAGGAACTGACACTTTCCTATTTTGCTTCTAGGAAACTCTTGTAGATTGCTACAAACCAACAGAGGTAAAAGACTTTTCTTAAATACTATTCACATATGGAAACTGTAGCTATGTTAAAGATAAAGTAACTTAATTTTTATATATATGATAAAGTAGTTAGGACAATACTAATGGATAGCTGATGGACTTGGGGCTTAATATCCTGGAAACATTTTTGCCTGTCTCTTAGCTACAGTCAAAACATAATTTGACCCTGTGGAGGAACTGCTGGTCATTCCAGCTGAAGTATCCATATTGTCTTCTATAATGTCCTTGCAGACTATAAAAACTAAACAATTATCATCAGATGGTTAAAATATTTGCATGATGGACTGTGCTCTTCAATGTGAAAACATTAAATTTTATCTCTGGCAGTAAAATCGTTTATTCTGAGAACTGTTTTGCAGATCTGCAACTCGGCTAATTGTATGTATTTGTGAATGGCCTTGAATAGAATTGTGGGATAGCCTGAACTAGCAGTATTTAGTTACTCAGCTGTCAATGTGCATATCTATTAATGTGTCCAGTGTGAATTTAGCCTACTTCTCATACAGTAATGTGTGCTTTCTAGGAAGAGTAAATATTGTAAAAAACCCTTGGACACCTTGTGAAAAAAAAATAAATTCAAAAGTCTAGGTCATGGGTCAGTTTCTTGGTTCCATTTTTAAGGTCATTGCTTTCTCAGAATCGACTGCTGTGCAATATTTAATAGAAGGGGTGGCTTACAGGATTCCCCTAATCAAGGACCTTTCAGATGAGTGTGACTAGAAACCAGGTGTTGGGTTTTTGAAACAAGACTGCATATAGATTGGTTCTTCCGTAATATCTGTTACTATAACCATATAAACTACTGGGGTTTAAGGATAATCAGATTGTCAGGAAGAACTGCTGGTGTGGTTGAATAGGTGCTTCCCAGTCCACCATCTATGTTCTTCAGGGCTTTTTCATTTTTATTGATTTCTGTGGGAGAGTGGGAATATTGTCCAGAGTTGCTGTTGTAGTTGCTGGTATGAACTTTTTGATAGTGCAGTGAATTGACCCAGAAGGACTTGTGTGATAACACTTGTACAACTTGGTCTGTATTGTACCTTGGTTTCTTTAAAGCAGATAACACCCATCTCCCATTATGGAGATGCCATAATGTCAAGTCTTCAGATGTCTCGCTAGTGCTACTCGTAATGCTATGCTGCGGATGTCTCATGTCAGCCTCCTCCAGTCTTCTCTATGCAAGTGCTGTGTAACCCTGGTGGTTAGGTGTGAAGACTGATATGGCATGTGAAGCCTGATGTGGCTGTTCTCACAGGCTAGTGAGAGAAAGTCAGAATCATGACTGGGTGGGAGGAACAGGTTGTCAAGAGTTTAACGGTCACTCGTGCTGACCTCTAATCTCTGTTATCTGAAGGCAGATAAAGAAGGCTCAAATAATTACTCTTCTTTCTTCGCTGAAAATGAAGCTTGACACGGTGCAAGGACAAATTTCAGATAGCTGATAAAGGTACATGACAGATGTTAGTGAGTTTTTCACTGGAAACCTTGGTCCTAAGAACTATAGGAAATACTTGTACCATGCTGGTAAATTAAGTGGGCCTGACAGTTCACAGGAAACAACATCCTGGACACATGTGCTTGGCTGTCCTCAAGGCACTTGGATCAAGATGAGATTTTAATACTGAAGCAGCGACTTGTGTCTTCAGTCCTCTGCTGACGGGATGGACACAACTCCCTTATCTGGGAGAACATCCATCTTCCTTGACAATCTTTTGAGATAGCCAAGGTGAGAGGAGTAGAAGATATCTCTTTCTCTGAGGATAGTTCCCAAAACAGGAGTCACTTCCCAGCACTGTTTTCACAGCAGCATCTTATCTGTGGCATCTGTGGCAGGATGAGCCCAGTAATACTGCATGACTGCTTACTTAGGCCACTTAAAAATACTGATTTTTAACTTGCCATGTGTGGACTTGTGGACTAAAGAATATCCTTTAAGTTGGCTTAAAATTGCTGTATGAGGATCCACACCTTGTCTAGAAAATCTGGAATCCTTTTATGTTTGCAGACCATTCAAAACTATTGAGTTATTTGGCTTGTGGAAGGATTTTTAGAAGACTTGTGAAGAATGGATATGGGCTGATGGAATTTCTCTTGGCCAATCAAATACAGGCACTCAAGAATTACACAGTTTGCAAAAGGCAGTAATCCCTTACTGGGCAAAAAGTTATGTAATATGATGTCCTTGCTATTCAGAACATAAAGAAAAATAGTACAGGCAGAAAGCTTAATAACTTGAAGTCCTTATCCCATCTATTAAAAAACTTCTGCCAACCTGCAAATGTATATCTTAAGTTAGTTATATTTAGTGTCTTACATTTAGACTAACGCTTAAGGAAAGACTGGAGGATTTTTGCATGTAATCTGTATTGACATTTTATCAGAGGAAACAGAATTATCCAGGTCACTTGAAAGATATAAAGAATTCTTAGCCTCTAATAATGTGGCCAAAGATAGCAGCTGAGAGTAACTTATGAGGAACTGTTACGAAAAGCTTTCTTCTAGTGGAAATATAGTTAGACTGTTAAGTGTGATCTAAAATGTTAAAAGCTTTTCTAAGTTAGCAGTTGTTTTTGTTTTAATTTCTATGGAAATATGCTTAATGTGGGAATTTTATGTGAAGAGTCATGCACACAAACTTCAAGGGTATGGTATCTGCTAAATCAGTGCCACAACCAAATTTTGGATCTGAACTTTTGTGATTGAAGAGTAGCAGGGAGCAGCAGCATCCTTCTGCATAATCCATGTGCCAGAGCAGCCAGTTCTTCATTCTGTCCCATGAATCACTTGTGAAATCTTTGTCATATTGCTGTCTCAGTTCTGTCTGTGTGATGGAGAATTTTAGTGCAGTTCAGAGGGAATTTTGAGTTTCATGTTAGCAGTGAATGTAACAAAGAAATTTAAATATAAACTGGAATCTTGATATGGTTTAGATACTTGACAAAAGACTTTTATGTAGAATATGAAGATTGTTGTGGTTGCGTCTTTTTTATGTCTTTTTTCAAGACATGTCAAGACATTGAAGGAGGCTTACTACTGTTACTGTATCTCTGTGATTGGTAGTGCAAAGCCACTCATTTAGACTGGGCATTGGAGAAAATCTGAAATATTTGTGTTTGATGTGAATTAGAGCTTCTGCTGGTAAGACTGCTGAAGTGATGACCGGAGAAATGACAAGGTAACTCTTAGACTACTATGGGAGAGAAATCCAATGAGTGGCAAATTTTTATGCTTGCTGACTCATAAAGATGCAGGTGGGCAAAAACAATGTTTGGAAATGGTGAATGTATGAAGAGAACTAGAGAAATCAGATTTGTGGTTTATTTACTTCTTTATTTTCTTATAGAAATATACAAAGCTTCAGACAAGTGGGCTGGAGATCTCTCCCATTCAGGCAGGATTAAATCTGTCCAGACCATTTTTTTAGTACAATTCTTCACTCAGTGAAAAAAGGGAGAAATAGGAGATGAAGTTGCATCATTAAAGAAGGTTGCATTGGAAGGAACTTGTAATTAATAATAATTTTCAGTATGATTTGCAAACAATGTTGAATTGTTCTGCATATTTTCTGGAGAACTTGGGCAGAGGTTTTAGTCACTCACTACTCAGTTACTTCAGTGGCTGAACTATTTCAGCAGCTTTTAGCACTTAATTTTGAAAAAGGTAGAGATGCATTTGCCTAACTGTGTAGTTCCCAAAGTATAATTCCTAGTTTTAGCAAATGATAGACTTGTGATGCAGCTTTTTAGAGTGCTCCAGGCATTGTGTTTTTTAAAGCTAAACACTGGTTTGTGCATGTGTTCAGTGTGTGTATTTAGTATGCAGGGATGAACAGAAAGCTCAGTGATTCTGAAGAACTCCTAAACTTTTGAAGGA
Source organism: Pitta sordida (assembly GCA_013390025.1). Classification (NCBI taxonomy): domain Eukaryota; kingdom Metazoa; phylum Chordata; class Aves; order Passeriformes; family Pittidae; genus Pitta; species Pitta sordida. The sequence goes on from WEKX01023647.1 coordinate 160,407, forward strand.
TGATATATTTATTTGGGTCCTACTATGTAATGATTTATTTCAAGTTAATGTTACTATTCGGTTTTTTTAATGCAAGGCACCAATATGTAAGACAGCCATTTGAGGCAATAGTCACTGTAGATGTGTTCTAAAGCCTCAGGGCAGGATACTGCCTTACATCTGGGTGAGCCTAGGAATTCGTAGACATTTATTGCAGGGCAGCTGATGGGTGGCAAGTTATTAAGTCTCAGTAATTGTATTATGTGGCCATAAAATCAAATAGACACTTTGTAGAGGAAAAAGGTTAAGAAACATGCATATTTATAAGCAATGCAGACAGAGGGATTTCTAGTAAAACATTTTTTGTTCATCCATTTGACCACTGAATACAGTGAAATGTTTACATTTCACTTGTTTACATGCTGCCGAACTGGACAATAAGTGGGCTGCAGGTCTTTACCACAGCTAAGCTTTGTGGTATGTAGCTAGTGCCTTGTACAGGGGTCACCGAGAAGCTGAATTGCTGCATATCGTTGTCCTCTGGACACTGAGGGTGTTGTGGCCTCACTGGATGGAACATGTTGATGGAATTGCTCAGTGAGGCTACAGAGATACTGAACTGGTTCTTGTTAATAGAAGGCAGCTTTTGGCCCTATTCTCCCCAGACATGTCTGCCTTGTCAGTTCCCTTCTTTCTGTACAACTGGCTTCACATTTAAGCCTGTGTAGCAGGGAGGGTGTTTGGCAGAGGGTGGTGTTCCTTCTTCCTTTTTTTCCTTTTCTTTTTTTCCCCCTCTTCAGATGGATTTTTAAAAATTATTATTGAATTTCTTCTGTAAGTAGCTGTGGGATTTCTCTCCAGGTTGACTTTAGTTTTTACATCCAACCAATCAGACCATCTCCAAGAAATAGCCTTGGGCAGACAGTTAAAGAAATCCTGATTTTTGACTTGGCTGTAGGGAAGTAAAGATGTGAAGGAAAGCTGACTTAAGATTAATTTCGTGCTCTAGTGAAGCAGGAGGACTAGAATCTCTAAATTTTAGTTTAAGAGCCTGTCCTACTCTGTGTGTACTGTTTGTGGAAGAGAAATCTGGAAAGACAGGGTCTAATTAGTCTCCAGAATTAACTGGAAGACTTGAATAGAAAGCCTGGAATTCATCGTCTAGCATGTGACCTTGTTAAAACAATGAGTTACACCACCAAAGCAGAGAGGTGATTTCCTCCCCTTCCCTGAATTATTATTTCACCTTTGTTTGTCATATTTTTTTTCCCCCCTAAGGCTGAATATAGATGAGTCCAAATGAACTATAGACTTAGTCTCTGTCTCTCATTTAAATTTACCTTTATAATTAGAAAGATGTCATCTACAAACAATGATTTAGTATTATAAATTCAGAGGATTCTCAAAAATTGTAACAAGGATGTCTCTTTGCAGAAAAAATGTAAGAAGTATAAAATTCCATAAATATTTGGTTTTTGAAGAATTATGTTTTTTATTTACCAAGGCACAAAGTGTAGGTATGGGATTTTTCTTCTATTAAAAGTTGATGTAACCTGTGTGTTGCTGGCTGTAACCCTCTAAGGGATAATTAATAAATTCTTGAATCTTTAGCTGAATTATTCTGATGTTTTTCATCTCTGTGAATTAAATCAGTATTTAGGTAGATAATTCAATCTGTTACAGAACTACTTTTAACAGTTTTGTACATAATCAGCTTTCAAATGTATGATGCTAAATTTCGACTTCTCATTAGAGAGGATTTCAGTAAAATGCTCTGTGTAAAATGATTTTTGTGTATGAGGTGGAGATAGATGTGTATATTAAACCCTGACTCAAATGGACACAAGGAATAAAGCTGTAATTTTTGAGTGATGGCTAAAGGAAAAAAAAAAGAGTATTACGGTCATAAAACTAAATTGGTAGTTGATTAGTTATAAATTGTAGGCATATTGAAATCCTGTGTAGTCTCCTGCCTTTGTGGGGGCAAATGTACATCTTTTCTAGAATGCTGCCTTTCCTCGATGGGGAGCTGCAAAACAAGAAAGAACGAGCACTGGAGCACAACTGTGTTAATGACAGCCAGCTCCATGCAAATGACAGATGTAAAATGATACTTAAATCAGAAATGTGCTGAACCAATGCTGTGGTTTGTGCACCTGTGGGAAGTTGTGCACAACTGCGCTATTGCCCCATACAGAATGCTCTTGTTGGGTTTTACTGTTTGGTGCTGCAGACCCCTTATTTCAAGAAAAGAAACTCTGAAGGGGTAAAGCATTGTAAATTACTATGTGGGCTTCTTCAAATGAATGCTTTCTCTGCCTTAAGAATAGCTGCAGTTACCTCAGATCACAGAATAACAGAATCACACAGAATCACAGAATATTATGAGTTGAAAGGGACCCACAAGGATCATCTAGTCCAACTCACCATCTAACACCCATGCAGAGACTGAAAGCCCATCTCAGAGCAGTAACACAACCTAGTTCCCTCTCAGTCTAGCATGCCACTCTGAGCTGGAAGGGACCCAGGACCATCCAGCCCCACACCCCCGAGCTAGACCATGTCACTAAGCTCCTCATCGAGTCTTTTCTTAAACACCTCCAGGGATGGCGACTCCACCACCTCCCTGGGCAGCCCATTCCAATATGCAATTACTCTCTCTGTGAAAAACCGCTTCCTAACATTAAGATTGAACCTCCCCTGGCGTAGCTTGAGGCCGTGCCCTCTCGTTCTGGTGTCGTCAGCCTGGAAGAAGAGGTCCACACCCATCTGGCTGCAACCTCCCCGCAGGTAGTTGTAAACAGCAATGAGGTCCCCTCTGAGCCTCCTCTTNAAAGATGTTGAACAGTACTGGGCCTAACACTGACCCCTGTGGGACTCCGCTGGTGACTGGCCGCCAGTCAGATGTTGCACCATTCACCACCACCCTCTGAGCTCGCCCTTCCAACCAGTTTGTAACCCAGCATAAAATGTTCCCATCTGCTTAGGGGGTTGTCCCTTGAGTTGGGTTTATTTTAGCAGCACTAAGAAGTTTCCAGATGGTGTTAAACTCACTTGAAAACATCAAGCAAATACCTTGTTTTGCAAAAGAAGATGCTTTTGATAACCCTGCAAAATACAAGGGGAGGAATTCCTATCTCTTGCTGTAATGTCGTGTTGAAAAGCAACTGATCCCAGGCTGTTTCATATCAAGGTGAAAGTTGCTCCAGACTCTAGCTGGGGGGTGTAGGGTTGGATGCTCCTGTGGGTCCCTTCCGGCTCGGAGTGGCCTGTTAGCCTGTGAGGGAACTAGGTTTGTGTTTACCGCTCTGGGATATGCGTTCGGTCTCTGTACGGGTGTTAGATGGTGAGTTGGACTAGATGATCCTTGTGGGTCCCTTCCAACTCATTCTGTGATTCTGTGATTCTCCTGAGTTGTGGGGGAAAATGGGCAGAGAAACGGCAGCAGTGCCTTCCAAACAGTACCATAGTACCCATTCACTCTGCATATCTCCCTCCCTGTAAAGCTCTTAGTTTCAACTTCTTTGAAGCTGTTGAACAATTTCCAGATACAGCATCTTGGTGCTGCCTTGATGGTGTGTGAAGGTGGTGTATTTGAGGCTTGAATAGAAAATTAATGTTAAGTTTTTTCAAAAGGAGTAACTGCACTTCAGCCTATTCCTTCCCAAAGCTGCCTTAATCTGATGGTTTGGCATAGGAGTATAGTTTTGGTTTGTTTGTTGGGGTTTTTTTAATGGAAAAAGCAATTGAAAGGCAATACTAATGGTCCTAATCCCAAGAAAAAATCTTTTAAATCACTATAGGGAGTTTATTTCTATAATTGTTTTACTGTAGGGCTTCATTTAAGTTTGATAGTAAAAAATTTGAAAGTGTTTTTATGTGTTAAGGAGCACCATGCCACCTAGTTTTGCATTATCTATCAGGTCTTTACAGTGATGAAAGGATGACAGAACCAATGCAAAGTTCACTGAAAGCTGTAAATTTTTAGAGTAAACATGTCTCCCTCCTTTTTCTGATCTTTGAGTGGAAAAGTACTGGACTCTAAGAAGTTTAGAGTGAATATTGTTGCAGTGCCTTGTGCCTATGTGGAAAAACACAGCTTCTAGAGAATGGATGGGAAGTATTTGGGTCTTAACAAACCTGTTTTTCTGATCATCGCTCTAGGCTTTCTGTCTATCCAGGTGGGAAGTGTGGTATTGATATGCGTAGATGTATTCCTGAGCTGGCTTTCACATAGTTCAGCGTTGGAGGCCAGAATGTAAAAGGTTCTTGGTGAACAGAGAAGGGCAACAAGGATGTTGAAAGGACTGGAGAAAGAGCCCTATGGGGAGCAACTGCGGGAGCTGGGGTTGCTCAGCCTGGAGAAGAGGAGGCTCAGAGGTGACCTCATTGCTGTTTACAACTACCTGAAGGGACGTTTTAGTTGAGTGGGTGTAAATGTCGTCTCTCAGGCTGCCAGCACCAGAACAAGAGGACATGGCCTTAAACTACGCCAGGGGAGGTTTAGACTGGATGTTAAGAAGAGCTTTTTCACAGAGGAAGTGATCTCTCATTGGAATGGTCTGCCCAGGGAGGTGGTGGAGTCGCCATCCCTGGAGGTGTTTAAGAAAAGACTGGTTGAGGAGCTTAGTGGTATGGCCTAGATGATGGGAGGCTTGGATAGATGGAGTGTGGTGCCCGTGGTTCCAGGATTGTGGGTTCGATCCCTGGGTGGGCGTTCACTTGGGAGTTGGACTAGATGATCCTTGGGGTCCCTTCTAACTCGGAATAACCTGTGAACCTGTGAACATTTGTAGACCACACTGACATGTGTGCTGCTCTGCCTTTGCTGGTGTTAGTTGCAGTCACAGGTAGTGTTGGTGCAACAGTACATGTAGCTCAGTATAGACATACATAGAATGTCTGGAAAGGAAATTTGTTGGCTGGGATGATACCTACCAGAATTTTGGTTCCACCAGAGAAACCTGATGTATTTCTCAAGTTAAGATACTCATTTACAGAGACTTTTCTTATGCAAAGTATAGGATCTGGATAATATATGTTTCAGTATGACCTTTTTTGAAAGGTACTGTGTTGTCATTCATGTAGTAACTTCTTTCACTGGAATTTTTAGCTTCTAGCACTCAGACAGGAGGTCATGCTTTTTGTTGTTTCATAGAATCATAGAATGGCCTGGGTTGGAAGGGATCTTAAAGATCGTCTTGGTTTCACCCCCTGCCAAGGGCAGGGTCACCTTCCACTAGACCAGGTTGCTCAAAGGTCTGTTCAAATTGGCTTTTCACATCAACTTGACTGTTTAAATCCATTTCACGTATTAGGTTTCATGCATACAGCTAACTGATTTCTTTAGCTTCTAGTGCATCTGCAGTTATTATAAGAAATTTTTTACCAAAAAAAATTCCGATGAGGCAATTCTGTAAGTTTCTGTTCTCAGATAGTTTGAAAAGAGAAAATCTTCTGAAACCGAAGAAAATATCACCGAGAATAAAGGCCTGGTAATGACTTGTTTTGTTGTGAGGTGTTTTGTTTATTTTGTTGTTTTGTGGTGTTTTTTTTTCTTTCTGGAGTAGCATCGTTTACTTAGATCCATAATGAGAGACATCCTTCTTAAGACAGTGGTGGTACCTCTGGCTTCTCATTCCTGCCTTGCTTCAGTCTGGTACAAGTGTTACTGTGGACTGAATGGTGAGCCTGGTCAGAGAGCTGAGCCAGCTTGGAAAGGAGCGGGGCAAAAGGAAAAACAGTTGAATTTTTAGCTATATCAGCCTTCTGTTACATTTGGGTATGCAGCCAACCAAAATGGCGGCACAGAGAGTGGCAAGAGAAACACTTTTTGGCCGGAGTGCTCATTTCTGTGTAGGCTTAAGCTGCAAAGGTTGGCTTTGACTGGTTGCATTGTATCTAACCATAAGTTTTCGTTCATTAGTTGGTAGAAGGCTTTGTGCAGTAAAAGCCTGAAAGATGGCTAACAACTGAGCTGGCACACTTACAAGGAAATGGTAGTTGTTCACACCTCCACTGGATGGTGAGGGCATGCATGTGAGGTTCCTGGCAATCAGGCCAGAGAAATTCTAGCTTAGCAGTAAAAGCTTAAATAAAAATGTATAGTTTTCTTTTTTAGAAATATCAATTATGGTATTGTGGGATCATTACAATTACTCATATTTTCTATTTGTTTTTCTAGGAATTTATCAAAGAGCTGCTAACTCGGATAAGAGGAATGAGAAAACTCAGTCCCCCTCAAAAGAAGAGTATATAAATAGTTCAAAGTAGTAGCACTCTGTAAAAGACATGGCAAGGGAAACAGGACTTTGAATACAAGACCTTTATTAAAATAATTGTCTTTCTTCACAACTTTTTTGATTTTATTCAGTTTTGACTCAAGGAATTTCTTTTGTGTGTTTTAAGGGTTCTTTTTAAAGTGTTAATTCTTTTTGAAATCAAAAATATCAACAATTTGGATGCTGCTCAATTTCCAGCTGAGGATTACTAAAGCAAGTGCAGAATCCAAGAGTGAGTGATGAGGGGCAGCAAGCCTACGGTGGAACCAGAAGACCTTGTAAATTTGCAGAACTAGGAGACTTCTCCTTGCAACTAGTTGGATAATGTTTCTTAAGTTGGTTGTACATTTAACTCATGGATGTCAAGTTTCTTGTGCTTGTCTGTACATAACTTTTAAAGTGGGTTGTGTGAATACTGTTTCACATGGATGGAAGGAAAAGTTTGTTACAGTAAATTAATCAAATGGTGGTTATTGAAATTTGCCACAAGAAGATACCAATTTAGATCACTAAAATGAGTGCTGCCATTTTTCTAAATATCCTTAAAGCAGCCTAGTGAAGAATTGAATCATATCTCTTTGTTTAGACTGCAGCATACTAAAATTTTGAATTTGAAGGGCTTAATTGGTAAACTTAAGAGTTATTTGATTGACTTTGATGTTTGGCCAGGATCACTTCCTCTCCACCTCATGGTGTCTTGGAGCTGTGCTAACCTATACTGAATGAGGGCCTGCAGTCATATCTAGGGAAATGTCTATCACCATTTAAAAGCTGCTTCATGCTGGAGGAAAGGCAGTGATACCAAAATGAATTGCAAGTACTGTATTGCATTTAATGATGTGGTGTTAATCAAATGCAGATCCCTCTCCTATAAAGGTAGGCAAAGAATAATATGGTCTTTCTTTATGACTCTACCCTGAGAAATGGGGAGACTTCTTAACTTGGGCTCTCTTACTTGTAAGAGCAAGAACAGACAGAGATCCCTGCTCCCTTCTGGAAAATGTCCTAACTGGAATGTTTAATAAGCTACCATTTACTGGTAGGTGACCCTAGTCAGGCATTTTATATCAAGGGTGCTCTGAACATATTTTATTTTTCAAAAGAAGTACATGTTTGTGAATTTTATGTATACTGGCAAGCTTTTTTAATGTATTTAATTTTGTAATGTTTACCAATGATTTTATTTACCAGATATTTACTCAAATAAATGGAACAACTTGTGACTTGTTACATGTACACTTTACAAGACTACTGTTGTTGAGTAGGTTTGTAAATGGAATTTCTTGTTAAAGAGAGAGGTCTGTGAGGTGGTAAGTACATGGGAACCCAGGTGAATTGACTCTAATTGGCTTTTAATGTGTCCAGTATAGCTCAGACTCCTGTAACCTCGTGCACAGCTTCATGCTTCTGCAGATGAGGCCCTTCTTTCCTCTCACCGAGGAGATTTAAAACAGGGTGGGAGAAAAGCTTGGAAATTCTTTCAGATAAATGCTGATAAATTCAGGTATCTTTTTCTATCCACCAGAGGTGAGTGCAGGGTAGGGCTTACACTCTGTGGCTCTCATTTTTCTGCTGAAATTGTGGCAGAAGGGAGTCTTTCAGCAGGAGGCACTCTACCTTTCTTCCCTCATCCACCTGTCTAAATTCTCAAGAAATTCCAGCAGCGCTCAGAAAAGACATGCCTGCAATTTTTTACATTTAAATCTTGTACCCTGCTGAAGTTGCAGTTTAGGTCTGGGTTCCTAAGGAGTCACCCAGCAATTTTTTTTTAAATTGTGAAATGAAACCTGTGCTTCAGGGAAATTGGAGGGAGCTTGTGAATGCATCCATTTTTGTGTTGGGAACTGCAGCTATTGTTGTCAATATTATCAATGAGATGTATTTGGTTGTGTAAGAGGCCCATATGAATGATGTGTCTTACCACAGGAGGATCCTTTTCTTGGTCTTTGCCCCTTGCAGAGGATCTCGTGTAGCTAGATCTAAATGACCAAGTTTATATCAAAATCAGCATTTGAAGGAGAGAATGTTACAGGAAAAACTTCCTTAACTGCTGAGGTAAGGGGATTTTTATTAGATTTTTTACTCAGCTCTAGAGGCAGAAATAGGTGGTGTTAGTAAAGAGGTCTTACTAGCAAGACTGATGTTTGAGTGGGCAGGTACCTTTTCTGGAAAATATCTTGGTTTGTAACTTTTTGGAACTCTCAAGTTTAGTATGTCCAAAATGGGGAAAAACCTTTTTGGTTTGGTTTTTTTTTTGTTTGTTTTTTTTTGTTTGTTTTTTTTTGTTTTTTTTTTTTTTTTTTTTTTTTTTTTTTTTTTTTTTTTTTTTTTTTTTTTTTTTTTTTTTTGTTTGTTTTTTTTTGAAACTTGTTGGCAAATCTCATGTTTAGAATTTTAGCTGGAGTCTAAAATACTGTCTGCTCATGGGTACTGTCCCCTGACTTATAAATTTGTTCACATGCATATAATACATGGGCTGAAAAAACTGAGAGCATGTAATAGACCTTTTCAACTTCTGAGGTGGTTACAGCTGCTTACGTTTTGCAGGTAGTATTTATAAACAACCCAAAGTCTGAACAATAAGGATTCTAGGAATTTCCACGTCCACAGATACATTTTGTGATTTCACTTACAATTTTAAATATAACTGGTTTTTGTTTATAATAATGATGTACAAAATCAGAAATGTCAGTTAATGGCAATGGCATCTGTTGTCGCCTTTCCTACACCAAAATACTATCCACAAGTATTTTTTCTTTCATATGGTTGGACTAAAAGCTGCCCACCCAACTGTATGAATGATGTGTTTGTGTCTTTAGTCCTATTCACCTTGCACTGAAGTAGCTGAGGAAAGTATCAGTATACCCCTTCCAAACCCAGTAGCTTTGATGGTACACTTAGAAATGGTGAAGGCTGTGGCAGTCCTTACTATTTTCTTACCTTATGTAGATGGGACAAGTCACTTCTGTGAAGGGTTTCCTTTCCTCCAGCTTCCATGGATTTTGCTGTCTTACAAATGTCAGTGAGCAAATCCAGTCTCTAAATAGCTTTTGTTTGCAGCTGGCCTGATTTTCTCGGGGACTTACAGGGTCTCATTCTTGCTAATTTTTACTTAATGGAGATGCTCTTGGCCTTGGTGTAAGTGAGGGAAGAACTGACCCATTCACTAAAGATTTAATTGTGCTTTATGTCTTTATACTGTGATGGTGTTCTTGGCTCTGGGGCAATATTCAAGGGGTATATCAATAGCACACTGTTACTGAAACAAATTGAAATCAAATCTTACAGGCCAGGCTCTTCGCTGCCTTGGCTGGACAGCTTTCATGAGAAGGGCCAAGTCTGATTGCAATGAGGGCTTCCTCGGGGCTTTTTAAGTAGCTAATGAAAGGAACTGAAGTTCCTCCTCATAAATATGTAGTGAAGTTGAGGTTTTTGTTTTGGAATTGAAGTGCCTCTCCAGTGTACAAAGATTGTCTGCAAGAGCATGTGTTCCTGGGGTCTGCTTCATGGTGTAATTAGCCTTTGCGTGTTCTACAGCAGGAGCTGACAGTGGGATGTCTCCCTTGGTTGTCCTTCCAGTTGGCTTAGAAGAGGAAAGTGCTTGTAATCATACACAGTGTGCCTCGTGAGGCTGCAGGGACAGGGTAGTATGTTCCTGCAGCACAGAAGGACATGAGCCATTCATCTGCCAGCCTCATTTTTGTTCCTTGCCCTCAACAGTGGGGTTTACTTCTGAAGTTGTCATGCATGCAGGGAAAATAAGGGATATGTGGACGGGAGAGTTTTCTCTATTGTCTGAGAACATGGCCAAGAAAAGTAAGAGCAAAATATCTGCTCCATTTGTGTACTTAAAGCATTTTGACACAGTCTTGGTAAGAGTTTTTAATACTTTATGCTGCTAAGTATAATAGTGTGTGTGAAATTGAAATTACTGAGCAATCTATTTCTATGATGGTTTTGCAGATTTAAGACAGACTTAATGTAAGCATGTACCTCCATGGTAAAAAAAAAAATAAATTATGTGGGCCACATCAACGGAGGGCCTGTTTGCTTGGGCACTAGAAGAAAATACAGATTTTGTTCTTAACAAGCAGCTGAACTTAAAATTCTGCTGAAGTGCTACACCAAAAGGACAAATTGCTTCTTGGCTGCATAAGATTTGTTATTGTCAACATCATGCACATATGGTAAACAGGTACTGAACAACTGCCTGCAATGCTTTTCAAAGAGTATTGAGATTAAGGGAAGAAGTCAGAAAAGAAATAAAATTTGGGGAAGTCCAGGAAAAAAATCACTAAGAAAATTACCTGTTACATGTTTAGCTGGTAAGAAAGCAGAGTCTTGTTTGCTGCATATATTTCTGTATGTGAAGAAAATGAGAGATGACTTTTTTCGTGTATTGGAGAAAAGCATAAGGAGGAGGAATAGCTGGAAATAAAGAAAGAAAACTTGAAGTGTGTAAGAAGATAGAACCTCTTGATAGTTATGGTGAGGAGCCCTTTGAGCTTGCTGCTGTGGGAATATATGAGATTGACCTCTGTTAGTACCTCCAAATGGAAATTGGATGCTTTTCTAAATAAGTGTTCATTAGATGAGTTAGTTTCAGTTAAGGTAGTCAAAGGCCTTAAAACTCTAGACTTCTGTCTCATGGGGTTTTTAGTTGGTTGGTTGTGGGGGAATTTTTTGTTTTGCTTTACAAAAACCTAAACCCAGAGGAAACTAATAAGAAAGTGATTTCTTTTTATTGTGGCCATGTAGCTACATGCTCACATAGTAGTTAAGTCAGATTAACAATGCTATATACATGCTATATACAACTCTACTGCTTTTTACTTGACTTTCATGTTATTTATTTTTTTTCTGGAAGTAAGCATATAGTAAGTGTGAATGTAATTAAAGTTGATATTAACAGTTAGAGAGAAATTGATATGACGAAGAGAAAATATGACTAAGAAGTGCTTAGTGCTGCAAAGTTTTTTTGCCACTGGAGGATTCTGCTGTCAATATAAGTACAGAGTGTTTCTGAAGGTTTATTTAATGTACCGATTTACAGTAAAGAAGAAATTGCAGTATGGATAGTATGTCAAAAATTCCCATCAAATATCTGTTGTCTCTTAGTAAGAGAAGCCAATTTGTGACAGTGGTGGCTGTGCAGACCCTGCAGGCGCGTGTCCTTGCAGCTCTGGCTGAACCTGACTTTTGGTCAGAGCCTGTCTTCCAATTTGTTCTGCCTCTACTACCTCAGAAAGTATAAAGAAGTCTCATACAGCAAATGAAAAGATTCAGTGAGTGCTTCAGGCTTGTCCAGCAACCAGTACTGAGCCAGAGCCATATCAAGACTACAAGGAATGAGCCAAGATGGTGCTTGAGACAAAGGCATTAGAACTCACTTGGAAGTGTTTAAGGCTAGGTTGGATGGGGCTTTGAGCAACCTAGTCCCATGGAAGTTGTCCTTGCCAGCAACAACAAGGAATAACAGGTAGCAGACAGACAAATAAATGAAGACATTCTTTGTGTCCTTTGGAAAAACAACTGTCTGAGTCTCCTAAACTCTATACTTCTCAGAGAACCTACTTCCATCAGGTTCCACTGGGCTTTGGGCTGGGTCCAGGCAGTGGCCTGGTGGAGAGGTAAGTACTGGTTCTTCATGAGTAATGCAGATATAAGCACGTTTGGGTAATTGTGTGCCAGCTAAGTTGCTCAGCACTGAATCCAGTGTTTGGACTGTTAATAAGCCAATGTGTCAGGCAGAGCATTGATAGGATGTGTCATCACCTTTTTCCATTTTGCAGTGACTGTCATACCTACATACGTACTCTGCTAACAGAGCCTCTAAGGAATACTGCTGTTTTTCAATCTTGAAATCAGGAAAAAAGCATGTTTTTCACTTGGGAGGGACAGCAGTTTGTTGCAAACCCAAACAAACAAATAACTTTTTCCCTCTGATATATGCACCTCAAAAGCAGGCCTTTCAAATAGATATAGCTGTACATATGCTATTACCAACTGACAGTGCCCGTTTTTGTAAGAAAATGAAGCTGTTCAATGCTCTTTTATCTGGACTAATTTAATTTGTGCCTCCTAAACTCCAGTAGTCCTTTCAATATAGGTTTCACAGTCATCAGAGAAGATTTAACGTATTTGGGGAATTTTTCTAATGCTGATTTAGATTTAAAATAAGGCACAAAATGATGACATATTTGAAAAGGGCTATAACTTGTTTTAAAGATTCTCCTCTCTATAGTTGTCTCAGAGGTATTTCTGATTCCATATCAACAATGTACCACAGTAGTGCATGTTTTATAATGGTAAATCCTTAGAATTTCAATAATCTACTTCAAGTATCTGCCCTTTCTTTTGTCTTATGTGCCTTAGCCAAAAGCTGCCGCTTAACACATTGCATTGATTATTTCTTCATCTATGAAGCTGTACACTCAGCTCAGTGTTTAATCACTCTTAGTCTGAGTTTTTGTCCTTGGCACAAGGACAATGTGTTTAAAAATACATGCCAACTCTTCAGAAATTAAAAGTTTTAATGCTAGGCTTGAGTGAGGTGATAATTGTATAACTTTTCCCTTTCTGGTTACCTTTGAAATCTGAAAATCTGATCACTTCCTCAAGTTAGTATGATTTTCTCAGTTCTGATCGTGTTAGATGCTTCCTAATTAATTTAGTACTTGTATTTCTTACAGATTTTATTTATGGTTGCGGTTGGTGTCTGGTCTAACAATTGTTTCCCCTCCCTCAGAATTCTCTTGTGCTTTCATTCATTTTTGCAATAGAAGTTCAAGTATGTGATAGTTGTGCCACCTCTGCAGCACCAGCAAAAGATGACTTGACAGGGATTCAAGACAGATCAAATAAATCAGATTAACCCACAGTATTGTTGTGGGGGTTTTTTTCTGGAGAAAGTTAGGCTATCATGCCCAGCCACTCCTGAGTTTCACATCCTTTCTTTTTTATACAACAAGACTCTTCTCTAGGAGAATGTTTTTAGTGCCAGGAGGCACCTGAAAGAAAGCACTTAAAATTCTGGAAGTTGGTTCAATATCTCAGATGAAACTCACTTACAGGGTTGGCTTTAGGAAAAAATAAGTAAGACTAGGACTGTTCAGAGACTTTGTATCCCATCACTGGGTCTTGTTAACTAGAAACTGTGGAACAACTGTCTAACATGATCAGGGCAAGGACCACAGATCAAACAGCAGGCATGGTACAGGAATATGCTGACCTTCCATTTCTTCTAAAGTTTCCTCAGTGTCTGAACCTTACTCATCTCAAATGCTCAGGAATTATGAGACAAATAACATAGGCACTCTGAGGCTATGGAGTCCTGAATCTTTCATAATGCATGGTTTGATTATTTCTTGAGATGCTTTCTCAGGGACCCCTTGGAAGTTGTTCGTGGTGTTGCTGGGGGACTGAATCTTCCTTTCCTATCTCCAGCAATTTCAGGAGCAGAAATCCTAGGAAAGATGTTGTGCTTGTGATAAAAACATTAAGGTCAGGGACAATCAGGGAAATAACATTTGTAGATGCTGGAGCTGATCTGCTGTGGTGCCGTTTGTAATGCATCCTGTGTAGCCCATGGTACTCTCCCAGTGTTGATCGTGATTTAAGGAAAATCAATTTCTGGACTCAAGATTTGCTTGCAAGCTATGGAGAAATTTATTTTAGGGCCCAGGAACAAGGAAAAACAACTTTGGACTGCAAAGTGTCCCCCAGACCTGTCAAGTGCCAAAAGCCCCAGCCCAGTTTTTGCCACCCATCTTTATACACCTGCCTCAAACATAGGCAAATTATGCCATGAATATGTATCCCTTCAGCATTATGTCATAAATTTACACCTTGCTTTAAGCCTTTGACCATTCAGCTTTGATGTTTCACATATCTTTGCCCCGTGCCATGTTTTGACTAAAACCCTCCTCTGTTTATCATTCAGGGAAACAAGGTTTTCTACCTTTAATATTCAATCTTAACTTTCAGGCCTAGTGAATGCTTCTAACATCTACTAATTCTTCTAAAACTCTTCTAAAATCCAAACCTTCTAGCTATTTCAATAAAATCCCTACATTTCTACGCCTATATCTACCTCCCTAAAAACTGTGAATTTCTAAATCCTCAGATTTAGGACCTCAGTAGGACCTCAGGCCTGCTTGTGCACAGAAACCCACGAGGTAGACAAGCTAGGTAAAACTAAAAATATGCTGGTGTCACTTCACATTAGAGCTGATGTAGTTTACCCTTTATCCATTGAATACAGATTACTCATTTCATTAACTGGAAAACAACCTTCCTTAGAAGTTGGGTTAGTGATAGGGGCTTTTATATATCATTTCATCCATGCTTTACTGCAGTACATAGGTACCCTGGTGGAAAAAACTGTTCTTGGCTAGATGCTAGAAACAATCAGCTCTCTTTTTTTTTTTTTTTGTATAAATAGTTGAGAACAGAGAGAAACAAGCCCATTTTTAATACGTGTTTAGGTTGAAACTGTGCTGCAGTGGAGCCTAGCTATCATCCCAAGCAATTATACTTCCAATGTTGCCCTTTCGGGACAGAAAAAAGCCTGTGAAATGCTGGGCTGTTTGTAAATCAGAAAAGTCTTTTGAGTTACGTATTTTCATTGTTAAAAGTGTTGCTTACTGAGAGCAAACAACTCTAATAAATCAGTGATAGTTGATGCTCAAAACTTGGCAGAAGATTTCAAAACTATGTAATGGTATTTGGGAAATGGATACACAGCTTTCTGTGCCACATTTTTGTGGGGAGCTCCATAGAGAGAGCAAACTAAGATGACAGCATTTTCATTATATCCTTTTTTTTTTCTGCAAATGACAGATTAGCTGTGTGGTTCAGTTACCCACAGATCTTTCCCTCACGTTCTGGAGCTATGGGAAACAAATAATAAATGTTTGCTTTCCGTATAGAGTTTTGGACACAGATGTTGGGATATATTCAAATTAAACAGTATCTTCTCCAGCTCATGGGAGGCTCCCTGCCCCCCCCTCCCCCCAAGCATAGGGTAGTACAGGGAATTGGAAGTATTCCTGGAGAAAGATGAGGGCTGCGTGGAAGGGCAGATGGTCCCACCTGTTCGTCACATGTCAGGCAACTCTGAGCCTGGCAGAGGTAAGTGCTGGTAACTCTACCATAACAGCTCATGGAAGACTTAGAAGTTATTTACTTAGGAATAGCAAATGTCTGAGCTCTCATATTTAAAGTAAATACCACAAAATTCTTTTCCCTGTTTGTTGACATTAATTAGACAGAATTGAGTTCTCTACTTCATCTGGTGTTCTAGTGCCCACTCAGCCTGTCAAGCCTGAGGTTTCTGTTCTGACCTAGTAATCTCTTATTGTCTGCCGTTTTGTTGTCTGTCCTCTGCTTTACAGACCTTGGAGAAATGTTTTCCACAAGAAGGTATGAGACAGCATTTTTCATTAACCCACTACCATGAAACTGGCTGTTAATTGCTATTATTTGCACTCTCTGCTTGGATCATGACAATACACTATCCATCTCTGCTTAAGGGAAGAGAAAGACTCCAGTGAGCACAACCCATCTACGTGTTCCTGTTGGGAGTCAGGTAAAACACAGATATTCTCACATGCTCCCACAGACGCTGCCTCAAATGGTGTCAGTAAGTGCCATGGCTGGGAGCTGAGACATGGGTAGTGCTCCCTCATACACATCTCAGATGGGCCTGTCAGCAGTGCTCAGTCAACAGCACTGTCAAAATGCAAGGAGCAGTGCCTCCTCTCCTCTTCACAGAGCTCTTAACAGCCAATGTACCCACAAACATGTGAACTCTCCTGCATCTAATACTAGGTCACATTGTCAAAAGAGGTTATGGTCAAGATCTTTGAAGAGGGAAAGGCAGTCCTGGTGCCCCTCAAGTTTTGACAGTAGAGCTTCTCAGGACAGCAGTTTTCTAAACAAGATGCTGCTATATCTGATGGTATATCAGTATTTTTTCTTCTTTTTTCCCTAATTTCTTGTTTCCTAAAGGAGTAGAGTTGGTCCTTTTAGCAGCTGACATGTCGAAAGCATCCAGAAGGAAACTACAGGAAGCTGGCTGGCAGTGACTTGTAAAAATGAAGCAAATCTGCAGGGAATTTCTTGGCTGATTCAGTGGCTTTCTAACATCTTGCCTTTCCAGCTGGACCTGCCTTCTGGTAGTAAAGGCCCTGTCTAGGCTGAACACGTCGGAGGTAGAAGCAGCACACTGACCTTTTTAATTTCTAAGGTTTTGCTGCTTGAGGAGAATGCCTAAACAAATACTGAGGAGTCTTGCTCACATTTCCCCATCTTTTTCTGTCCTCTACCACCTCTCAGTTGCTCACTGGCAGGAGTCATAAATAATATAGTATTTTTAAAATACCTTTGAAAAAAACTGAACTGTGTAGTATAAGATCTGGAGAGGGAGCAATAGCAGATGTAACAAGGGGGAATCCTGCTGAGGCACTGTTGTTGTTTGGGTGTACGTATTTCAAAGGTTTAAATAGGATTAAGGTATTTATTATTATTAATGGGAAAATAATCTTTATCCCTCCAGAACATTAGAGATACATAATTTTTAATGCAGCAGAGAAAGACTCTATGGGCAAATACAAGGTTCCTGTAGTCTAAATAGTCAGTTTGAAGCTCACCCAGCCTAACTGAGGATTTTCTCTTGCTAAAAACGCACAATGGTTATTCTGCTGTGAGCTTGGCAAGACCAATGGCTGAAGCATTCATAATTAAATATTCTGTGTGTGATTCTGTGTGTGTGATTAACTACTGATTTGAAGTGCCTTGATTTATTGGTGTTCCAGCATGGGGCACTTCAAAAAGACCTTTATTTATAAAATAATTGCTCTGTTCACAATGTTTCTCACCTGGAGCACTGTGAATTTGAGGCTCCCGATTTACTGACCATTCTTGAAAACTTCTGGATATTGACAAATGAATAGCATATACCTAGTTAAGAGTGCTTGGGACTCCCCGGTGCTATAACAGTAATAAAGAAAAAATAAATGAAAAGACACTTTATGGTTAAATAAAGTTATTCTGACAGGATATGACTAACATCTGATTTGTATAAAGCCAAAGGCTTTTTGCCCCACGAAAATTATGGGCTAAATTAAAAAAACCTCCTCTCAAATCACCATTTGTTACGCCAAGAACTCTTAAAAATGCTGTAGGTAGCATTATATAAAATAATTGTTTTAAATTGACCATTGCTTCCTCCTTTGTCCCTCATGTGTATGCAGCACTTTCTGGAGGGAGATGTGTTTCAGTATGGTTGCATGCCTCTGTTAAGGACATATGATTTTTTTTTATTTTTTTTTTTGCTGTAGAGTGTGGCCTGTCTCATGTGTGGAACAGAGCAAGATTATCAGCAGAAAGGGAAGAAATCAATGAACCAAGACAGACAGTCACTGGTAACTAGCTAAGAATAAAGAGCTGGGCTCGGGTGTGCAATATTCATCGTCAGCAAATAGATCTTGAAACCCTCAAGCCAAATGGTCCATTTCTGAGCTCAGGTCAGGCTTGGAGGAAGCCGAGTTGTTATCGGATCTTGGGATGCTGTGGTTTAAGTCAAGGTCAGCTTCAAACAGAGTTTGCTGACAAGTGCAATAGATGAGTAGCTGTGTGAGCTGGCTTTAATGGACTTGAATGAAATAAGAAACGTTGGACCCTGAGTGTTGTTAAAGTGTTTTGTGTATGAAGCTATTATCTCTTGGTTTTGTAGCCTCAATGTTTTTGGCTGGCTGCTAGATGGCAGAAAACCTTGTTTTTCTGACCCAGCTGGGAGTTAAGAAGAGACCCAAGCGCCTAACTGCAGGGTTTCCACCCCAATGGGCAGCCTGAAAAGATGATTCAAATGTGCTATAAAAACACTACAGCTGCTCTGGGAAGGAGGCAGCACATGTGCATTTTCTTAGGTGCTTAATCTGGTCTGTATTGCTTTTTTTTAAAACTGGCTGCTCTTTGCTAGCCTACATTGTATCGGGGCTTGATCCAGCACAGTAGAAAAGTCAAATAAAGAATTCCTGACCTGTTACAGAGAAAGGCTCTCTTTGCTGCTTGCTGTGCTTACCCCCATGGGGCACTCCACTGACTGTTCATATGGCTTTGATGGCTTTCCTTGCGCTCCTCTCCTGCTTTTGCAGCTCTTCTTTACCGCACAGAGGAGGTTGACTTGAACTGCCTCCTGCCTCAACCCTGCCTTGTCTCCAGGGCTCTGTCCAGCTGTAGTTTCTTGGTGCTGATCAACAGTGCGAGGAAGAAGCGCAGGTGTCTGGTTGAGCTGAGGGCTGGTGCTTACAGCCAAGTGGCTGCACAGCTTTCCCCTGCAAGAATTACAGGGATCTCCCAAGCTATGACTGCTGTGATATACCTGGATAGTGCTCTGGGGATTTCACCTGTTTGTTCAGCAAGGAGGAAGATGCAATGCAAGTGAGCTTGACTGCAATAAAGGAAAAATGCAGTTGATAAAGGATATTAGCTCCTCAAACTATGATTTAAGTTTGCTGTTCCAGCAGCAACCTCCCATGTGGCCTGCAGAGAGGTTGTTCCTGTGCATAAGCTCCTTCTTGCACTAATGGTCCAGGGCTGATTTTGTCATTGGGGTATTATTAGGATAAATGCAGCTGAGAACGCAAAGCATCATGGTGACATGAGCAGCTTGACTGTCTTGGTTGGTTGACTAGATGGTCCTTGTGGGTCCCTTTCAACTCAGAATATCCTGTGAACCTTGGTGAAGTAAATTTTCTTAGCTTGCCTTGAAATTGTGTTGATATTTTAAAGAAGAAAACAAAACCAACCCCAAAGTCCACTGTATAGAGACAAGAAAGGTTATTTTTAACAGTGTAGAAAGTGCTTTACTTACAAGGGTAATGCTACCCACGGGACATGCCTTGCATTTTGCTTAACAGAGGCAGAGGCCTCTTGAGTTACAGAGCTGAAGGGGAATAACAAGCTGGTATGCTAATAATTCCCATGTTACTATTTTTAAAGTTCTGCCTGTGTGCCTGTGTCATTTGTAGTGTTGTTACCCTGCCTCCTGATACCAGGTTACTTTAGGCAAAGTTGGTGTTTGCACTTAAGTCTGCATTTCTGACTTTTTGTTTGCTTACTCTGCTCTCTGCCTTTTCTACTGGCATTACTCTTATGCTCTTGTACATAAAAAACAAAATAAAACCAAAACAACAACAACAACAAAACCTCAAACAACCAACTAAAACCAATGTTGAAATTTGAATTTGACAAAGCTTTTGTTATCTTGTTCAAATACTCAGAGCTCTGTTTGCAGAGTACCCGCTCCCTTCATCTGCCTTTGTGAACTTAGTTTTGGGTACACAAACTGGTTTCTGTGACCTGTTTTTTTTTTTGGCTTGGTGGCTCAATGCTTTCCCTAGTCAGTTTATATGTGAAAACACCATTGAACACGTCTAGGGAAGGTGACAGATCAAACAACTAGGGGCACAAAGCTCCATTTTGTATAGCTGCCCTGGTCCCCAGTGGAAGCTCAAAGGGAGGCTTGGTCTGCTGCTGTGGGACGTGGTGAAACCCCTGCTCTGCTGGCAAAGCTGTTTGGGAAATCTAGTTCCCTTGCAAGAGAATATGGATTGATATGTGTATCATTGCTGTATATACAGCAATATGTATTGATAACAGTGAGGATGCCTGTGAAAGGAGAGCTGCTGAATGACCAAGTAAGGCAGTTATTGGCAATAAAAGCTGAAACATTTGTGAGAATTCTCCTGAAAGGAAAGGAATTTTCTAAAGGAGTGGGAAAAAACAGTGTACAGCTTACTCCTTCAATGCACAAGGAGATGCCTGCACAACCCTTGCTTGTCAGCCTGTGGCACTGTGATAAAGCATCGCTTACCTGGAGGATGACTGCTGCCGTGTTCCTAGAGTGACAAGCAGCTTTCCCACGTTCATAGAGCAAATAGGGAAGGAGGCAGATCATTTTTTGAGTCACTGGGGCAGAAGGTGTGAGAGGGAGAGGAGGGAGGTGTGAATGGGGAGGTCCTTATGCATTGAACCATTTCACTACAGCCTCAGAAGCCCCTTACTATAGGCTCCCATCTGTCTGTGCACAGAGGTGTAATATAAAGGTTATACCAATGCACTATTCCAGGCTTTATTTTTATTCCAGGGGGTTTTAAATTATTAATGTGAAGCACAGCAACAGCTGAACCTGCTGTTAGACAGTACCTTGTAAGACCTTTTAAAATATTTAGCACTTACTAACAGAACTAAGCAAACAAACAAGAGTAGCTAAAGTGTTGAGTATGCTCTTAATTTTTAAATAGCTAAAACAAATTAGGGAACACTTCAGATGACAAGTGTACAAAGGCCATTTGCCTCATGCTGAGCGGTCTGCACAGTGACAGGAGACCATCTGGCTGATTTGGATTTTTGTGTGGGACTGACTGCTCAGTTCAATGAACGGTGCTGTTAAAATGATGATCCGATAGATTCAGCTGCCTGGCAATTCCTGGATTTTTCTTTTGGTCAGCCACCACGGGAACCAGGCCCTTTTCTTTATAAAGATGCATCTGCCGTGGGCAAATTTCACTGTGGTATATCTTGTAGACCTGAGCTGGAGATCTCGCTTTGCCAGCTTCCCTCTATTTTCCCTTCTGCGTGGGTGGATGTTGCCAAAGTGAATGGGTAGTGATCATGCTTCCCTCAGGCAAAGAAAATAGAAAACCTTCTCTGGTAGCTTTCTTGATTTCTTATTTCAAAGTCTTTTTGTCTTATCAATATTCATGCTGCTCTGAATATTTTCAGAGTATCTCATAGGTCAGTGTGAGACTAAGTAGGTTCAGGAAAGCGCTGTTCTCATTAGGGATTGTGAGGTAACTGAAAATCTTGCCCGAAACCACACAGAAATTACAGGGCAGAGGACTTTGCCTCCAAGTATGTTGGATTTGTTATTCTCCCTGGCTGTTGCCACAGGAGCTTGGTATGGCGTCCCTCTTACTGCTGCTGGTGGCATCCAGAAACAGCATGAGGCAGTCATTTACAGCGGCTGGGTGGGAGGAGTGGGTATGACTTACTGACACAATCCTTCAAGAAAGGCTAATGACTTTTGTAGCAGGTAAAACAGTGATCTTGGGTCCCTGCTGATAAAAAGAAAAGAGCCAAACAATATATTTGATGACCAGCTCAGGCCTGGATGCAGAAGCAGCCCTATTCAGAACACCTCTCCATCCACCAAAACCAAGGGGCAAGAGTAGCTCTACCAGAGCCAGAAAAGGTAGATGGAACAAGGACATGCCTGCACCTCGGTTTGGACTGCCAAACACAGTCTGTCCAAGGTGGCTCCTGGCCATGAGGATCAGGGATGAGATTAGTGCAGAGGGCAAGGGAGAGAGTGAACGTACCCTAGAGAAACTCAGCACTTGAGCCTGGTCTCTCCCTGCAGCAGGAGTGAAGATAATGTGTGACACTGAATTACTCTGGAATAAAAAGAGAGGGACCAGAACTTTTGTCGAGCCAGAAGAATTGATGGTGTGAGAGAGGTGCAGGTGAGTGGAATGTGCATGAGGTAAAGGAGAGGGAGAGTGAACTTTAGAGGCAGGGAACAGCTTGAAGTGAAATGAGAAAAAGTGGAACAGAGTATGGGCAAGTGATATTAGATATACAGTTGGGTCTCCTATACCATGGTACCGTGGGTCTTGACCCTCCTCCGCGAAGCCCTCTGTCCATGTGGAATGGCAGCTCATTAATATGCAAATTTGCCCCGCACCCTCACACCACCTGCTAGCGCGCTCCGGCGCTGTTTTGGAACTGCTCTGCTGTGTGTTGGTGTTTATGTCGGTGCTTCCCAGTGCCCATGGCCACCCCACACCGGAAAAAAAACCCTTTTCAACTTGACTGGGGACAGTGGTGCAGGGAGCCATGTGTGCTGCTGTCCTGGTGTCTCTCTGGGTGGGTAGACCTGGTCTCTCCCTACTTGGGGTAGACGTCTACCCTGAGAAAGTCTTGGATACCACATCTAACCTGAGAGAGCGTAAATCTTTCATAACTGCACACAGCCTCCTCGCTCGGAGCTGAGCCACTGCGGGAGTGGCGCGTGCCTGACTTGGCTCTGCCACACAGCCGTGGCACAGGCGGCTGCCCTGAGCCGAGCCAAGCCGTGGTGTGGGCTGGCCACGCTGAGCTGACCTGAGCTGCGGTGTGGGGAAATTTGCGTATTCATGACTGCCTACTTTGAATATTCATGCGTGTCAGGTTGCGCATGCACAGTTGCGAAACGGGCCTCCTTAATGACTGAAAAATAATGCCACTAAGATGTGAAGCCACAATATGGGAGGTACAAAGTGGAAGAGGGTTGACTGTAATAAAAATCCAAATAAAAACCTTGCCAAGGACTAGAGAGCATACAAGGAAGTGTGGCTGGAAGAGAAGATTAAACTACAGTAAACCCCTGCCTATTCACAGTCTGCATCTCAGCTGTTTCAATTAATCATGGTTTATTTTTTGGCGAAAAGTGGGTCTGCACACATGCACAGATAACACCGCGAACTCAGTCAGCTTATGAATATGTAATGACCTTGTGAATATGTAAATTGCCCTCACCTTGAAGCCACTGTGGGCGGCAAGGGGAGGGAGCATGGAAGGGAGCTGCAAGCCGTGTGGCCTGCCGGTGGGCTGGTGGGGACGTGCCCTGCACACCCTGCCTGGCCTGTGTGCAGATGCCCCGCGCAGCCCACCCGTGGACTAGCGGCATGCCCCTGCCCCCCACAGTCTCCGAGTGTTGTATATTTCCACCTTTTAAAGGGAAGGAGGATCACTGCCATCACCGTGGAGCTAGGACAGGCGGCACTTCTGGGCATGGTGGGCAGAGGTGGAGGGTGGCAGGTTTAAACCACCTTGAGCTTAAATGTGGAGGGTGTGGCAGTACCTGGAAAGACTGCTTCCCAGGGAGTGCGGCAGAAGCTGGGACTCTGGTTTCATGGGCAAGCACCACTCCTGGGGTGGAGGAGGGGCTGGTGCCAGGAAGGAACTCCACCCTCTGCTGCAGAGGCAGCAGGGGCCAGCAGTGTCCGCTCTGCGGGGCTGTGCAGCCAGCGGACCATGCCAGAGCCACAGCTGACAGGGAGCAGGTGGGCAGCACCGGCCGTGTCGTCCTCCCACCCAGGGCAGAGACCAGTGCCCCGCTCACTCACCACTGCTGCCCACGGTACAGTGAAGCGAAAGAAAAAGGAAGCAAGGTCTGTAACACTGTGCTCCTCCTGACCGTGTGGTGGGGGTGAAGGGGCAGATATGCTGGGAGGTGGTGTGGCAGACATGACACAGCCATTCCCAGCACCATGGCGCGGTCGGGTGGTCGCTGGTGGGGGTGGAGGGGTATGCATCTCTTATGTGTACTTTACACACTGTGTTTTCCACGGCAGCGGATTTGCAGGGAAATCCTGTGGCGTGGGTTTAAAGCCTCACTATCTCCCAAGGCGCTGTATTGCAGACTACTTGTGTCACAGCCTGTGTGCCCCAAGGAGCTCGGGCTGCCTGCCGATAACATATCCCCAGCTCCTGGCTGCATCAGCGGCTCTGCTAGGTGTCCCTGTCAGCTGGTGTGGGGAAGCGGTGAGTGCAAGGGCATCAGACCCTACAGTGGGCCAGGCAGGGCAGCTGGGTCTGACCTACGGCAGGGTTCCCAGGTGGGGAGGGGCAGCCTGGCTGCCCACACAGGTTGGATGGCACCGCTGCACAGAAGGAGAGGGTGTGGGGACAGCCAACTCCGTTGCAGTGCCAGAAAGAAAAAAACAAACAAAACAACTCTCAAAAAACTCCTGTACAAAACAGCCAACCAAACAAAGAAACAGGGATCGACACACATGGAGGTGGCACGGGCACTGCAGGAGACATGCTCTGCTCTGCTGGTACCCTGGCAAGCATTCATTACATGTACTGCCAGAGCCCACATGTTTAAAGTGGTGTTTCAAAGGCTGCTTCCCAGGGAGTGTGGTTGTAGCTGGGACTCCATTTCGGCAGGTGAGCACAGCTCCTGAGGAGGCAGCGGGGGCCGGCAGTGCCCCCTCTGCAGGGCCACACAGCCGGTGGGCCACACCAGAGCCATAGTTTGTGAGATGGTGTTGGGGTACAGCAGGAGCTAGAATGCCCTGTGGG
The DNA here is from genome assembly GCA_013390025.1 of Pitta sordida. Taxonomy (NCBI): domain Eukaryota; kingdom Metazoa; phylum Chordata; class Aves; order Passeriformes; family Pittidae; genus Pitta; species Pitta sordida. Next base: position 184,802 of record WEKX01023647.1, read on the forward strand.
AGGGCACACACAAGTTTGGGGATGCTGGTGCACACCACACAGTTAAACCAAGGGTAGTGGAAGTTTTTTGTAGGCACTGTTTAAAAGCAAGTGCTTGCCTTCTTGCGATAGAACAGGCTGGTCTCGTTGCCAAAGCAACACAGCTGCCAGCTGTGTTCGCTGGCAGTGGCGGCACAACTTCTGTAACCTTACCTAACTGTCTAACCAGTGGTGACCCTAACGCAGGCCCCCGTGTGCCTACAGAAGCTCTCGCTCACACCAGCACTGTCCCAGGAGTGGTGGGGCCAGGGCTGACAAGGCATAGCCCAGCCAAGCTCCCAGCGCAGGAAACCTGCACCGTCAGTGTAGCTCGCAGCTCAAGCTCTCGCCACTTGCCAAGGGGGGAAATGAGTGGCAGGATTCCCTGCCAGAGCCTCAAGTGCCATGAGACCCACACACCTCAAGTTCAAACACAGTTTGCCTTTTTTGCCAATTCTCCCATTGACTGCCACATTGGGGCTGGCAAATCTGCAAATGTGCATGATACAATGTGAAAACAGTCTATGAGCTCCCTGCATTCTGCCCAGGGGTTCAGGGCAGTCCTACAGTAGATCTTCAGCCTGCCACCGCTGTGCAGAGGTTCAGCAGCGCCCTACAGTTGGTCAGAAGCCTGGCAGTGGAAGCTAGGGATTTGCCCCAGGTGCAGTGTGGCTGCAGGGATCCTACCCCCGGATTCCTTGGGATTCGCCTGCCGGGAAGGGGCAAAAGACATTTGCTTTACTTTCTTGAAGACCAACATGGCACACAGTGCTCGCAGGACTGCCCTCTAGAGCTCATTAGTGGAGGGAGCATGGCTATGGGCATGGCTTAATTGAATATTCATGTATTCTCTGTCTTCGTGGATTTCATCATTTGTGCCCCCTCCATAGACCCGTGGACCTGCAGAAACCGGGGGCTCACTGTATTGGAAATAAATTAAAAATGCCTAAGGCTGTAGAAATAGTGGAAGGTAACACAATATGTAACATTAAACAGAGCAAGCACTAGCATTTATTTGGTAGCATAGATCAGTGCTGTATTTATTTGGGTAACACAAATACACTTCAGGATTGTTTAAAAGGATTATATGGCCAGAGCATAGTGAGTGCTGGCTGCAATAGTTGACAGTAAATAATTGCACGTAGGAGGACTAGAGTTACTAATTATTGAAATTTCCTGACCCTGCTCATTATAAATCCTTTTTTCAATTACTTATAACTTGAAGAAGCTATGACTGGGTTGGAATTTGCCATACCAGCTGTCTGCCCCAGGCAGAATGTGTCTGAAAAACAGTATTTCAAGACAACTGGGACATTTCAAGACAACTGGGATGAGACTGGGAACATGAAAGAGATGGAAGTGAAGACAGACAATAAGAGTATAAAAGCATCCCTTGTGTGCCTAAGGACAAAATCAAGAAGACAAAAGCCCAGCTGGAGCAAAGACTTGAGGCAGGCTTTCAAGGGCAACAAAGGTATGCTAGCTGCTAAAAGAAATTCAGGGTAAATATGGATCTGCTCACAGATGGATGAGGCAGGCTAGCCATGTTGGCACAGAAGAAGAACTTGAAAAATACAGTCGGCCCTCTTGCACTTCGTTCCCCCCGTATTGCGGCTTCAGATCTTAGCGGCATGATTTTTTAGCGATGTAGGAGACTTGTTTTACAACTGCGCATGCACGACTTGCCGCCGCAGCGGCCGCAGCCATGGCTGTGGCCCAGGCAGTGGAACGGGCGGCGCTGGGGGCACAGGCAGCAGCAGGGGCAGCATGGGCGGCAGTCGTGGTGCCAGTGACGGTGGCAGGGGTGGCAGCAGCGGCAGCAGCAGCCGTGGGGCAGCGGCAGTGCGACTGCCATTCAACGCGGAAGTCGGGCTGCGCAGGTCCCAAATAAGACTGTGGGTGCACGATGTAGGAGACCTGACTGTAGCTGCAAAAAATGAAGGACTCAAATCCCTCCCCAGTAAATCAAGGGGCAATGCCCATGAATAGCACCATGGAGTGTTTGGATTGGACCCAATCTAAAAGGAGTTTGGTGNCCCCGTATTGCGGCTTCAGATCTTAGCGGCATGATTTTTTAGCGATGTAGGAGACCTGTTTCACAACTGCGCATGCACGACTTGCCGCCGCAGCGGCCGCAGCCATGGCTGTGGCCCAGGCAGTGGAACGGGCGGCGCTGGGGGCACAGGCAGCAGCAGGGGCAGCAAGGGCGGCAGTCATGGTGACGGTGACGGTGGCAGGGGTGGCAGCAGCGGCAGCAGCAGCCGTGGGGCAGCGGCAGTGCGACTGCCATTCAACGCGGAAGTCGGGCTGCGCAGGTCCCAAATAAGACTGTGGGTGCACGATGTAGGAGACCTGACTGTAGCTGCAAAAAATGAAGGACTCAAATCCCTCCCCAGTAAATCAAGGGGCAATGCCCATGAATAGCACCATGGAGTGTTTGGATTGGACCCAATCTAAAAGGAGTTTGGTGCTGCATAGGAAAAGGTACTCAGAAGAGGTTTTGGGTGTTTCTGAGACTGAGCGAGAAAAAGCTGTGACTGACCTTACACAGCTTTGCTGATAGCCTTACTGTGAGTGAGGGCTGGACTGCCTCCCAGACAGCTTCTCCTTGATGTTCTAATGTTGTGGTGGAAAGTATTGCTGTGACTGTGCTGGAAAAGGGTCTGGTGACATTTTATTTGAGAAGCTTTAGTATCTCTGTATTTTAGCTTTGAAAGGTAAGAGGTCAAGTTTTGGGGCAAAACACCATCTGCTAAAGCAGCCTTTACTTCTAAGCCCATGGTGACAACACAAGGTTTTTCTCTTTGACTCCTACTCTGCTGTCAGGAGGCATGTGGAAAAGCCTTGGGCAAAACGTCCCATCTTCCCTGGTGCTGCAGATGGTAAAAGAAGCAAACCAGATCTGACTCTCAGTTGTGCTTCTCTTTCAAGTGGCAGCAGTCAGGTGCACATCTAAAGTCTGGTAGGGTTTGCATGTATTTTTTCCCCGTTTGACATCTGAATGTTTCTGACATGCTTGGAGATCTGATAGGCATATCACAGCCTTGAAAAACTCGGGAGGAAGCAACTAATTCTTTCTCCAGAGCAGGGATTAAGTTGTGCCTTACGCAGGAAAATAAAGATGAAAAACAAAACGTGAAGTGAAACCCAACTATTCTGTGTAGCAGATAAAGGGAAGAGTCTGTGGAAAAAAATATGTTGTTACATAATGAAGCCTGTACAGTAAACAAAAGCAACTGACAGAAGTGATGTATTTTTTCTTAGATTCTGATCACTCATGTAGTTTCTGGTGTCCAGCAGTCAGGTTTAAGTAGGAAAGATCTCTGCAACAGTCTTGCACACCAGGTTCTAGTTTGCCCTTAAACCAGGAGAGCAGCATCTTGCTAAAACAGCAGTGGTGTATTTGTAGACCCTCTTTTAATTTATTGGGCCCTTGGTATGTGAGGAATAGGTGTAGGCATATGGCAATGTGTCCGTACATCTTCTGTATGTGAGGCAGAAATGGTACCAATATAGTCATAGGAATTCAGAGATGTGGTTTCAGATGTAATGTGTGGAAGAGATAGAGACCAGATGAACAAGCCTATAACCTGAAGCTTAGCATGGAGTGGAGGATGTTGGATTGCTGCCTCCTGGAATATCCCTTTTAGCCATATCACAGGAGGGAAAATAAGGAAAATCCCTATGCCAGTTTAAAGTCAGGAACCAGGGCAGGAGAAAGAGTATGGCTCTTGCAGTGGTGAAAAATCAGCAGAGGAACTCATGGGTTCTGTGCAGTTCATCTGACATCTATGTGACCTGGAAAATGGGGTCAGCTGAGAGCTGCCAACATTTGCTAATGGCATTACAATCATACCTCTGTTGCCGTGGGGTACAGGTCTCCCTGGGGTCCCGCAAATATTCTAATCTGCGAGCAGTTGCAGGTCATTGATATGCATGCAGGCCATGCCCATCACTCCATCCCCAGCCAATCAGGAGCACTGGGGAGCATTTTCCACTCCTCCCCAAGGGCTCTCACAGCACAGGGGAGCAAAGGGAACTGTTTCTGAGCCCTCTCTGCCTGGGGAGACCCCTGGAGAATCCCTGGGCTTCTCTTCTGCCATGCTGCCACTTCTGCTGCTGCTGGTCCCAAGTACAGGAGCAGCAGCGCTGGCCATATGGACCCAGCAGAATGCCAGCTCCACCTGCCATGGTGGGGGAAGGGCATGGGGGAACAGAGGCCTCTTGGTGTGGCGGCAGCAGCGTGGACACGTCCCACTGCTGCCCCATCCCAGCACACAGCACTTGGCTTCCGCTGCAGATTAGCACACCTGTTGGCATTGCCTTCCCCACCTGTAGCCATGGAAACAGTAACACACGGACACACAGATGCACGGACGCACACACATTGGAAGTCTCTGAATGGTGCTGGTGGGGACAAATGCTAGAGAGTGCACATGGGTAGGTGGGGCAGAGGGGGAAAGCAGATGGTAGCTCTGGCCACAGTCGCTGTGGAGGACGGTAGGTCAGCAGTGCTTTCCCTGGGGCTACGTCTATGTATCACCAGGTGTGCTGGACTATGTATGACGTACTATGTACGTAAACCTTTCTGGCCGCAGAGACACACATGAGCAGGGCAGAGACCACAACAGGGGACCATGCCAGTCCTGCTCCATGGGGCGCAGCGGTGCCGCCCCTCAGTGAAGCAGAGGCACTACACATGCATTGACCAGGACGCGCTGCGAGTCACTGAGGCAGGTTTGTGGGAAAAAAAATCCACAAGTCGATGAGAATGTGAATATGACAGCACAATGTATCGAGGTATGACTGTAAATTGTTCAAATTAGTAAGGAGCAGGATCAGATGTGAAGACATATAGAAAAACCTCAGAATACTCAGTGACAGAGCAAAAAGTTACATATGACATTCAGTATAAATGAAGTTTAGGGGAAACATGTAAGAACAAAACAATTATGACTCCACATGTAAAATGATAGCCCTGTGTATTGGGTTTGTCTGAGCCCATAGCAGCCCTCAAAGTGCTGTGCTTTAGAAGGGTGTTGATAACATACAAGTGTTTTGACTACGGCTGAGCTGGAGTGGGGAGCTCAAACACATCCTTGCTAGCAAGTGAGAGTAAGTGCCGCGCCTGCCCACAACCAGGATCCATCGGCAGTGGGCCGCAGCCATTTGCAAGCACAGCACAAGGTTTCTGCTGGAAATCTGGCTCTTTCTGTGGCTCTGTGGCCTTCTCCCCTCTCTCCCACTGTAAGCAGTGGCCTGGGGCCGTCTTAGGTCCTCTGCTGGCTGGGCCCTGCCGCCCGGGACGGAAGTGAGGGCGATCAGCCAGACGTGCCTGGCCAGGTCCTGCAACAGCCCATCGCCACGGGAACGGCACTGGCATGGTGGGTCCCACCGAAAATTCCTGGCTTTTGGCAGCAGGGAAAAAAATGGGTTTAAACCTGGGAACCAGCACAAGCCTGTCCTGAGCATGGTGGCAGGCACTACTCCTGACACCGGCACGGTGGCAGTGGGGAAGCAGCCATCATTTCTAGGTATGGGGAGTGAACTCTGGGTGGTTCCCAAGTGAGCGAGAGGCACTGCCCCCCTGGCCCACAGGCCATGACCATCCCTCCCCACAGGGAGTATCAGTGCCGCCCCTCAGCAGACAAGAAAACTCCCTGAAGAATGGGGCAGTCTTTGTGGGGAAAAAAACCACGATGAACTGAACTCCACAGAATAAGAAGCACGAAGTAGAGGGTTTACTGTATTTCTGTACCTCTTCCATGAACTTTCTGTACAGGATCCTCTCAGCTCAAACAGGTTACAGTAAACTTCAAAGAGATTCAAAAGAGAGCAACAAAAATGATCCAAGGTGGGGTCTTTTGTACAGGAATGAAGATGATAGACTAGAGAAGAGATGTGTAAGGGTGGGTAGAGTAGGACAGAACTCAGTTAATATGAGAAGAGAAAGGCATCAAACAAAGATGATCAACCAAGATTCAGAACAAATGCATATATGGGAATCTCTAGACAAGTGGCTGACCTGAAGAGCAAAGTCTTGATGTTGTGGGTGCCAAAACCTCAAGGTTCACTGATAGATTAGTAGGAAGAGAGTCATTTGTTACTGCAAAATGATAAACCTTCATAACCACCTGATCTAAGACAAGCCTCCCATGGAACTACAGATCAGGTAGGACAGTCGTAGGAAGAAACAAGTCCTCGCCCAGCTGTTATGTGGCAGGTGGACTCTGACTGTGTCCTGACTGATTGGATGAACATTTGCTGTGGTTGCCCTGAGAGTGCCTTCCCCAATAGAATGGGTGTTGCAGTGTCCTGGAGAAACTGATCAGCATGTGGACTTCAGGTGAAACTTCTTACTGGGTTGGAAAATCCAGCTTTTGCTCCCTGTGGGTCATTTATTTTTAGCCTCCATTGCTGTTGTCTTGGCCATTGCATCTCAGGTAGGTTTGTATTGGGAGTGAGGGACAGCGTGTGTGGGGATTGAGTAGGTGTTCACAGACAGTAGACACATGATTGCATCTTAAGTACTTCTTTTGACTGCTTTCTGCATGATTTGTTGAACAGGATGAAGAAGCACAAATGAAATCAGAGTACCTTGGTTGTGACATGTCCCTTCCTAGTCCTCTGTGCTCCTGCAGCTTCTTGTTGGTAAGCCCTGATCTTATGATCCCTGAGCATTAGCTAGCCAGTGAGCTTGTATGGCAACAGTAAGGCTGTTAATGCAGTAGCAGGACAGTGTCCAGGAAGCTGGGCACAGGGGCTAGCCAGCTGCCTACTGCTCCCCCACTTTATTCTTTGCTGTGGCCCAAACAAGAGTTCATGAGCTGGCATTAATATGTGCAAGCTTTCTGTCACTTTCTCACAGAATGAAAAATTAATATGCTTATGCACTGACTAAATTACGCTGCACGCTAATTCCTGAGGAAAACGTTGATAAGAGTGTTTTGAGAAAGGCTTTTTAATATCCTTTCCAAGTGACTAAAGGAATTCCAATTAGACCTTACATGTCATTTTCATTTCCCTTGTCATTGCTGTCTAATTCTGAAAAATGCTTCCATCTCTCTTGGTTTCATGTATCATCTGCTTTTCTTATTTGTCCACCCAGCCATAATCCTGATGTGTGACATGACAGCTATTTCCAAGGCAAGAGCATTACAAATTCTAATAATATCTTTCACTGAAGTAGCACTTCTATCCCTGGTGGAGCTGTGCAAAATGAAGTTTTATATACATCATTTCACCACTTCATATGGTTTTCTAATCTCACATTGTGCAGCTCCTGGTTACCACATTTCATGTTATTTAGTGGAAAAAAAACCCACAACACTCCTTTTTTCCTTTGTGGTTTTGATCTAAAAAAAATCTCTTTGGCTTGGAAGTAGGATTTATTTGGGTATTGGATTGGAAACAAAGCTATTCAGCATTTGAAAATGTTAAGAAAATATCCCTATGTGCTAAAACAGGCTTGTTTTAATTTATGTAACAAAAAGTAAACCTCAGACAGTTTTGTATTTCATTACTTCTATCCCATGCATCTTTACTCTGAAAAGGTCAAAAATACATTTTTGTGCTGAAGATTTTATATTAAGTAGTTATTTTATCTGCCATTGAAACACAACTACTTTTTGCAAGAGGTGTGGCCAGTGCTGAACACTGTGCTGCAACACTGCATAGTAATTATGGGATGCTGTGAGGGAAGCACAATGCCGGAGCATTAGGACACCAAGGATTTGTGTGGGCTGAATAGTAACGATTCAAACTGCAGTTTTTCCAAGGCACTAGGGGTAACTTCTTTCAGCATGGAGAACAATTAACAAGAGATCTCTCTGGCCAGGTGTCATGGCTTTAGTTCAGTACAGATGTGGAGGGATGGTTGCTGCCGAATGTTAGCATTGGCTTGGGGTTTTTTTAGCAGTACCTGAGTTTTCTTTTTCTTTGCTAATTAAAAACTGTGAAATCAAGAAATTATGAAAACATATCTGATTACTCCTTTGGATGTTGGCTCACAGCAAAAATTATATTTCCTAGATTTGTCTAATGGTTCTGCTCAGTGCCCAACTCTATGTTGTTTAAATTAGATAACTACTGCTGCAGCCTCCTCTTGAGACTAGGGTTCTTTTGCTGAAACTCTCCTCTGCTACATTTGCTCTCATACAATACTGGGCCCACCCTAGGCTGGATTATTTTTAAATAAATGTTGATCAGGAATAATTTCACAGCAGGCAAAAGGCTGACACTGCAAAATAGTGCCAAAGAAGACTAATACACAAGGACTAAGAGTCTCCTTGTGCATTCCTTTGTTAATCGTAATATACTTGAGAATAAGAATATAATTTGAATCAGTAAAACGTGCAGTGAGTCATTGCTTCATAGCACCATCAACTTTCCAGGGGTGGCTATGCAATTTGTACTTTGTCCCTAGAGAACCCATGAGCTCAGTCTTGTCCAAATCAGAAGTATTTATGTATTTAGTCCATATTTAAGTTCATTTTCATTAATCCATATTTAAGTATGGATTGCCCTTTTACTCCATGGCGTTACATCACTTGAAGGAAAACTTTTACTTTTAGTTGTCCTATATTTTGCAATATGTAGCCCTGAGTATCCCATAAAGGGGCTATTTCACAAGCAGTAATTGCATAGTTCTTTGTTAAGACATCCACAAAAGACATCAATGAATATGTCTTTACTGAAATGTAAAGTAAATACTCCATGAAATTCTGGGAGAAATCACAGCATGAGCCTGTCCACTGCTCTGCCTTGGAGCCAGACTCCAAAGAAAACCACACGTACAATGTTTTAAAGGAAAAGGAATTACACAATATGTGTGAGCATGACACAATGTATTGTGGCACTAGACAATATCCTTGGTCATGCAGAAGAAAAATTTTCTATGGGGAAATAGCATTTCCAAATTTAGATTGTACTTATTTGAAAGGGACATACAGAAACTGTAGCTGTTTGAGAAAGCAAAGCAAATTTTATTGCATGTTCTTAAGATTGCTTTCTTTGGATGCTTCTTCTTAAGTAAGATTGCTTTCTTTGGATGCTTTTGTCTAGATGTCGAATGCCCCTCAAAGGAGAGACGTTATCCTATGAAGGGTCCCTTCCAACTCATAATATTCTGTGAACCTGTGAATCTGTGTGAAGCCCTTAATCAGTATACTGAGAGTTTAAGGGCCTGAAGAACAGTTAGTTATGAGGTTAGAATTGGTTATTTCTGATATTCTGTTTGAGATATTTTGTGCTCAAAATGGCATGCAATGCAAAAGTATTACAAGCCTCAAAAAAGGCTACAAACCTCCAGGCAAAGAGCTTGTAGCTAACAAAACATGTAGCAGTTAACATCATTGATCTTAGTGATATAAAGTCTTCTTGAAAGGGATCATCATAGCCATGAGGTAAAACCACAGAACATTTTAGGATTCACCTATGTTTTGGGGATGTTTTCGTCCTCTTTACTGCCCTGCTCAGAAAGGCTAGTTCTGCCACAAAGTGTGCACCAGGTGCAGCCCAAAAGAAAGCAGAGATTTTTGTTCTGGAAGTCTTTAGTTTTCCCTTATTCTTCCTTACTTTCCTTAGAGGAGGTACCATCTGTTGTCTACTGTAACTAGCTGTGCCAAAGCATCTCTTTGTTTCCAGTTTGAGATCCTTTCCCTGCTGTTTGAAGGTAAATCTCACATTCCCAAGCAGCTCACTTCAGCTGTCTAAAGAACAGATATGAAACAGCTGTTTGAGCCTTAGGGCTTCTAGCAGGTCTTGCAGCATCAGCAGATGTGACATGGAGCCTGTGTATAGTCCATACTCTACGGATGAGCAGGTGGAACAGGGTGGGATAAACTTGGGTTTCTCAGGGGCACTGAGGCTCCTATATTCTTTACTGTGAGGGTGGTGAGGCACTGAAACAGGTTGCCCAGAGAAGTTATGGATGCCCTATCCCTGGAATTGTTTAAGGCCATGTTGAATGAGGTTGCGAGCAACCTACATATTTTGGTGGAAGGTGTGCTTCCCCATAGTGGTAGGAAACTAAATGATCTTCAAAGTCCCCTCCAATTCAAACCATTCTATGATCTTTAGATAGGAGAATTGGAGACCCAGCCTTTCCTGGTAGTATCCAAGTGCACCAGCATCAAAATGAAAACTACGTGGATGGACAAATCTTGGACTTCAAACAGGATATTCACCTTGCAATTCCCCTAGGCAAAAAGCCTTCACAGAGGAGGTGATGAATGTGAGATCCTGGATTTGAATCTCACTTCATGAACCATTTGGGTCAGAACAAACTATTTAATGTTTGTATATGTGTGGGAAAACAGCTAGGCCTGCCCACAGAGCACGTGGTCCAAGATGGCTGAGGACCATGTGGCTGCCTGTCAATCAAGGAAGACCTGCCTGGCAGCCCACCTGCACCACACCCCCTGGAGCTCCTGACTGGCTGTGACACCTGTCACTCTGTCTGGGAAAGCATTGAGTGGTCGGTGGACCAGATGTCCCACCTGGGGGGAGTGGCCATGGTAGCCAAACCTTATATAAACTCTACTTCATAGACTCCGTTTTGCAGTGTGTGGCAGTTTGCTTTGTGTCCTGAAGACTGGGAGTCCAGTCTGCTGCATGGATATCTGGTAACACGTGACTCATGGTAACTATTCTTCACTCCTGTCATTCTCTGTTTTCTTCTTTCTTCACTGTTTCTTTCTCTTGTCTTCACTCTTTTAATCTCTTTTCTTCCTCTACTTTTTTTCTTCTCTTGTGGGTAACTTAAAACCAAAGGATCTTGTATATTACTAGGCTAGGTTATTGGATTATGTCTCTGTTCATGCTTTAGTGTAACACTTTTCCTTGGTTGTATGTTATTCCTGTAAACCCTTTTGCCAAAACACCTGTTTTCTCCCTACATTGAAAGAAATTCTCTTAGGGTATGCATTTTCTCCAAATGCAAATTCATAGATAATAAAGCAAAGGCTTTAAATTTTTTTGAAAGCTTTAAATTGAACTAATATTCCTTGTTAAGCTTACATGGCTTCAAAACTGGTTTATTAGAATGAGGCAGTAATGTAGTATTAAAGTGTTTTAGGAAATGAGTACAGTTCTGGGACAAGGCAGACCTATGCCAGCTGTCAGGCATCATAAGCAAGTTTGCAGGTGATACAAAGCTTGGAGCAGGTGTCAATCTCTTAGAAGGTAGGAGCGCCCTGCAGAGGCACCTGGACAGACTGGAGAGATGGGCAGATCCCAGTGGCATTAGATTCAACAAGTCCAAATACCAGGTTCTACCTGGTATTATTCAGTCACAATAACCCCAGGTAGAGTCATCTGCTGGGGATGGAGCGGCTGGAGAGTGGGCAGGCAGAAAGAGACTTGGGAGTGCTGGTGNGTTGGCTAGGTTGCACTTGATGATCTCTAAGGTCTCTTCCAACCTTACTAATACTGTGATGCCATGGTTAACAATGAGGCCAGACTCTGTACCTCTGAAAAGACTGGGAGGAAAATAAACAGATTGGAATGAACAAGGAAATGAGGCTACCTGTGGTTCCCGCTTGGCCAGCAATGCTCAGTGACGGAGTTAGGGTAAAACATATCCTTGATTTTACAGCAGTGCTTGGTGGCTTAAAAAGAGGATGGGAGAATGAGTATTCCTGAGCTCAAATGGCAACCCGAGTGGAGCAGTCATCCCAGGGAAATGGTGGGAGGAATATGATCAGTAGGATATGGTGTGGCAAGTCTACCAATCTTGCAGGAAAAGGAAGCAGGGTATGCTGGTGGAGAAATGACATTGTTTTTGAAGTGTAATGGCATAAAAATATTCCAAGGAAAAGCATCATGCAGTGGAAGTACCCAGTAAGAAGGTACCATGGTAGGATTGTACTGAGAGGCCCCTGCTCAGGACAGGGCCTGGTCATCATAATATGACCAGGAAATGTTATGTGATATGAGAGAAGCTGCAAAACAGACAGCAAAGTGCGTAGTTGTGGTGTCCCTCTATAGCTTGGACTGATGCCTTGTCAAGGCAAGATGTGGAGGTAAAACATTTTGACATTCAGTATTGCCTGCTGTGTAGAACAACCTGCAGGAGAAGGTGCTTATCTGTGTTTGGTCCCAAGTGGTGCATGGGACCTACTTCAGGAAGTAGCTGTCTCAGAATGTTTAGATATCAGCAAAAGCAAGCCAAGTGAATTCAGAACATGAATATTCAATTTTGAGACAGGATGCTCTGTGAAAATGAGGCAATTTGTCAAAAAGGAGAATAAAACAACCTTGAAAGCACTAGTCTAGGAAGTGAGAACTTGAGGCTTTTAAAAATTACAGTATTAGAAGTTGGGGTTAATTTTGGATTGCAATTAAAAAGAAAACGTAAATCCAGTAAAATTCCTTCAAGGCTTAATATAGAAGTTGAGGCTATCACAAGGAAAGGATTGATAGTAAAAAAATGGAAAAATTGCCCCAAAGAAGAGAGCCCATAAATTATGACAAGTAAACAGGCAATTAACACCAAAAAGAAAAAAACACCCTAAAACTTGGAGAGCCTTCTAAGGATGCTTGAGCTGCTAGTGACAAGTTCTTCAAATACATCAGAAATGGGAGGCCAGACATGGAGTCAATGAGACCTCTGGCTGACTAAAGGTTCTTTCAGCACAATTGTGCACTCAGTGCATCATATCTAAGAAGTTCACTGTATTTGTGTGTGTGTGTGTGTCTTTGCTGCTGGGGAGATTCCTACACCCCAATTTTTTTTTCACAGCAGGAAGGTCACAGGACCCAGATGAGGTTTGACTAAGCAGGTAAATTAAAAAGTCCCTGGGACTAGATGGCCTCCACTTCTGAAGGATCTCCAAGGCTACATGTGCCACATGTTGTTACAAGTACCCACTGTGGCAGCAGACTGGAAGATCATCCCTACCTATTACATGGCTGGGCATGATAAAGCCAGCTGCAGTGAGTCTGATTGCCCACCCTTGATCAGTTAATATTGGAAAGAAGATGGTCACTGAAAATGTAAACAAGCAGAGCTGGCTTGGAAAGTCTCCATTGCTGCAGTGAGATTCTGCCTTTCTCTTCTGCTCGAGTTTTATACATGCATCAAAGAACTTGAATAAAGAAGTTTAAGTTGGCTCACTGTAGCTTGGATCTTCCACGTTCGGAATGCCAACCTAAATTGACCATTACTCTAACTCAACAGAGCATTTCTTATGGTCTCAGACACAAGATTTAAACTCTTGTAAATGTTTGCAAACAATGAGTTCTATAATGCAGGGCACGGTGTCAAGTGAAAAGCTGCTGTGGGTTAGTGATATGGGATGGCAATCCTACACTTCCTCAAGTCTACCTGCTCATAATGCTTACCAGCAAATCACCAAATGTAATTTGCTTGCTGTTAGGGATTGGCAGAGATGTCCCAGCAGAAATGAACCTACAGAATCCTTCAGATCAACATGTGTTGTTAATGGGGGTTTAATTACCCAGGCATTTGTTGAAAACATACATGACAGAACACAGATGATCCATCCAGTTTTTAGTGTACTGGTGGAGAGTTTTGATACGGAGTGGGGAAAGCAGCTGGGAGAGAAAGTCCTTAAAGATTTATTTCTTACTTCTAAAGTTTGTGCTATAGAGCAATTAGTATGATGGTGATCATGAAATGACACGGTCTATGGAAGAGAACACTAAGGATCCTGGACAGCTAGAAAATTATGGAAGCTTCCATTTGTCAAGAACAAAATGCTAAGACAGTCTATTTTATTTTTTTTTTACGAAATGGTAACCCATTGGCAGGCGGGAAAGCATCAGCAGGAACTGGCATTTGACACTCTTTAAGATAGATATATAAAAAAGCTTCAGAAAAATGGTCAAAATGAAACTGTTGAGGTATAGGATCAAAACTTATTGATTACCCATTTTTGCAGGTAGTGTTAAAGGTTTGTAGTCAAAGCAATAGGATGGATCAGCTGGGGATTTGGTAGTATATACTGAGTTTTCTTCCTTTCAGGATCCCAAACCATTTTGATAACTTGAAGGAATTGCTGGGAAATAGTTCAATAGGAAAAAGTTCAAGGTACTATTAATACATGGAAGCATGTATTAATATTTGCCCCAGGGCTGTCAGGCAGCATGTGCACTAGTCAATGTGGGAATGAAATGCAATGAATGCCAAGGTAGTAGCCTGCCGCCAGAGGATGTGGGGCTTCCAGGGAAGCACAGGCTGAACAGGATCGGTAGCTCTCTGTGAAAAAAGGCAGTGGGGGAAGGAAGGTGAAACATCATGAATCAGCCAGCTACCTGCTGCTTTTCTGAATAAGCTATGGCTTTTGCCATAGTTTTGCACCTCATTTTGGGTGGGAAGCTTGAGGAAGAATCCTGGAAAGATGAATGTTCAGAAACTGTGAGAATGATTAGAGGGCTAGCAAACATCACCCACTGGGATGGAAGAATGAGATTGGTTAATCTGAAGCAAAGGGATGGAGGGGAACAAGGGAGAGGTCTCTGAATACATGAAAAGCTTATGCAAAGAGAAGGAGGAAAAATAAATATTTCCATAGTTGCAGTAGCCAGGGCAGGAGGTGGTGTTGTTGACTCTACTGGAAGTGCAGCTGAGATGATTCAAATAAAACATTAGAAAAATCTTTTGACGATAAATACAGAAAAAAAATGGAATAGGTTCCAGAGGGGCGATGTTGATGATGCTTCATTGTTGCAAGTGTTTAGGACAGGTTAGCCAAAAATGTCCTGGAAAAAATAGAGGTACAAAGTGAAACAAAATTTTTCTCCATTTCTTTACTATCCTATGTTGTTCTGACTTTGTATTTTTAAATTAAGAACTTTATCTGAACTGCATTCTCCTCTTCTGTGCTCTATTTATATTCTCTTTGATATATGTTCTTTGATTAGTGTTGCTGAAACTTTTCTGCTCACCTGTTTTATCCAATTCAAAAATCTCAGAAATTGTTTGCATGACACTTTTATTCCTAGTCTGGAAAAACAATCTGATACTTGATGCAATAATCACTGAGAGCACAGGTGCTTTGATGAAAAGCAAAGCAAATACTTAAAGAATTAGAAATTCTTCTCGGTGTTAGTTTTCTGAGTATACCTTGGCTTTTTTAGCATTCTATCCTCTAAGTATTTTATTCTTCATCTCTTCTGTCGATATTTCTTGTATTCTGTTCTCCAAAGCCAGGAAGTTTATTAGCAATGCATTTCTGGTTCTGCATACTTGCACAGGCTTGTTGCCTCTCTGGAAGCCCTCTGCTTCCCTCAGTGTTCCCTGGTCTAAGTAATGGTGGAACCCCATATAATTACTTAATGAAGTTGGAGAGAGCTTTACATTGTTGGTAACTGGGACTAATTTAGGTGTTTGCTGTTAGGACTTAGATGGATAAAAAGCCGCTGTCTGGCATCCTGTGTGCATTGTTTCACTCCCATGGCAACGTTTTTTCCTTTATTATCAAGTACGTGTCCACCCACTCTTTCTTATTAAGAGCAGACAGAAGAGTGAGGCATGTTTCTGTCTTCTGTGGGGAAGTATTGGACTTTCCACAAGGATTAATTTTGTGACGTAGTGTGGTGAAATTCCATGACCTGGAATTTTTGCCTGGAAAAACTGCTTCCAAATCTGTTCAGACATTGGGTTCTTCTTCTGAAAGAAACTTTTCAGTTGTGTGACACTGGGAACTTGTATTAAAGCCACTGGTTTTAAGCAGACTATAAAAACGCATAGGAGGGTGTCTCACAACTTAGATAGGGTGTTTCCAATTAAAGGGTGAAATGTAAATGGGACTTCCCATGCACAGAAAGCATGAGCAGTCTGTACCCTGCAGCAGGCAGCAAAACCATGTTGATGACCTAGCCACCCCAGCCGCCTGCCTGGAGGGATTGTGCAGGTGCTGCAGAGGGTTGGTAAGAATATCTGAGATGCTGATACCATTGGTCACCTTGGAAGTCCTGGGGATGGCTGCCTACAATTGCACCTCTATGCTGATGAATGCTAGAGAAGACAAAATAAGTTTGCTGAAGGGCAGATGAAAATATTAGAGTCCTAAAATGTTTGCTTTTTCCTTCTGTCAGGGTTTCTCACTACTGGAATTGAGTGGGATATCCCTATGAGATTTGGCTTGTTTGCAGGAGTGACTTAGTGTTGTGCTCTCTGCAGTCTCCAGCACAGGGACAACAGCTCAGGGGAGGATGGGAAGACAGCTGGGCATAGAATAGCCAGAAACAGTTTTTGAACTGATAAAGGCCATGAAAAATCTTGTCTCAGTCCTGAATGTTAAATTCACCAGGAAGTTGTCTGATTGCCAGTAAATCCATCTGGGGGCCGTTGCAGGCAGCCTTCATCCTTGGTTTTGGGTGGCTGGTCAGACTGGCCGCCGCTGTCCTGGTAAGGCAGCTTTTCCTGAGGGTATACATGTAAACCTCTGTAAAGGGGTTTTATTCGCTACTTGATCCATTTGTTGCACAGCCACACAGAAGGGAGCCCCACGAAAGATTAAGCAGTGTGGCTTTGAATAGCGAAAGGCACTGATGTAAATGTATGGTTGCATCTGTTTAGACTTCATGCTGCAGTGGTAATGTTCATCAGGGAGTATGACCAGCTCGGCAGATGCTGTTGTCCTGGAGTAAACATTAGCGTTGATGCCTTGCTTATTGCTAGTTTAGATCAATGGTTTCAATAATAAAGGAGAAATCAGTGTTTATCAGTGAAGATTGCTCTGTAGAGCACATAGATAATAGACTTTGATGGATAGTGACCTTTAGTTTCCTTAATAAATGCAAATCAGTTGTATTCCTTATCCAAAGGTAAATTAAACAGGTGTGTAACCAAAGGAAAGAAACACCTATCTCTGCACCCCCAAGTGTCCAAAAAACAGGTTGCACAAAAAAGACAAGCACCTAGGTTGCTCCTGGTGGGAACTGTGTTGTGAGGCCAGGATGGAGTGAGCATGTTGATTGCATTTGCAAGATGGGAGCTCAGAGGCCAAATCATCTTGTGGAGAGAAGGGTGATTTTTGAGCACCTCTTTTCTGTGAGTCAGCTTTTCTGCCTTTCTTCTTGGAGGGTGGGGGGTGGGAGGATGGCAGTCAAAGGCAGCAGAAATGAAATTACAGCAACTTGGGATAGTGAAGTAGCATTTGACATGAATTTTGAGTCTTAGATCCTTATAGAGGTTGCAGCTGGCATCAAAATGTCTGAACTTGGGGAAATAAAATTTATGTATTTGCATTGCTTAGTTCTTTGTGACAGGGAGTTCACTTCCCTGCATTCTGAAAATAGGCAAGACCTCCCCCAACTCTGAACGGCATCATTTTAACATAACATGTTTCCCTCCACAAAACCCAATTTCTCCATGAAGGGGTCTTCTTATGCAGAGGCCATTTGCACTTTACCGTACAAGAGGCATGTCAAAGCATTTTCCCTTCTAACACTTTTTATTAAACATGATTTAAATTGACTAGAGAAACCATTATGTGAGCTCTTTCGCACTGAAATCTTATGTTTCTTTGTTGTTTTTTTTTCTCAAAGGGGAAATACGTAGTACGGGTCATTCATGTGTTATAACAAGATGCTCATTCAATGATTTCAGATAAGCAAGTGCCCCTGTTCTGGGATTTTGCTTTGACTAGCGCCCATTACAATGCTTCTGTGCATGAATGCATTGTATCTTCCTTTAGCCCTCAAGAATCTCATGCTGTTCAGGCAGTGTCGTAAGAAAGAAATGGACCTCTCCTTTCAGTGTGTGCATTGAACTAGTTAGCAGTGCTTTACAGCATGCCTTAGAAAAAGCAAGAAGTCGGGGGACACTGTGAATTGCATTCATAAACTGCTGGACTGGCACTTTGTGATGATTCTTCTGGGTGATTCATTGCAATTCCAGGCATAATCCCTCCTACTACCAATGCTGTCCTGCATGATTTAACCAGATCTGCTCCCGTGCGAGGCTTGTTTCTGCCTACATGAGAAAATAATCAGGTGTGGATGTTCAGATTCCAATATAAAGAGAGCAAGGGGCTAGTGTAGGATATGAGACCCAGCTGATGCTGTAAGGCAGAGCAGCAAGCCACTACTGGGATCCAAGAGGGATGGGGAGTGGGTGCACGTGTGCGCATGCGGGGGGATGTGAAGGAAATAGGGACAGCCAGTGATTTTGTAGGAGGAGTGATGTATATTCAGAACTCACCATACATTGACCTTGAGATGCGCTGAAGTGTCTGGGGGCTTCCCCTTCAGAAGAGCTAGTGCAGCCAAATAAAGGAACAGTATATGCTTTTTGTATATGTGTCATCACATTCAGATGAATGAATGAGATGTGCTCAAACCTCTGCAGCAATTTCTGCCAGCTTAATACACAAGAAGTGACACAGCTTGTATCACCTTGTTAGTCACCTTTAGCTCCTCCTCTTTAAGGTCCTGTATCTTACTTGTCTCTGTATTAAATGTGGCGCTGTTTTCCAACCATGTTGAAAGCTGCTCAATGCTCTGTTCAGTGCGTTTTTTCTCATCACAGGAACAGTGCTTTATACTTAAATATCTGCACTGAAATAATGCAAGCTATATATATTGAGCTGATGACTACTAAAAATTAAGTTGTAGTTCCCACCACAGTGAGTTATTCCAGATTTTGCAAGACTATCTCTATTCCAGGCTTCAAGCTGAACTTAGTGCAGAATATGTTTGATAGGCAATAGTGTTATTAGATAAATGGTAGCAATAGGCTGTCAGCTGAATTGTAGTAGCTGGCTGCTCTTAAAAAAGCAGTGAATTGTTTTGGATGGAAGTGTCTGTGATAACCTTCTCCAACTTCTTGCAGTTCCTAAAGTGCTGCAAGGTAGGAAAATGTCTGTGGCAAAGCCCTGCTGAGGTGCCTTATTTATAGGTTCCAATTTGTATTTTCTGTTTTGACATGACACAACCATTGTCCAAATCAGGGGATGAACTCCACAACTACTGAGCCACAGCTCTCTGACAGGCCACTAGGAGATGCTCAGCTATTAAGTTGGCTTGGCTGTTAGCTTTTTATTTCCTGTTTATCAACTGATTCATATCAGATGCCCTGTATGTGAACATGAGGATGAAATGGGCAGGAGGCAAGACTTGCATGGAGCTTCCTGGAGGTATCTTATGCTCCCTGTTGGTACTTAAAAAATACATCGATTCAAAAGTGAGTGTGTGACTTTTGTCATGGACCTCTACCCTGGGATTCACTAGGTCCTGCATTCAGTCACAACCTGGTCAGATCCTCTGTCTGCTTCTGCACAGTCTCTTTCCTTGCTTGCTTCAAAGATCTGAGATGGAGATTATGTTTCTGGTAGGAATAACTAGGCCCTGCCGTGAAGGCCATCACAAACACTGGGTTTCTCAATAGCACTGGTAGAAACGTATTGCATAATTGTCTTATATTCTAAAGCAATTATTGTAGTTCTATTTTAAATGTTTCTTGCATGAGGTCATCTCTTGCATTTCAAGACTAGGGTGAAGGCAATAACTAAGAGTCACAAAACCTGACTGGAACAGGGTGCTGGACCCTGGGGAGTGGGAAAGGCACTTGGAGGCTCCTTCAGGCAAAGTTCTGCCTAATCTGCTCAGGAAGTGACCTTGTGCTGGCTGATTGACTGGCCATGCACCTACGTGACCATGTGTTTTTCTGCTGCTAAATTCTCCTGACAAACTGTTACTCAATGGCACTCAAACAGTGCAGAATGAAACCTTGGTCTCTGCCCCCTCTTCATCCTATTTGTCCATTTATGTGAAAACAAGGGATTCCTCTGGCATTGAATTTCTTCCTCCTTCACTAATGTTAGTTACTATGGAAACTGCTAATAGGAGAAAAATCAGTTCTTTCTCTAAACACAATATGAAAACATTTCAATGTTTGTATTTTGAATATATAGGTTCCTGAAGGATGGATATGAGTGACAATTGTTATGTGAACAGCCTGTAAATTCTAAGTAAGTGACATATTGTTCTTGCCTTCAATATTTCTGGCATCATGAAAAATTGTTCTAGGACTTTGGTTTCCACGTACTCTGTGGCAAAGAGTAGAGGGGTTCCTCTGACATCACATTTTGCCTCAAGTTTCAAAATACTTGTAAAATGCATGTGTATAATTTAGCTGCCTGTGACTAGCATTTTTAATGTAACAAACAAATACTAAGTTAGTACTAAATTGAGTTTCAAAGACAAAGGATATTCAGATTGTAACGTGTGACTTGTTTTGACCTGAGATGAGACAAGAGGCCAGTGAGATTCCCAATGAGTCTCTTGAATGTGGTGTCAACTGCTTTTGTGTGGAGAACACTTGCTGAATGGCACCAGGTTGCTGCTCAGAAATCTGAAATAGAAGTTGCAGATGACAGATTTCAAGTGTGAAATTTCCACTTTTCACTAGTGCATAATAAATTAGTTTTCTTCTTTGGAGAAGAAAACTTCTTCTCTGTAGAAGGCAAATTAAACAAAGAGAAGAAACTACTAGGAAAAGATTTCAGAACAACTCAGCACCAAAGATTTGGTGTTTGGATGGGGCTGCTGGTAATCCTAAAGACTGTGGCTTCCAGATAGTTAACAGCTGGATTATCCTCCGTGATGTGGAGTGGATGTAGCTCTGTAGCTTTCTTCCTGCAGACCTGTGCTGCACTGCCATGAGGCAAAGTTGAGTTCCACCCTCTGTCTTTGGTGCCAAGTGTATTGAGGCACTGATTTTCGATATGATACAGGTTTAGTGCATGCAGAAGGAGTTGAGGATGGAAAGAGGCATGTGTATTGTGGTTCAACCTTCAGCTTGCTCTTGGGATGCCTTAGTTGTGGATTTCTGATCTAAATTCAGCACTTATAAGATTAAAAAATCCCCACTCCACTCCCATCTCCCAGAAAATGCACATACAATATTTACAGTATGGATAAGGCTGGAAAAGACCTTGAAGATCACCTAGTTCAACCTAAACACTGAGAGAAAAAAAGATGCAGTGGAAGAATTTGTACAAAAGTTCCCCCCGCCCCTCCCTGGTACAATACCTATATTTGAAAACTGTCATTTGGAGCTCTGTTCTTTTCCAGCCAAGCAGAAAATATATGTAAGCTTTACCTGCTCAGCCCTATTTCAGTTCTATATAGAATTTCTTACAGCTGACCTTTCCCAGGTTGACATTTGTGTTTCGGGAGGGGTTTTATATCTACTTGAATCCCTCACCCTTATCCTGTCTCCTATCACTTACATCACACACAGATGACTAAGCCAGCATGGAGCACTCTTTTCCTCTGAGACTAATGGAGAAGTAAAAGTTGGAAGCTGTGCAAAATGCTGTTACCCAGTTGGAAATTAGTGAAGACAAGGCCTCGCATGCCAGACTATTTGGGGAACAGTGACTGAATGATGAAGGGCAGGGTTTCCAGGTGGAAAACCTTGTTCTTGATCTGCCTGCTTTCTCAGGGAGCTGGCAGCTGATCAGCAGTGTTCATTGATGCAAGATGAGGTACACTCCTCAGCTTTTCTCTGGGGTTCCATCTAGGGCTTCTGAGCTCCTCTTCCCCAATACTCCAGTGGAAGTTTCCAACTACAGTTCAACCCAGGGAGTTTTCACATCTAAGGAAAGTCAGCCCAAAGAACTAAAATATTTAATTTGCCCCTTTTTATAGCAGGAGAAAAGATGCTCTTGTTTTGAGTTCTTCCAGTGCGAGTGGTGATGGAGCATATCATGAGCCAAGACCACTTTTGTAATCCCAGCTTTACCCAAGTGTAGATAGCTTCGAGGGCTGTTTCAAAAGAGCTATGAGAAATGTTTGTGGGTCTTAATTTTTTTAATTGCATCTATTGTAGAGAACCTTCCTGTTGTCTGCCTCTGCTATTGATATGAAGCTCTGCTAGAGTTTTCTAAATGTAGAGTCTTTCACTTTATATATAGTAAGAATTAATTCTGATGGAATACTTCGCTTCACTGAACTGCGGATAAGATGAATGGGGAAGCTGCTGGCTAAGGAAGGGCTTTCACAATGTGTGTTAGACCTCTATGTCCCTGAGCACTTGATCTATTGATGGGTTTTGTAATGCTGTTATCCTCCTGATCTAGTTGCAGGATTTTGCCTCACATTGCAGAGCACTTGCAGGCGAAAAAGGGAGGAAGGAGCAGTGGTGACCCAGTTTTTCTCACGTGTGTCCCCACATTATCCTAGATGCCCTATAAGTCATGTTGGTGGACAGTGTTCTTCGTGCTGGGGCTGATTTCAGAGCTAGTTAGTCCCATGTTCATGAGGAAAAAGCAGCAGGATAGAGTGGGTGGTATGCTCGGTGTTTGAAGCATGTCCTGTAAAGTTTTATTAAGAAATGTCCACAGCTGTGGCCCTTGTAGTAGGTGAAACTGGATTTTCAGTGCTGCTTTAGAAATGTCCTCAGGTATGTCCCTTGAGACTTAATGCCCCTTGATGTGAGCTGTGCGGAGTGAGGGAGAGAACTGGTTCTAACAATTCTCTTTAAAAAGATGTTATGGCTAACTGTCAAAATAGTAATGCTGAAATTGCATTCAGCTTCTTCCAAATGCTTGCTCAAAGCATAAGTTTAATATTCTCTTGGAGGGAAACCAGAGATATTTTTAGCTGGAATTGACCAGGCTGGAGGGAAGGGGCATTTAGCCCAGGACTAAGAGCACTTAGTGCTACTTCTTGATTCCAGCCTTCCCAAAGAGAATAAAAGGCAAGGTTTTTTGCTTGTTCTTGTACCATTGCAGCAACACAGTACCAGTAACAGCCTCATTACCTCCTGGAGTTCTCCCAGCCTAAATATTTCTTTAAAACCGAGACCTACAGGGCCAGATTCCAAGTAGTGTGCTACTCTTATTAGTTATACACCCATGTGTATTGCTTACATTTCAGGCACTCTCATGATACATTATTCTTCATGAAACAACTGAGAGAAAATCCAGAACATTAACTACTATCCTGATACCCAAAGTCTGTATGAATAGTGAATGTTTTGGCCTTTTGAGAAATATGGTCTCATTTCATAGGCACTATATTGAGTCGGACCGCACTGTGCAACATGTGTGGAAAATTACACAACTGGCTCAAAGTAAAGTCCTGTTCAGGTTCATAGCAACCTTGCCATTTATGCCAGTGGTGATAAAATTGTAGAGCTTAAGTGTAGCTTTCTGTGTCTGCTGAAATTACTGGGTTTTGGTTTGGGGTTTTTTTTGTCAAATACAAAGTGCAGTTGATACCTACCTCGATGCCTTCAGCAGGTTTTCACAGCTGGCATGTGAATACACATACATATATCAATCCTTTCTGGTAACGCTGGCTGGCTGCAAAAGTAGTTGAATACAGTTACAGCACTGTTTGAATTTGAACACACATCTTGCATCCTCTGAGATACTAGTAAGTCATGAGGAGTTGCAAGGGTCAGATTGGTACTTATTCATCCTCCTGAAAGCTGTGCTTGGAGTTCTTCAAAACTTCCCAGCACTCTGCTTGGAGCTTTCCTGCAGGGTTTCTTGATGAAATGTTTTCACAGTATTCACAGTATAGATAAGGCTGGAAAGGACCTCAAAGATCATCTAGTCCAGCCTATAGTCCANGCGTTGGGTTGTTACAACCAAAATGCAGAACCCAACATTTGGACTTGTTAAATTTCATGTTATTGGAGTCTGCCCATCTCTCCAGTCTGTCCAGGTCTCTCTGCAGGGCCTTCCTATCCTCTAACAGATCAATACAGGCTCCGAGCTTGGTGTCATCCGCAAATTTGCTCACGATGGACTCAATCCCATCATCAATATCATCAATGAAGATATTCAACAGGACAGGACCCAACACTGACCCTTGGTCTGCAGGGTGCAGAAAATCTCTACACACTAATTTTGAGAATGTGCTGTGACACACAAATATCTTCACTAATGTTTTATAGTAGTAGTACTGTTTTGGTTACAAAGCTGCATATTGTTGTTTGGTTTGGGTTTTTTTACTGCCTCAATAAATTGATGCTATCTGGTCCTAAGGTAGACGGCAAACAAGAGAGATCTATCAGGAGTCACTGTCTTGCCTGGCCTTCCATTCAGCAGCAGTGGCCTGGGACATCCAGATTTAGTGGCTCAGGACTTTGGAGGAATGATTCTGACTGAGCTTCTGGTCTGCATGCACTTTGGACAGAAACACTTGCGACTAAAATCAGATGATGAGGATCACTAGGATAAGTCATTGGTATTACCTTTACATGTATGTAGTAGCAGGCCTTATTCTAAAGAATACGGATGTATCTTAGCACAGAACCAGATGTGTTTGGATTTCAAAAAGTTGATGTTTTCCAATATACATGTTCCTTTCTGGTCTAGACCTCAGCCTTTGAAATTAACAAGAGAGCTGAATGAACTTTTTTTGTAAGTGGAGTGATTTTTTTAGCTTCCTTCCATGAGGCTTCCCTAGTTTCTAATAAAATGCAACTAGCTAGAGCAAGAAAATGTCTTTTTCTTTGTGACTATTTACTGTGGTTATCTATTTTCAAGCAAGTTGAAATAGCCGATAATTACCAAGACTGCTTAAAGGCATTTTGCTCTTTTGTCAAATTTCATTAAATTTGGCCTGTGGATTTAAGAAACCCATAGCACATACACACACAGACTGTGATTTGTACTAGCTGTGCTTCCAGGAGAAAGTTAGGCTAAGAATATAAACCTGTTTTTAGCCCCGAGGTCAAACATCACAGTTTGGAAAACGTGTCTCTGTTCTTAGTTTACTTCTAAATGAAAAATATTATTTGTTTCTAACTTCTCATATTTTCTAACACTGCAGTGTTTCCCTAATTTATTTAAGGTTTTCTGCAATGAGAAGAAAATTAATAATGCAAAATTGGATTTGCAAATTAATAGGTTGAATTTATGGCACTAAAAATGAGTCTGCATTATGAATTATTCATGTGTACCTGAATGAGCACTAACTTTTCTTAAAGTGTTTGTGAAGTCCCGAAGATTCAGAGTTTCTTCTTACCAAAATAGTCTTGTTTGGTAGTCAAAAATAACAGCTTAAAAATCACATGAGAATAACAACAAAACCCCACCAGATGAAATAGGTTTTATGAGTCATGATCATTAAATATGTAGAAACACAATGATCTGTTTTAAATACAGACTCAATTTGAAGGAAAAAATACTCTAAATGTTATACAAGTCAGCCTGGATGTTAACTCATGACACCCTCTAACAACTTTTCTTTTCTATGAAGATTATTTGTTGAGAAATTGATACTAAGAGAGTTTTAGAAAGGTTCAGCATATTTTATAAAAGGATGGAAGCTGTATTCCAGCACAACTAGCTGAGTGAAACAGCCAGGTTTGGGATTTAGGTGCCCTGAGGACATCTACTGCGTATTCAGCATCTGCAGCTCTTCACATTGTTGTCTGTTGCTGGAGGCTCTACGACCATGGCAAGACTTGGCAGAGGTGACATACTGAGTCTTGACTTCTACCCTTCAGATTCAAAAGAGAAAATATTTAGTGCCCCATGAATGTAGGTTTACTCTCTGACGATCTTTATGTTGGTATATGCTGGTAACATCTTGTTAATTAGTCATCAAGTGATCCAGAGGTCCCTGTCTGAGGTGCTGCCCTAGTTAGTGCTCTCCTTCAGGACTCTGGACCAGAGTGACATGGTGACACTATCACTGTGAACTGTTGGAGGAAGCAAAAGGACTAAAACATGAGAAATTATGTTTTGCTTTGCATGTATGTGGAGGATTCTTGAGCTTATTTATAGAGAGAAGTGTGGATTCTAATCCTAATGCCTTCCAAGCCACCATTTCCAAACCACCATGATCTCCTTTTTAAAGCCAGATCAGTCTTAGAGTCCTTTGGGTAGCTTTTGTGGATGCTGGACTTGCTCAAACCAGCTTCCTGAGAAGCTGAAACCCCCGAAATTACTATGAGTTTTCTTTCCAGTGTCCCCACCCTCCCTGCCTCTATAATCCCTTCCTCTGAGGCAAAGTGACTCAGTACTTCTGGTGGTAATGAGCAGACCATTTTAACTGATGAGCACTTCACACTGATTCTGTGATGCCAGGGTACAGAGCAAAGACAATTCTCAAGGTGCAGGCTAAAAATGTGCTTCACTCAAGCCTCTTTCTTCCCGCTGATAAAGGAAAAGGAAGGGTGTGGGGCTAAATACTGCTCTACTTGCAGGCTCTAGTTTTTAAATACAGTGCATCCTTTTCACTAGTAAGTGTTCATCTATTTCAGCAGTTATTTGTACAGATACAGCACACCAGGCTTTTGTCAGTGCTGGAGTTCCAGTTTGCCAGGCGCTGGGAAGTAGATGAGAAATTGTTTACAGCATAGCAAAACCAAGATACTATGAAAGTACAGAGCAAACTGCTGAAAAGAAAGTAGTGGGAATGGAAAAAGTAGCTATGGGAACAGATGTACATTCGCAGGCCAGAAGCAAATGTAACTAGGAGCCTTTGAATGGTTTGTAGCGTACTTGCATGCGAATATCGCCTCTCTAGCTCGCTTTACTCACTTTCTCCCTGGATGCCAGCATAAGGCACATCAGATGGACACTGAAGTGGATTTTAATATAAAAGGCTATATTCTAATTTTGTCACATCTGGAAGACTGTTATCATCTGTTCTTGCGAATGCTAATTGACAGGAGGTTTTGCAAGTGGGGAGGATTTGGTTGATGCCGAGTTGCTGCTCTGTCAGTGTTGTGGGTATTTGAACAACAGCTGCTTGTTGTACGTATTTGAAGCTGGAAGGAGGGGAGAGGACAAGTGTTAGCTCTGTACTGGGAACTTCTGAGAAAAACAATCACTTCTAAATCACTCTTTTTCTAAAGTGTGATGGTTTTGCATTAGAGACACTAACTCTTTCTGAAACATCTCTGTGGCTTTTTTTCTCTTTTGTAATACTAGCCCATTTCTGAGACTCGGTATGGCTTCCTCCTCTTTATCCCTCTCGTGATGTTTGTCAGTGCTTTTGCAGCCTCTGGCAGCTTCCCAGCCAGAGCAGGTTGCCTGCCAACAGACTCCCCTCATGGCAGCTCGTTTTATAAAGGACTGACTGCTTTGATGGATGATAAGGCTAAGGAGAGACGGAACAGCAGATTTTTTCTTTTTAAGAGAAAAGTCCCTCTCACTTGCATCTGAAAGACACATTGTAAACAGAGTCAGTTCAAACCTTGCAAGCTTTTGTCAAGAGGAAGCCCATCAGAGGTGAAAGCTGTTCCTGTGGTGTCCTGTGTGTGGTACTGGATGTGGGAGATGAGATGGAAACATAGAGGCAGGAAAGGTTAGGAAAGTAAAAGGAAAACAAATCAGCATCTTGGGCTAAGAGAGGCAAATACAGTGAGTGAAGAAAAAAACAATTTGTAAAGGGAACAAAGAAGAAAAGAATTTGGAAAGTAAAAATGAAGAGAGAAACGAAAGTCTGAAAGCAGAAGAAAGCTGAAGAGAAGTGCTAGAGGAAAACAAGGTTGGTAGATATGCAGCCATGTGTACACACTTGGTAGAGGAACAGGGAAGAGCTGAAACCAGGCTGACAAATAAATCATTAGAAAAGATTAAAAAATCTTTTTGCTGACATCCCTTCTCATCAGTCTAACTTGTGCCTTACAAAAGGAGCTGGTACCTCTCAATGTTGAATTTATTATTGATGTATTGCTTTGCAGGTATCTGGTTGAGCTTATCTTACCATACCAGTTAAATTGTTTATCAGTTATTCACATAAGAACCTCCAGTGAAATGTGAACATCTCATGTGGAATGTTTTTTACATCCTCTAGCTGTAGACAGTAAGAACATAAAATGACATGTTCCCTCAGTGTACATAGGGTCTTTCAGCAGCATCAATATGTCACCTCATTTCCTTGTTCATTCCAACAAAACCTCTCATATGAATGTGATTACTCAGGAACATGTAAATTGCAACTGTAGATGTCTGGATGGGGGCAAACCTGTCCAGTATGCTTGTGTAAAACTCTCTTGGGTCTCAGTCTAGACTAGCTCATTACAAATACTGCATTCACACTCCCTTTTCCAGAGGCAATGTACAGCATACTAATGGTTACCTTTTTAAAACATTTTTTCCTCCTTCCTCCCCTCCCCCCTTTCCTGCAAGCCATGAGAACTTCTGGACTATTGTTAATTCAGGATAGCTCAAAGTGTCTAGTGAGAGAGGTAAATCTGCCTTTTGAACACCTTTTTTTTTATCTAGTCCTGTAGCTCGGAAGTATTCCCATCCCATTCACATTTACTGCGATAGCACAGACAAGCGTTCTCTAAAAATGATCACAGAATCGCAGAATTAGTAAGGTTGGAACAGACCATAGAGACAGAGTCCAACCTAAGCTTCCTGTTGGGGAATCGGGGAATCAAACACTGGTCTCCCGTGTGACTTGATGATGCATCACGTCTCTTCATGGTAAATTTTCCATTTCTTTGATACCACTTTTTGTGTTCTCTATTTCCACATTAAGTCAGTGGTATTGCCTATCTACCTGCAACAGGCTGTGCTGCAGTGCCTGGCACTTGCTCCGTTTGCTTGTCTGTGGCCAGCAGGAATAGCCATGGGCTCTGCTCCGCTGGAGGTGACTGAAGCGTAAGGAGGGAGCAGTTCCAGTAGAGAGGGATTGAAACTGTGCTTTTAAAGTACGTATAATGACATTCTGACTACTTGTGTTGAATCTGGAAAAAGGTCTCATTTTTGTTTTGTTTTGTTTCCCCTTGGTTACTGGTTGGAAGGTCTGTTACAGTGATGTGTTTATACCTCAGACTGGTTTGACTCTTGCTACCCCTTACGCTCAAGGGTTTTCCTCTGCTTTTATCTTTGATCTACATACGATTGCAAACCAGTTTTATGGGACCTAGGAACTAAGCTGGACTCTGGACTTTTCAGAACTAGTCCCTGGATTCTGGCGAAGGTGGCAGGTGCTCACCCTTTCATGCTGAAGTGTAGGCATTCCAGCCTGTATCTGAGTGGCGTGTGCATGCAGATCCTTCCCACTACTGACTGAGTGCTGGAAGAATGGTGTCTTCTGGGATGATGCCAATTTCAGTTTCAAATGGATTCGGTGTGAGCACCTAGTATGACCTCATGAGAATAATATAAATGAGTATTAAAAAATATGAAAATATAAAATAACATAAAAAAATCTTAGAGTGAAAGTGGAATTCATTGCATTTTGCCATGGTCTTATTTTGTTGCTCTTTGCTTCCTCTATCATTCAAAAAGAGATTAAACATCCTCACTTGCTTAATACTTAAACATTATACAGTCCATTTGCCCCAGATAAATGTGTCCCAATTACATGAGACTTCTACTAATAGAACTTGAGTTAAATAGTAGTTATTAGAGTAAATCAAATATTCCATCTAAGTGGCCTTCAGCTGAAGTTAGGTGCAGTGTAATCATGGCCCTCAGGGCATGTGGGTTGATTGCTTACAATCTTGTATGTTTCTTTCTATAAGTGACATTTTCTAAATGATTTTTTTTTTTTTGCTGTGGATCCTTTTGATTCATAGTAAAGAATCTCGAGTAAATTTTGAAGCCTCCTTCAGGGAATTCTATTTTTACTGGGATTTTTTAAAAAGGAATTAAATGGGAAAACAGGGAGAACTACTGTGTTTCATCTTGCTCACCAAAATCTGACCTTGTTTGAACTCAGCAGTCAGAGTACATTCAAGCATCAGGGAAGAAGAAGAAAGTGTTCAAGTTCGTGGAATAATAGCCTTAAAAAATTCACAGAGTGCTAAATATTGAATGATTAGCTGAATGAAATTTCCAGAGCTAGAATGCAGAAAGATTAGTCAAACTTCCCAAAGGAAATGAAGCTTCTGCAGCTGCATTGTCTTCCTAAGCTGCATATCCCTTCTCCCCCATGTGTAATTTTTGAGCCCACCAGTCACTTGAGCAGATCTGATGGAAGCACAGTGTTTCAAAAGACATAGAATTGTTTTGAGATTTGTGAAGGTTGTTAGTCAGAGGTAAGGAACAAAGAGGCTCTGCAGGAGTATAAGAGCTTCCCCAGGCAACACACAAGTCTCAAACCCATTGCAGCAGGTTCTGCCTTCAGTTCAGCAGTCAGCAAGGAGTGGGATGAGGTGGGGGGGATGTGGAGAGTGCCAGATATGCATGGAGAGGCTCCAGGGGGTCTCTGTGGCAAGGGGATCACAGGTTGGAGGTGGTGTGCTGTAACCCGGAGATTGCGAGGGCTGTAGAACATCAACTATCAGGAGACCAGCTGCATAAATCTTGTTGGGAATGGGACAACCTGTCAATGCTGTGTGTAGGAAGGGAGTAGGAGAATAAATCTGAGACCTTGAGATGAGCTCAGCTGGTTAGAGCCTGATGCTAATAATACCAAGGTTGTGATTTCAATGCCTGTATAGGCTATGGACATAAGAGTTGCAATTAGTCATCCTTGTGGGTCCCTTCCAACTCAGAATATGCTGTGATTTTGTGATCTCTGTGCACTTATATGGACAATTCTAATATGTGGTTCAACACCCAACAATGCAAAATATCACTTCAGACCCCCTCACTCCCTTTCCTGGTTCTGATAATGAAGTGCTTGAGGAAGAAACAGGGCAGCTAGAGCAGGCAGGCCTGGGAAGACGTAACCAGGACTATGCAGGGGACTGGGTACTGCAGCTCTCCTGCATCTCAGTGTGATGCTCCTTGGACACTGCCTGCACCATGCTGGCCCTGTGGCTGCCACCAGAGGTGTCAGCTGGTCACAGTCAGGACCTGTAACTGCCTCAGAATATTTTTGAAATCTCTTTTCTTGTCTGTTTCTTTGTGTTTGCTTGGTTTTGTGTTTGGTTTGTTTGTTTGGTGGTGGTGTTTTTTCATCTTTGGTTTGGTGTTTTTTGTTGTTTTTCTCGGGAGAAGGAGGTAGGATGCTGCTGCTCAGCAGGAACAAGATGTTTTCCAGTTACAGCAGCTCCTGCAGAAGCTCTGACTGATGATGTTTTGTTTGTTGTGTTCCCTGTGAGGATTGTGAGAAAGGAACCAAAAATACAAAGTAAGCTCTGCTTTAAGGGATAACCTCTAAGATACCTCTATTTTTGCATCAGAAATGTGCAAATAGAAAATGACAGCATTATTTTTTATCTCCTCTTTTCTTGATGCAGTATGTTTTCTTTCCCACCTGGCATACTGATTTGCTGGAGAACCCAGGCAGCAATTTTGTAGGGGAAAAAAAAAATCATTAAGTACAAGTAGGCCTTGCTCAGTGCTGTATCATGGCTAGATTCCTACCAGCACTTAATTCCCACCCCCCAGACCTCAAAGCACTACATGTGTAAGTAAAACAGTGTCACATTTAAACGGTGTTTCTTTTTTCAACCTGTAATCAAACAGAATTACTGAAATACAGCTCACAAACAATCTCATTGACGTTTTAGAGATCCTCCTTGTCCTTATGTGTTCTTTCTCAAGCATTGTTGCATACTTCAGACAGCATATCGTAGTGCCAGGACATTCTGACACTTTTTTGTTTAGACTGAACATTGCTTTCAGCTTAATTGCTGCTGCCAAGCCCTGAATTCATCAGGAGAGTAGCCTAAAAGTTGTGAGTTAAGTTAAAATTGTGGTTGTGCCCTTTTGTGTTTGTACTCTTATTTCTGAGCCTGGGAGGGGCAGTCAGGCTTGCCTAAGCTCTGAACTTTTCAAAAGTGTGCAATTCAAACAGAATTATAAAACGTATGGGGAAGGAGCCAAGGAAAAGTACAGATCTAACACAGAACTCCAGAGGTGAGTTAATTCATAAACATGTTGAAATTTCCTTATGGGAGAGATTTTAGGGCTTTTAGAAGATAATGTTGGTGACGAAGACCCTGACCCAAAGTTCACTTAGCCCAGAGTGCTGATTCTGACAGTGTTGATAGTTAGAGACCTGTAGAGGAATCTGAGCAAGACAAGTGCGTGTGTGTGTGTGATACCTGATGCTCTCCCAGCCTTCACCTTTTTGACCTCAGAGACTTCATGGCTACATGTGGTTCCAGGGCAGTTGCTCTCTGTGAGGATATGTCCAGCCTTCCCTTGAAGCCACAAAAACTTGTACCATCTGCAATGCCTTTTATCAAGGAATTCCTGCTGCCCTTTTTGCTGTTCTTTAGGCTCTTACAAACTTCACCTGATGACTCCCTATTGCTGGTATTGCTAGAGAAGCAGACAACCAGTCTTTTTGCAGACTTTTTTTGTGTACCCAGAAGTCACTTCCTTCACAGACAGATGTGTCCTACCTCACTGACTTGCTCTTTGTGCAGTATCCTTCCTCTGCCTTTATCTTTTCTCCTGCCTTTCTCTGAAAGAAAATGGACATTTTGAGGGATTTTCTTGCTCAGTCACATATGATTCCTCTACAATTCTTCATGGTTGGTGCTACTCCTTACTATCCTGAATGAGTTTATATTCTTGGTAAGCTTTCTCACTTCACCCTTTTCTAAATTATCTGTAAATCCAATGACCAGCACGGACCCCTCTTGAACTGTTGCTTACTCTTCTTGAAGAAAACTATGCTACTGTATTTCCTAACTGTGTGAGGACTGTCCATGAATGCTTGGTTTCTTCCAATGTTTTGGAAGATGTTTTTGAAAACTAGGCGGTCAGTGTCAATGAAATCTTTCTTATTTTCAGATTTGTAAATCCTTTTGCAGATCTCCAAGGAGAGCAGAAAAGACTTTCTCATTATAAAAGTTGTATAAACTCTTCCTGCTGTGATCATCCCAAATAGCTTGTTTAGCTGCCCATGAATTTTAATCTCTATAACAACTCCTCCTAATTGTCCTGTTTCAAAGGTGAGCCTACCTTTCCCATATGTCTTCGGGTGATTTTGTAAAAATTGGTGTCACTTCAACCCACAGCCGTGACTAAACGTTGTAATGCATGTCGGAGCTGAAGACACAGACACCAACAGGGTGCTGAACTCCTGGAGACTGCCTCCTTCTCTGGCCAGTATATGAGATGCATCACACTGTTTTCAAGTGAAAAACTTTGCACTNATATGATGTGTGTGTAGTCGTATTTTCCTGGCTCACAGGGTTAAGGTTGGATAAATAGGCTGCAGATACAGATAACCTTATTTACACTAGAATTGGTGCCATAGTAGAGCCAAAAATATACAGCACCAGTGAAGCATTGCTAACCTTGTGTGACAGAGCAACAGCTAACATGCAAAGAATGCATGTTGTAGTGTGGGAGCGGGAAAGCCCAGCTGAGCACAGCAGACTCAACCTCTCCTGATGGAAAAAGAGCTGGGTTCCCTTGTCAAAACCTTGCCTTAGGCAGGACTTTTTAAATGGGGTGGATTTTGTCTGACTTGACCCTTTGTGTATGAACTTTTGTGCCTTGTTTAGGTTTATAAACCCATTCCTTCAGACATGCTGGTGATCAGAAGGAAGTTCTTCATGATCTGGGATGAAACTGTAATGGCAGAAAGGGCCAGGCTCTGTGAAGTGCAGCGCAGCAGGAAGGGAATGTCACAGAGCCATGTTGGTCACACTGTCTGTAAAGTGTAGTTAAAACTGGCTGGAGTACAGTTTTTCCTTGTGTTGCACTATACCTCTGACTAAAACTTCTACATGGAAATTACTCTTAGTGGGTAGTGACTTCCAGAAAAAAATTAAATTGTTATATTTGGTATTATGGCAGTTATCTCAGGCTGTCTGAGGCACACTGAAATGTGTGCTCTCTCTGCTTCATGGATTATGCATTAGTCCAGCCACACCTAACAGAGGCATTTGCATGAGTAATTAACTGCCATTTCCTGCAAATCAAATTACTTGGAATTAGAATTTAAAATTACTTTCTAATTACTGAACCATACTTGTTAGTGAGAGAGAGAGAGCGCAATGTTTTTATTCTGCTGCATTTAGAAAGGGGCAGAGGCTCTTAATTCTTTCAAGAGAGCAATTATTTCTGAAGAGCACAGTGTGTCCAGGGATCCCAAACTTACTTGCTTTACACAGCTAACAACCACTGGAGCCGATGATGCTGGTCTCACAAGTGAGATAAGTTAATCTGCTTCTTAAACTTTGGGTAGATCAGTATCAAATGTCCCATATTGGTGTCACATTTCAAGGGCAGTTGTATGGGCTTGTGTTCAAATTGATCTTGTTTTTAAATTATACAGCAGGGTTGTTCAGAGCCTTCTCCTGACAGGCTGTATCACAGTGTGCTCAGCTGTGCATATAATTCTAAATGAAGATGTCCCTATTATCACTTATAGAATCAACTAAAATTGTCAATGCAAATGTTCTGCTAATATCAGAGAATAGTATTTCCTAAATATTCTCTGAAAAATTTACAGACCCTGAATTTCCTTATGTCTTGTGCCAGACGATGATCAGAGGGATTGTCTGTCTTTCTGCCTACCTGAATGATAACTAAATAATAAACGGGATTGTGTAATGTGATGAAATTACAACATTATATTTTAAAGTTGTGCTGTGGGGACTTTGGCTGGTATTCCACATCAGTGCATTGAAGAAAATAAAAGCATTGGTGTAAACCAGATCTTGCATGTAGCTTAAATGGCTTTCTGGTGATCTACTGTGATTTCATGGAGTCAAAACCTTATTATGAATATTGTCTTGAAAAACAGAGTTCCCTGCTAACTGTTAATAGGAGTCAATGCATCCTGATTGATTCAGTGACCAGGGAATATTTGATGTTGAAGATCATAACGTATTATGAGAACAGACATTAATTCTGTTATCTGCTGCCTAGAAAAGGAATGAATTTAATTAAAAGGAGTAGTAGAAGTACAGCTTGTTTCTTGTGTTATGTAAAAACATAATAGCATTGTGTATCTAACTTAAACTGACAAGAGCAATGAAATGTAAGGTTAAGATTCTTACTACACTGGAGGTACTGCAATGCATTAAGCAGTAATATTATGGAAATAATGAGACAAATATAACTGTAAACCAGGGGGCTGGAAAAAGGAGAGCTTGACTCATTTCTTGTCAGATTTATTGTCAGACTGTTAGAATAATCATAGAACACTCCCTTCTGAAACCAATAGAGGTCCTCAGATTAGCAGCAACAGGAGGGCTTGTCTTAAATTTGCCTCATCTCACCCTGAATGTCACCTTTAATTTATCCTGTCGTGTTAGGGGATGGGTTTAATAGGGGACTGATGACAGGAGAGGCATTTCATTAGTGCTGTCTTCTTTCTTATCCTTAGGGCAGGTCTTCTGCCAGACGGTGCTGCTCTGGAGAGCCTTCAGTGCTTCCTGGAGGCTAACCGTGGTGTGGGATGTCACTGCTGAAGGTGTGCTCCCCTGCCAGCACCCAGGCAACTCAGCTTAGGTTTTCACTGACTCTTATGTCCTAATTGTAAGGCAATATCTGTGCTGTTAAAGAGTGTTTGGATGTGTGATGGAGGCTGAAAAGGCAAGCACGTAATAAAGTTGGACAGCAGAGTAAAAGGAGAGGGAGGAGGTGGGGGAAGCGAGAGGAAGGTGGAGAAGCAGGATAGCATGGGCAGACAGTTAACGAGCGTAGCTGTTTGCTGCCAAGCAGCTCCCAGAAGACAATACAGGGGAAGAGAAACATGTCTCCGTGAGGCCTGAAGTTATTGCCACCCCCTGGGCTATGGCTGCAGTTGTCAGCTTGTGTCAGCACGTTGTCAGAGTATCCTCATGAGCGTTTGAAGCAAGTGTAATGAACAGTGTGGAAAAGAATCCTTTTCTCATGCCACCTACTAGCACAAGAAGCTTATCAAGAAAAGGGTCATGGCAATTCAAGCTTTTGCCTTTTAAAGGGAAGGCTGAGACATTTTCAGAGACCACAATCATCTACAGGAGCCACTGCCATGAAAGTTCCTGGTTTGGAAGGAGATGAGGATTTAACATCATCTGAGGCAGTTTGTGCTGCAAGTGCCAGGACACTGGAACAGCTGAACCGTTGCTTGTATCTGGTCAGTCTGGTGTCTACTCAGAGGTCCAGCACACAGTTTTGCTGGACAATTAGCTCCCTTCTCTAGCAGGAATCATGCTGGGCAGAAACCAGACAGAACTGTGCTGTGCAATATATTTAGACAGTTAAATGGTTAACAACAGAGCTCCTCTTGTGATTCAGTCATGCCAGTAGCATAATGCCAGCTTCTGTCCTCATCTGACACTTTTATGCTGCTCAGAAGGAACCACTGGGGAAATATGCTTTCACAGATTTAGTTGTACAGCCACATCCCTCAGAGCCTTGTAAAATTAAGGCATCAGCTGAGGAAGTGGAAATAACTGAGTGCTGGTCACATACGATGTACTGTACTTCTATTTTTGCAATCAGCACAACCTCAAAGGCAGCTGATACTGGGTGGGAGGTAAAGCTACTCAGAAGTCACCTCAATTAACAGCAGGGTTTGTACAGAGCCCCTGCCTGGTTTCACAGATAAAGCTCTCCTGCTTTTTCATTTACTGTGATGAACCTGACTAAAATGAGCAATTGGGTTCTTAAGCTAAAAAAATCCACTGACAAACTTCTAAAGCAAGATCCTTTGTGTATAGTGTGCACCTGATGGCAAAGCAATGACAGACTACCTCATAGTCAGCAGGGGAAGGGGCAATCTGTTGCACAGAAAAAGCAGTATATAGGTCCTAATTATTTTTTAATTTTGGAGTGAAATCACACTGTAAAGCGAACAAATGCAGTCAATATTGAAAAATGAGCTGACTTATCTTTTTGGACACAGAAGATTCTACAGCATTGATTAGCTGTAATGGTCTGCAGGACCATTTACTGATTGCAGGGTAAAACATGACTGATTACTGGTGGGAAGACAGTTTGTATTGGGGCAGCACCTTGGTGACCTTTAAAAGAGCATCAATCATACGTGCAGAGCTGCCCTAAGCTGAACTCCATGTGAAGTAAGCAGGGACTCTGTTTTTGCTGCCAGATAATCTGGGAATATCAGAAGGGGTATTCTATTCTGCCACTATATTGGTGACAAGACAAGGTGAGAGTAAGGATGCTGGCAGAATGCCTGGACCTCTGAGTTTACTCAGTCATGGTGCACTTTGTATTTTTTAGAAATACCCATTCACAAATTTTTGAGTTAAATAACCTCTGTAGAGTTTGAGTTTCTTCTTCCTCATACCAGTGACTGCAGTCATTATATCTGTGATGGGACATCATGAAATCCTCCAGATCTTTCAGATAACCCTGATTATTATTTCCCTTCGTGAATTTCTCTTCTGGTGTCATGGACCATGTTCCTATTTCAGAAGAAATGAGATTTTTTTTTTTTTTAATTCAGAAAGTAGATCTCAAGAGGCTTTCATGGCCTGAGCTTTTAAATTGTTTTAGTTACCCAAAAAAGTGAGGAGTTTCACAGTGGAGTGCGAAGTGGATTTTGCTTGTGCAGTTAGTTTGCACTTTCTAATGAGTTAAGACCGCAAAGATCCTGAGGAAAAATTTCATACAAGCCCATTTGCAAGCTCTGTCTGTTGAAATCAAATCTATGCCCATTGGAGAAACCACATGCCAAGTCTACTGGCTGGCAGAATGGCAAACTCTGAATAGTTTATTGTCCCACATAGTTGTATTTTTCAAAGAGTTCACTAATACTCAGTTTCATTTCAGAGAGCAACTGTCTGTAAAGAAGTGTTAGCTGAGTAAAGTGAATTGTTTGAACAGTGTGAACAGTGCTGGGATTTTGAACTAAGTGTCATTGTGGGAAAGGCTGCTTTTTTTTTCTTTTTCTGGAGCAGCCAGGGAAAGCTGCAGCTCCTTTCTCTAGGAGGGAAGATGGTGAATATTAATCACCCCTTGGCAACCTGTCAGGTGGGGGACTGCAACCTGAGAGGAGTGATTTGCTGATTATCTGATGTGACAAGTTATGAAATAAATATTTACATATAGGGCAAAGGTAACAATAGAGTTGGGCAAGAGATCTGAATCTCTTGAAGTCTTAGATCAGCAATTTGGGCAGAAAAAATGTTTCTCTTTCTGGCCTTAGGTGAAAGGATGTAAATATCTTTGTCAAGTTCTTTGTGGTGGTTCCTTAAATTCTCTGTGTGCTTGGGATTTCTCTCTAAAAGGGTCACTTGAGATGGGAACAAGGTCTGTAGTTCTGAGTCCCTCGGCATGTGTCTTTCCAGCCTCATGGTCCCAGGGAGCATGCTGACTTGACCACTCAGCCGTCGCACCCACCCTAGATACCAAGATACTTGTCATTATCAAACATTCTAAAAATATCTCCCCTAATTTCTCTATGGTTTACCTGAGAGCTATGTCAGCATATGTGCTGATCTGGACTTTGTGCATTGCATGGGCATTTACTTCTTTACTTCCTTTTAGAAGCAGCAAGTGCTGGAGCAAGGGAGAGGGAAATACTACAACAACGTCATCCTTGATGCAGGTCAATCAGGGTCGTGGAGACAGTAAATGCTTGGCCACTGCTGCTACTATCAGAAGGGAAGAAGAGTTTCACTTGGAGGTGATTCCAGGGGGCTGCTAATTCCCCTTAGGAAGGGCAAAGATGGGGAGATGCTCACTGTTAGGCTTGGTGAGGAACCTGTGTGGCAAATTCACTGTTCAAGCAGAACTGTAGACAGCAAGGTGACCCTTGTGAAGGAGGGCAATTGGAGAGGTGTTGGAGCTGGGGATGGACAGACCCACCTGAAGGTGGAGAGGAAGCTGTGGACGTCCTTGGCAGTAAGGACAGGGCTTCAGTTTTGTGATAGATTTCTTCAGGAGGCTGGGCGATGAAATGCAGTCAAAGCATGTAAAGAAGAAGAAAAAAATTCAAAATGACAAGCCCACAAAGCCCCCAAACTCTTTGAACGTTGCTATTTATGATTGCATAGGAATTCAAGGCTTCCTTCATGTTCATAGCTAGAAATTGTTTTCCTAGAAGAGTTTTTAGAGGCTCAGATGTAATTAGCTAAGAAACTCTTCCAATAAAGTAAGCTGTGTTTTGATTTGGTGCAAATAAGGAGTGAAGTAACAGGAATAGCTATTCCTGGAAAAGCTGAGGCTTTGAAATGCTGATTTAAAATGCGCCATGCTGCCATTCAGCTGTCCTGCCATAACATTATGGAAAGAAAGGCCCTCTGTGAGCATACAAAAAGTAAGGTGTATTAGCAATTGAAAGTAAAAATCCACCTCTAAAAAGTTGTGTTGGTAATTTTTGTCCTCTTTTTGTTTTATATTTTTATTCTTTTTTCTCCCTGTATTTTTTTTAGATCAAAAATAGCAGTGTTTCTTACATCATTACTGCTGTAAACTAGCTTCGTATTGTGATTTGAAAAGCCTGATAATGTAGGGCACAGCTATAAATTTGATAAAAACACTCATTCTCCTGCATCTTGAACTGACAGGGAAAACAGACCTGGGATGAAGCCTGTGCTGTGATTGGAAGCTGAGGAGGAGCGTGCATAGGATCTGTGAACCTGAGGATGAAGGCTGGATGGCTGCAGACATTCCAGTATGAGATGCTGTTTGAGTCCTTGCCTAGAGTCATGGGTAAGCTGGTACCTCATGCCTTTTGTATCCTGGAAACCTTGTGGTCTGATTATGGAGTATTGCCATACCATGGGCATTATGGTCATATAGAACGTGCCTTCTGAATTTCTGTCTCTGCATTTTGCCCTTGCCTTCCCCTCTATGGCCCAATATACAGAGAATTAGTTTTCTGTGATATTTTATCTGGAAAAGGCTACTATCAGCTTGCTGTCTATTGTGAGAGGGGGGCATTCCTACTCTTTCCTGTTCACCAAACGCCCCTACTCTGAAAAGGTTATAACAGTTTCTCCTAGGCTGTGCACTCCCACCTGCCATGGGGGGACTCAGAAATGACTCCTCCTTTTGCCCATGGGCTTGTATCAAAGAATAAACCAGCTTTGAACATAGCTTATTGTGAATCTATGCCTAAAAGTGATTATGGAAAAATAATACTGTCTTTATGTATTTATGTATCCCCAAATAACTTTCAAGGTTGGTGTTATCTGCAGTCCTTCGGCGGTTATCATGTAAGTTCAATTATGTTTTCAGGATCCTTGTTTAGAGACCTGAAAGTTTTAGTGAATTTCTGAAAACTCACTCATGCACCTTTACTTCAATGAGATTCCTGCCATGGGTAAACTCACTCCTGTAGGTTCATGGTGCTAACACTGGTACAGCAACAGCAAATACGTCCTTCTGTTATGAATTTGTGGGTAAATTAGTCTCTGGGTCAAAATCCAAGTTATTTTCTGAAATCAGAAGTATTTTTAGGACCACTGTTGTCCTGTTGAGCACAAGCGATGGTTTACCTGGTGCCACAGATCCTAATACATGGATTTTGCTATTTAGAAAGATATTAATGAATCATGTTGTCTATAGCTAGATTATTTCTTCTGTCTGTAATACATTAATGCAGGGAACTGAAGGGTGGTAAACTGGGGACAAATAGAAAGAATTCCTCTGTTGCATGGTGCACTGTTGCCTCATGCTTTTGTTGCTATGGGACGTAATTGTATTACCCACTGTATTGTTAGGTTTCAAAAGGGTAGTTCATAAGCACTAATAACATTTGTGGCAATCTGAGCTAAGTTAATGAAAAAGATAATCAAATCCAATGCAACAGGGCAAGATATCAGATATCTCCAGGGGTCATAAAGAGATCATATAACTGTCGTGGGGCAAGGGGTGGTTGTGTGTGTGAGTGCAAGAAGATGCAAGAGACAGCAGAAAAGTGAGGGTCACCTTACTCTGAAGCACTGTATGCTGGCCACTGGCAGAGGCAAGAGTGGATATGCTAGATGTATCACAGACATGGAGATGCTTATTAAGCTAATGATATTTTTAGTAATGCCAATACATGATATATGAGTTGCAGATGATCCCAGACATTTGTCTCTGTGTTGTTTCAGGAAATGGATTAAGTGGTATATACTGGGTTGAGAGCTGATGGGATGGCACTGAAATAGCCTTTGTTTGCTCATTTTCCAGTAAACACCAACTCCAGCATGAAACTTACTTCTGAATCAAATATAGTATTTTATTGCATCTCTAGGCAGTACTCAGTGGTGAATTTTTCCTGCTTCTAAATGGAAATACAGTGAGATTTTTATGTGGTCACTTTCACCATCACATATTGGTATATCACTTGGGGGTCCCGACAGTGGCTTATTCACTGACTAGTAGCAGAAATAATGCACATGTTCCTTATAGATACATAAATGATGATGTTCAGCAAGAGACACTTATAGTGGGAATTGTAGCCAGCATCCCAAATTATGTTTCTCACAAACTTGTGCTATATTGATTGCAAATGCCTCCTTCATCCTACTCTTTTAAATGTTCTCTACTAGCATTCCTCTGATTCTGCTACTACTTTCTTATACACAGATCTACTTTTGACTACAGTAATACTTCTTATACCAAGTCCTGGCCATCTGAGGACATCAAGTGCTATAGCCCTTGATATGTGAGGGGATAGATGATTAGGAAAGACACAACGGCTAAGGACAGCATGAAAGGGTCCCTCCTTCCATATGTCTTCCTAAATCTCAGAAACTTCTTAAATCAGGTGTTTTAGCTACCATACTTTGCATTTGCTAGTTAATCCAATCTGAATAGATGTATTTAATCCCTCTTTCAATATCTAGATATTGTTAGTTTTCTGTAGTCTCTTAAGAGTTATCCAATAAAATACCGATAGAAAAAGACAGGTAGAAAAGACTGTAGGCTGCTGATTTTGGTTCTGCTACCTCTGTGCACTTATGTAGCTCACATTCACCCATTGATAATTCGGGAATTTGGAGGCTCTCCTACCATTTACATCTTTTGTGTAACTCTGCTGTTAGTTGCCATGTGCATGTAAGAACTTACAAAGAGGCTTGTTCCAGCCTAGCCATGAGATGATCTTGTAGTGCTGCTGTAAAACCACTCCAAGCAGGATGAGAGGGGTATGCTAAGGTCATGGAGACTGATGGGAAGAACCAGTGGGGAACACCCAAAGCAGAGGTGGAACTGCATATGCCAGAGCTCACTCCTGAGTGCTGAAAGGCGGCTTTGCACTCATGGTGCATCTGCAATAGGACGGCAAAACAGGAGAGGTAGTAAGTCCACAACAGAGTTGCAGGAGCATAGTGCAGAACTAATGTGATACTGATGCAGAAAATCAGGGAAAGAAGAAATTCCAAAGTTAATAGAGGTGAAAGAAAAGGTGCAGTTCTTTAATGGGAGTTTTATGGTTTTACTGATCAAAGACAACCAAATTGCTCCAATTAAACTAGAATAAAGCAAGATGATGCATTAGGTAGGCATATTTTAAATACACTTAAAAGATATAGACCATCATACTAAAAGCTTTTTCTTTTAGAACCAGAACTTCTTCTTTTGTTTCTCACTAAATTCTCTGTATAGTTGTTGTGGTGGTTCTGAAGAAAAAATATTGTAGTCCGGTATCAAAAAAGCCCTTTATTGTTTTTCTCAAAGCAAAGATGTGTGATGTCTTTTGTAGGTTACAAACCATATGTAAGCTCCAGCCACACATCCATGTTGTGTGACTGCCATGTGACTGCCACATAG
This sequence comes from Pitta sordida, assembly GCA_013390025.1. Lineage (NCBI taxonomy): Eukaryota > Metazoa > Chordata > Aves > Passeriformes > Pittidae > Pitta > Pitta sordida. The sequence goes on from WEKX01023647.1 coordinate 227,299, forward strand.
TTGTCCTGACATGGGCATGTGCCAGGTGCCTGTACCTATGACATAAATGACGACAATTAAGGGCTATATATGATACCTGAGTACAGATGTTGTTTCTTTGCTTCAGAACAACAACTATGCAGAGAATTCCGTGGAAAGTCTTAAAGAAAGAATTATTTTGGTCCAAAATGTTTTGGTATGATAGTCTGTATCTTTTAAAGAGTGTTTACATGGTTTCCATGCTGAACTGCTTGAGTACTTCAATGTTCTCAATGCCTGCATTTCTGTCAACATTTTCTAGTTCTTTCCATATTTGTCAGAAAAACCATCATTAATTCCTAGGAGTAGGGTTATTTGTAATGTTTCTCCTGATTTCTTTTTCAGACTCAAAAATCTCACATAAAATCCAGCTATTAGTCTTTAGTGTTTACAGTAGAACAGAAGAAATAATAAATTTGCTTGAACTTGTCATGATACTAATAATCACACTTCTATAAAACTTGCATTGAGAAAATGTCTAACAGAAAAACTGATTGAAATCTACCATACAGAAATGGATTCCTTCCACCCACCCCATCTCACAGTTCCTCAAGGCATCACAATGTTTATATTTGGAGCGCCTACAGTATGGAGTTATTGAAAGTAAACCATGTTTTAATAAAACAAGGTAACATGGGATTTCTGTGGGACTGAAGTTCAAGCTAACAATCTTCAGTATGTAACACCAAATAGATTTTGCTGAAGTTAATACCAAGGGGATTTTTATTTAGCTTTCTTTCTTCCTTTTTTGAGGTGCTGGGCATCCGAAGAGGCTGCCTCCTCTCTNCTACAAGCAAAAAACTTGTATCTCCTCTCAGGAAATCTGTTAATCCACAATAGTCCCAGCATTGCAAATAGAGGCAGTTATTTTAAATAACGTCATTCAGCCTTCTTTATCACTTCTCTCTCCTTCAGCACTGACTTCTCTCCATAGGGTAGAGTCTCAGCTGCAAAACATCCAGATGCTGATTTATGTGTATGTGAATATTAAGGTTAATATGCTCCCTGTGGGAGAAACAGTGCCATTCAGACCACATTCCCTTTTCCTTCCTTGCTACAGAAAGGGCTCTTGAAAATGTGTCCGATGAAATTTCAGGTTCCTTCTCTATTTGTATGAATGAATTTAATGTTTCTGATTAGGATTAGTGAATTACCTACCCCATGACTGGATGCCCAGCAGGCAGGACAAATGAGTTTATCAAGGATATAGAAGATAAACTAACATTTACAACCCCCACCCCCCGCAATATAATTGTTGTCCTTTCTATTCCTGTACAGTGTGTATGTTTTGGGGGTTTTGATACTTATAGCCCAACATCAATGAGTCAAGAAGGTGCTCCAGGTCACAAACTGACTGAAGAATAGGAAAGAGAAAATTCATGGGTTTTCAAGCAAGTTGTCCCCTTAGCCACAGTTAGGTGTTAGTTTATTGCCAGCTTTACTGGATTAGATTGGAAATCTAAGCACAACTTTTGCATGTCCTCTTTATATCATCTCTGAGGAACTTGCGCAGGCACTCAGCTGGTTTGGGGCTGCCCTTCTTACACAGATCCTGTACATTGCCTGGAAGGACCAGTACCTACAGGGACATGGGGCCTGTGTGTTGGAGTAAGTTGCACTGCAACAGCAGTAAAGTATGTATTCTGTATTTGAGCTGGACAAACTGTACAAGTTGAGGCAGCTTCATTCTGCCGCTCAGCATGCCTGGACAATATATGCACAGCGGAACAATTTGCTTGTCCTTGCCCTTTCAATACAAGGAGCTTGTATTTAAAGAGGATATATGACTGGATTGTTGGCCAGACTATCATTGTGTGTAGCCAACCAGTACACCAACCAGGTCTGTGCAATCTGAAGGAACCTGTGCTTCTTGACACACAGACCAATTTTCAAGGCAGCTGACAGTGTCTGCTGAAGCATTGGAAGATAGGGAGCCTTTGCACTGGCAGTGTCAAATGCGACCAGTAAGGGTGTGCCTGGTGCTGCAAAAACAGTAGGGTGAGAGAGATGAGTGGTTGTGTATGGATTGAAAACCTGTCAGGTTGAAACCTTGCGCATATCCCAACTTTTGTCTTCCCTATCTGTCCCGTTTTTCACACTGAGGAAAATGAGCAGAACCTGCAATAACCCCCAGAGTTGCCAATTGCAGTGCAAGATGTGTCAGGGCTCTGAGGCTCATCATCTTCTGGAATAGTTACAGCCAAGACTGCTCCCACTTGTCTTGGGTGGCCTTATTCAAAATGCAGATTAACTTGCCATGGATGCTGGGATTTCAGATCTGGCCCCCTACAACATGAGATGAGGCTTGGCAAGGCTGGTGATTAGCTGGTGCTAAGAAGGACTCATGGGCATGCAGTCAGTACCCCTGTACCCTGCTTTCCAGCACACTCCTCAGCACCTACTGACACCTGGCGCTTCGTTATCCAGTATGTCCCAACAGTCCTGGACGAAGACATCAGTTCAGTGCTGCTGTGTTGATTCAGTTCCCAAGCAGCTGGCTAAGGTAAAAAAAATCAGTTAAACTTAAACATTGACCATTATTGGATTAGACCAGAATCCTAATGATTTTTAATCTTTGAAAAGAAGCTAAACCACAGCTTTAAAATTCACTGCAGCCCTCAAATATCTTTTACTTCAATTCCTTGTGTTCTTTTTAGCTCTTCCAGAATGTCCAGGATGAATACAGGGTTCTGTGAACCTTCTCCTTCATGCCTCATATGAAAGTATTACTGCCACGTTGCTTATCTGTTCTACTGACCTGTTTACATAGCCAAGGGTGGTGCTGCAAGCATGTATTCAGATGGTGATATTCTGATTTCTGGGAACACATATACATAATACGACTAATTTTATGACTTAAACATTGAAGACATGGCATCAATTTTTAGAAGTCATATTCCCACTTGGCTCTTCCCATGATCACTCTTACAAGGAAGATTATTGGGATGACCATAACAAGAAAAATAAGAGGGGAGGAGTCTTTTGCCTCAGTCTTTGAAAGACATTGGGTTTTTTAAACTTGTTTTGCACTGAATAGTATTTATGTGCTTGTATATGGTCAGTGCAGTGCCTCTGCATACTGTTTATAAGTTATTTCTTCCCAGGAAATATATAAACCTGGGTCTGGAGGATTTTTATCAGCATGAGCTGTTTATTAACAGCAGGAGCACATCAAAGATCAGATTGTGGGGGAGGTGACTGAAAAGTAGAAACATGATATGGTCAAGGGTTGAACCTTGGTTCCACCCCTTTTTGCTTACTGCCTTTCTGCTCTTCCCTCTTCAGTCTCTCCTTTTCATGAGGGACTACTGAACTTGGAAGAAAGGCTCCACATTTCCATAGTCATGGCACTCTTTTCTTCACTTACCCCAGTCTTTATAGCGATTATATGTGTTTTGATTGGGGTAATACTAAAGAAAACTAATGGAGAGAAGGAAAAACATGACATTAAAAGCAAGCTTCCATCTCGCCCATGGGTGGATGAAGACTTAAAAGACGGCACTGACCATCCCTTAGAGGAAGAAGGTAAGAAAAATCTTGCTCATCTGAACACTCTTGTTGTTAGAATTTTTCCTGCTGACATGAATAAAGGAGATACAGCTTTCTGGACTTCACAGAGTAGGGCTACGCTGCTGTTGTGCCCTGAGCTAGTCAGCTTCCAGGAAGGAGGCAGGCCTCATGTCATGTCACTCTTGGTGTAAATCTCTGTTTCCTCCAGATCCAGGTCAGAGTGCAAAAAGAAAACACATTTTCAAAGACCCCTGTGTGTTCCTCTGAACAACAGATCCTGGACCTGTGAGGGGACCCTATCTATGGGCAATGAAAGTTGAGTACTGTTTTTGTTCAGTTCTGGGCTCCTCAGTTTAAGAGGGATGTTGAGATCCTTGAGCGTGTCCAGAGAAGGCTGACAAGGATGGTGAAGGGGCTGGAACACAAGCCCTATGAGGAGTGACTGAGATGGCTGGGGTTGCTCAATCTGGAGAAGAGGAGGCTGAGGGGAGACCTTATCACTCTCTACAACTACCTGAAAGAGAGTTGTAGCCAGCTAGGTATCGGTCTCTTTTCTCTGGCTACAAGTGATAGAACAAGAGGACACAGTCTTAAACTGCGTCAGGGGTGATTTACACTGGACATTAGAAGGAACTTTTCACAGAGAGGGTGATCTCTCAGTGGAATGGGCTGCCCAAGGAGGTGGTCGGGTCACCGTCACTGGAGGTGTTTAAGAAAAGGTTGGATGAGGTACTTAGCAGCATCACCTGGATAATGGGATAGTGTGTTGTTGGTAGGATGGGGGTTGGTGGCAGGATGACAACAGGTTAGGTAACAGGTGATAGGTTGGACCCAATGATCTCTATGNCTACATATACTGTGATACTGTGATACACTTTTAGGAATCACAGAACTTATATTGTTCTTCTGCACATAAGGTTTGGACTCAATGGTCCTCAGAAGTCCCTTCCAACTCAGCATACTCTGTGANATCCTGCTAAAGTCCACCCAGCCTCTTCCCAGGTCTTGTTAGTGTGAGCAAAGGGAAGAACTGAGCAGACAGTTTCTACGTGTAAATTGATTTTGTAGACATCCTACTTTACCATCCAGTGCCATGTATTTGGTGTCAGCACCCCTAAAATGTTGGACATGGGTTTAAGTCCATTATTTGTGGCTTCTAAGAATGTCCATGAGAGCTTTTGGCCGGATTAGCATCAGGATCATTTGGGACCAATGTTCCAATATTTAAGGAAAAAACCTGCGGTGGTAGTGTTGATTTGTTCACTCAACTGCATATTTCCAACTTGTTTATTTTCAGTAGCTGTTTTTGNGGATATACTGTTTCTTAGAGCCATTATTTCTCTTCATTTCTCAGTGTTTATTGTACTTTGATTATGTGTTGTAAATCAATTTCCAGGAGCAGTTGATAACTGGAACATTCTAAACTATGTTTGCTATTCCCCAAATACATAAAATATCTTTAAAAATTAGTTCACATGTTGTATCCTCCTTTGTTCAATGCAAAATAGATTTTTCATAAAATTATCCCATATTTCCTCTGTCACTAGTGACTTGCTAGTTCGGTTGCATTGCTGCAAATTAAAATTCCTATGGGTAGTTCAAATGATGATGAATTATCATCTTGGAGTATACTTGTTTCTGTCAGTTCTTCTAAATAAACCTATTAGCTCTTAACAAGGAGCTTTACTGCCACAGCTCCATATATGCATAAAACATAATTCCTCAGTATGATAGTTGCTTACCCTTTTATCCAAGTGCTACATTCAAAATTGTACTAGTTTAAGATTCCTCAGAAAAAAATTTGACAGATAGACATGGTGCTGTTTTTAAATGACTTACTTGTTTTTAAATAAAACCTTTCTCAATTTACTATGTCATCCAATATTCAATTAGGTTTTCTTGTTATTTTGCTTTTAATAACAAATAATCATCTTTCGCTTAAAGGTGTACGATCCAGCATGTCTTTTATCTCTAGAAAAATTAAAATAATGTCATCATGCTTAGGGAAGTTTTTCTGCAGCTTGGGAAAAGTCCAGCCTAAATGAGAAGGGTAGCAATAAGAAGTGGAAGAGTTCATAAGGATCTCTTCATACTGCTAAAATTAAGGATCAAAACATATTTCCCTTGTTGTCAGTGATACAATTTTCACTGACCACATTAGCTGCTGAAATGGAAACATGGATGTAAACTGAGATTTTATAATAGTAGTAAAGAATGTTTTACCTGGTGTGTAAATTCTGCTACTTTATTGATGTATCTTTATCAGACAAGCTCATTTCTACTCAAATATCTCAAGCTGGCTTTTATTTAGAGCTAATGTTCCTGAGAAAAGGATTGAAGTGAAGTGAGATGAAATATTCTTAAGGCCTTGTCTAAAGCTGGAATCTAGGGCTGCGCTAGTTGAACAATGTGAATTTTCAAGACTACTGAACAAGAAGGGGCAGCTGATGACCAAGTCCTTTGATTTGTGTCCATGACCAAAGCAAGGTCTCTTTATCAAGCATGTGAGGCACTCAGTAAGAAAAGCACTGACCTAACTTGTACACATCACGAACCTTCCCTGAAGTGGCACCGTCAGGGATGTTTCCCCTGAGAGGAGCATACCTGTGTGCGGCGGAGGATTCAGTGTAATTAGCTGAACTGCTTGGGCAGACTCAGTAGGGCCACTTATGAAAATGAAGGGTAGAAGGGTGAGGACCAAGTGCTCCTGAGCTTCTCTGTGTTCTGCTTTCAGTAGATGAAGAGGAATGTTTCTTGGAGCAGCCAGAAACCCAGTTCTTTCCTTAAGTGCAAAGCACTCAGTCCATTTATTTAATGCTTTATCTGGCAGCATTTTAGATCTGTCCTGTAACTTCTCCCTTCTTGTATAAGATCCAGGATGAGAGATTGTTGTGCTGTGGGTTAGAAAGAATGGTCTGTATATCTGTGTGTCTGGCTGTCTCATCCATTAGGCCGTGTGTGATTACCAATTAGATAGAGGTGGAAAAGATACTTCTTTAGCCTTGCCTTGAATGATGAGTCACAAGGGCTTTCGTATATCTAAAGTGGTGGTACCTCATCTCCCACTGCTTCAGATTTACACAGTCAGATCTGGATTATTGCAAAAACAATTTCAGTCTTTAGACCAGGGAGCTAAATGTATATTGATCACTTTCTTGATCATATATTCATATCCATGCAATTGATGGATAAGGTAAATACAGACCAAGATCACAGTGGTGTAGAAGATGAGGTTGAATTGTACTTGTATCCTTGTTATTCTGGGGATCAGTTGCACAGATTAATAGTACATATTTTATGAAAGGCATTTTATTACCTTTATTTAATTGTAGGGACATTAGTGATACACTCTACTTAAGGAGTACAAAGCAATGTACAAAGTTCCATGTGTTCAATATCTTATGACAAGGCACTGCTCATTGCTTGTGATAGTTCTTGTAGTAGACCTATCCTACTTAAAAGCATTTTTCCTCTCCCCAGTTGCAAAGATAAATTCCTTATCTTAATAATACTACTGGCGTGAATGAGGCTGTAGCAATTTCCATTTCAATGACAGTTTGTGCTTTGTGTCATTTAGGAACGCAGGACTCAGATGGACATGCTGCATTGCTGTGCTCTCCTGTCTGCTGCTGCAGACACATCCAGCCTTTGTCATAAGCTGAATGAACATGAAAACTGGCCTTTTATAACTCTGTTTAACTCATAACATGGGGCCCTGATGAGCCTTCCAGTAAGGTTAGAAACCCTCCTCTACCTGCCTGCCCATCCAAATTTACTTGAAACTACTGGATACCTATTTTTCCTGTTCTATCGTCTTGACAGTTTAAAGAATACTCTTCCAGCCCTGGTATATACCCTTCTGTGGTTTATAGGCAGCAATCAGATTACCTCTCAGCTTTCCATTTACTGGGTAAAACAGTAAGTCTTCTCTCTGTAAAACAGCTATTCCATTTCTCTGAAGATCTTAAACCTTCTGTAACTATATTCCAGTCTGAGGTAATTTCCACAATATTTTGATGCTTGCTTCTTCCAGGATCTGCCTCTCCCACTTGCTACTTCTTTTGCTTAAGATCCATGACCAACTCTTGGGGTTTCCAGGATGAGCCCGCTAATCACTATTTATAACCCACTAGTAAGGCAATCCATCTCTTTTAGTTCTCTATTAGCCACACACTCAGTTCAGGATTGGATTCACTACTGGGGCTCCTGTAGTGGCAGATTTTTTAGCAGTCTACCATTAATCAGGTGAAAAACCACAGGATCAGTTACCCAGCATTTTAATTCCAAAGGTCTGAGGCTTTCTTTACTTCTGCTTAGTCATTTTCCAATGCATCATTTTTACACTGGAAAAAAAAGATTTGAAGAAGAATGTTATGCTTGGGAAGCAATTCCTTAGAGAAGAAATTGGAAGTGTTTATTTGGAAAGCAAACACAATCATCTAGACTGAGGTCGCACAAGGATCAGTCTCAGGACCCTTTGTTAATATTATCTAGTTGTCTTTGCATAAAAATAAGGAGGGTATATGTGAAATTTCCTAATAACATATATTTGAAACCAGTAACACAGGGAAATGTCAGTGTAGGGAAAATAAGTGGCCAACAGAAGTGAAATGACAAGTCATTGTTCTCAGTGTGTGTTTGTTATTAGGAACTCATGGTCAGAACTTTTGCTACAAAATGAGGCAAAATTTATTACATGATTTGTAGGATGATTATAATCTTCCATATGAACTGCTGGGAAAAACAGTCATCATCCTAAAATGTATCCAGAGAGAAATTTCTGATAGAGAAATAGTATATCTAAAATGAGTTTCATTAAAATGAGATTTATGGGATGCCTGAACCAAAACCATTTCAGATTTTTTTAAAAAGCAGGAAGCCTGATGGCTACTGTAAATGTACAATGAAATTGCTGGAAAACTTGAGAATGTCGCTAACATGATAATAGACTTACTAGCAGGATGTCTGTTGTCTGTCCATCAAATGATGGAATATCCAGAGATATAAACAAGACACTTGTATAAGGTGACCCTACAAACAGAAGTGTGTCTAAACACAGTGATTTAAGATACAGAGAGCGTGCACAAAACAGATGGTGCTGATAATGATTTTAGCTTAGCATACATATAATGTTAACTGCTAAGAAAGAGTGGTAGACACATGGTGGAGAAGGATAAATAATAGATGGATTTATTTAAAAAAATCGTTGGGAGAGTTTGTTTTGTGTGTCCGTTGTCCGTTCCCTCATTTCTGAGTGATTCTTCTGCCTCTGACAGTATTCCTATTTTGAGTGTATTAAAGTTTTTCATTCTCGCTACTTGCCTCACCTTTGTCCCATGTTCAAAGTCTTTGAAAGTGTATTTTTTTTTCAGCTTATTAAGTTGAACCATCTTGACGAAACAGCAGCTTCACTTCTTTTCTTCTCTTCTACTTACATGGGAAAAATCCCCTACACCACAACAAGCACACACCCATCACTACTTTACTAAGTGTAACAAACAAAAGGAACACTAAGAAGACACATCTTTTTACTTCTTCAGTTTGATGGTGCAAGATGGTTGCAAAAATAATTTTTACAGCAGGTCACTGCTTCTCATTAACCTGGAGCCAGGTCCCTGCAGACCGTGACTAAGAGTGCTTAACACAGGCATGAAGCATTAAACAAAACGAATTCTCTGGGCATGCAAAATAAGATCTGTGTTGTTTGGAGACCAGAATCATTCTAGTTAGATTCAATACACAAAAATGGATTTATTTCAACCTCTTGCACGTGCTGAGTCACACTTGTGGATGTTGCACTGCAGTTAATAAAATGAACAAAAAGTCAGCCTGGTCTCTAAGGCAACTGCATACTACTAAAACACGGAAATAATTGCTTTTGAATTTGCAGTGGAGATTGCTGTGATTCTGGAATAATAGCCTAATGGTGACTGAAAAAGAACTGGAATATTTTTTCCTGACTCAGGTCTCTGTGGCAGATTGCTCAATACTATTGACTAGTCAAAATGCAGTATTTAAATGGCTTTAACTTCCACATCATAGTTGCAAAAAAGTACTATCCCTGCTGATTTGAGGAATACAGGGGAAAAAGAGATCTCTGACAATGGAAAACCCATTTTGTGATATAAAAACCCTGAAGAGACAGATTATAGTGAAATGGGGAACCATTTTGAGTTCTTAAATTGAAGACAAGAAACACAATATTCTACATTTGATACATTGTTATCCTAAGTATAGTTGCCTGTCATCCATTTTGTCTTATGCTGAAAGTATTGGGAAACCAAAGAACTTAACCACAAAGTCAAATTTCTGCAGAGCCAAGGCTTGCAATTCTTCTGCTGTGAAACATGAATATTGAAGAAGTTGACATTCAGCTCTTCAGAGGAGATTTTACACATATTGGTAGTCAAGCTCTCTCCTTAACTTCAGTAATTTAATTACCTTTTTTTTTCTTAGCAGACTGCTCAAGAAGGCACACACATGTTCACATTTACTTGCTGAGAAAAGTGGGCTGAAAGCCTGGCTACTTTTTCATTGCTGCTTCACCTTGGAACTCATTTTTACAGGCAGGCTTGCAGGCCAAAAGTGGAGAAGGCAATTACTTTGTGGATCACACTTGATACAGCCAGTCAGACCCCTCGTGCCTCTTGGTATTTAAACAAGGTGTTTATTCAGTCGCCGGAGCTAGGGATCAATGAGTTATGTCAACTGGAACCTCAGACTTTGCCTTAGCAGTGGTGCAGAAGTCCAGTGTGTGCCAATGCAGAACAAAGTGTTTTACAGTGGTGAATGCCAAGGATTTCAACAGCATTCTCTACCAAAAACATTCCTAACCACTTGTATTTCTTGCAGAGGTTGATGAAGAGTGGCAAGGACTTGAAGAAAATGTTGCCCATGTCCCCTTCACTGCAGAGCGCTACTCTGAGGCTGAAATGATCCAAAGGTCACAGACATTTTATGAACTTTTAAATAAGAGGCGATCTGTCAGGTTTCTTAGTGATGAGCCAGTCCCCATGGAGGTTATCAATAATGTCATCAGAACAGCAGGTATGGTACTGAGTGGTTCAAGGTCTGAAAAAAAAAATCACCATTGTTGTAACTGCATAACTGAAAAGGTGGTATGGAAAAGCTAAAGGAATTGGCGTTTTCCTTATGGTTTCATCCATAGCCAGAATGAATTAATGCTCATTGATTGATGAGAAACTACTCAGCTTGAACAATTATATATTGGGGAAGGGTTGGAACATTCCCATTTCCTTTGTACTTTCAGTTTACCTATAAGGGAAGAAGCACAGATGAAACAAAACACTTAATTTTCAACGTTTAATAGACATTATTTAAAATAGAATTTATGTATCATTGAGTGAGATCTTTCAAACCGCAATATTCAAGTGTTTTCTTTCAAAAATGTCAAACTATACGTACTTCAAATGCTTTAAAATGCAATACATTTTGATTGTAGTTATTATGTGGGGATTCTTTTGTATTCTCTCCACAATACGAATTGATGACATTGTCTCAGCCCTGCAAAATATTTCAGTTGACCTGAACAGTTGGAGTTTATGATAGGAAAAGAATTCCAGTATAGAACAAAAAGCCTTTTCCAGTCCTCCCTACATCAGTTCCAGACCTTTATTGTGTATGACTGGAGTGTTATGCAGAGAACCCTGATCAAGGTTATTTGACTGAATGTCAGAAATTGATTATTTTTGTTATTGTTGTTGAAAATTTATGTGTTTGAAACTTTTACTATCGTGTCCTGGCCTAATCTTATCTCTTCTTTTAGTAATATTGACTTCAGTCAGGAGTGGTTTTGACCCTCGTTATTTCTCTTATTCTATGGGCTAGCTGCTGTCACTATAGAAAATATTCTAAGCTGCCTTAGAATAAAGCTCAGTAGCTTTTAGGAGAATGAATAATACAAAGATTCTCAGCATTTGGGATGCATTGTTTTTCCTTTAAAAACTCTTAGTAGCTTTGTTACTGCACTGTAACGAGTCTCCATCTCCCTGTAATTAACTAGGAGTTATTAAAACACAGAGCATGCTTTGCAAATGCAGCAAAGCGAACAAACCCGGCATGCAGATGAAGTACTTAGTAACCCTGAAAGCTTTGGGCTGTGTACAGAAAAAGAAAACAAAGCAAAGCATAAATGTCATCAGTTATTACCCAAACCTGAGGAGAGGCAAGCTTCACAATAAAAAATCATTTTAATATATAAAGATAGTTCAAGTTGCTTATTCAGTGTTTCTCAAGCTAAAATCAGTCCTTAGGTAAGCAACTACGTATTGTATGTGTTCAAGGTCTTCAAGTATTTTTATATGAATAGGAGGGACCAGAGATATCTAAGCAGTTTTCTTAACCCATATATCTCTGAACCCATACATATTCTTCTGCTTCTGGCTTTTAACCTCTAGGCAGTAAAAATATTCTCCAATTGTGTTGCTGGGTGAGCAAGTGCAGATTTAATGTGTTGTTGGCTACATATTCAGACAGTGCATTGCTTTGGGTAAAACAATTTGCAACGTTACTAAATACATATATTGCACCATGCTACTGCCTCATCATAAGAACCACAAACGAATTTTTACAAGTCCTTAATTTTGTTTCCTGTGAGATGGCTTTATGACAGGATTAACCTCCATCTTTAAATGGGACTTCACATTCTCGAGGAAAGAAATAAACAGGATTGTCTCCCAGAACTTGTCTCGGTCCCTTTCTTCCCATCTCATCCACTTGCTTTCCCATTGCTCTATTGGTCAGCCTGAAAGGTCACAAGGAAGAGCTGTTACCTCTCCTTTCAGACCCTCCTTCCTAAGTTTTTGTCTTTCCCTGTTTTTGTATGAAGGTACTTCACCTAGTGGAGCACACACTGAACCCTGGACATTTGTGGTAGTGCAAGATCCGTCTTTAAAACATAAGATTCGTGAAATTGTAGAAGAAGAAGAGGAAATCAACTACAAAAAAAGGATGGGAGACAGATGGGTTAATGACCTGAAAAGGCTGAGGTATGAAAAGTCAATTAGCTAAGGATTCTGTAAAGAGCTGTTTCCATTTCTTCCTCTCACTTTTAATATATTTTGAAAGTTCATGCTTGGAGACAAAAACTTATAATTTGTAGAATTGTGCCATGGTGGCTGGTTCATAAGAGTACTTCCAGTAAAAGGCACTATATGCTCTCCATCCTGAAAGTTTTCCAAGTGTTTGGCTCTGTCGTTACTTTTCCTATGTAACCTCCGTTTCTGAAACTGTTGTCCCAGATTTTTCCTGTTGTTTGCCAAATAGTGAAGTTCCCAAAGTCATTAGAAGCTTTACTACTGACTGAGGTAGCCCCGAGGCTTGTCCCTATCCAAGTGCTGATGTATGCAGTATTTAATTGTTCCAAATACTCTCCGAAGTCTGACTGACTTGCTTAACTTCACACTACAGGAAGACATCTACTGAATCTTGGCTTGTCAGATTAAGAGTACATGCAAAGCTTTGTAGAGTTGATTTGCCCTACCTGTTTTATAATGTTATTTTTCATGTGCCTAGGTGCTATGCAAATTTATGCGTATATTAATAACTAAACCCTGGTATTTTTTATATTTTGAGTGAGAACAGTAGACACAGTTTCTTATCTAAATCCTACATCATAATTGTATATGTTGTCATATGAAATGATGAATTCTAACAGGGATGAAATACTCAAAACCGAAGTATTTTTTTTCCATGAGAATATATGTATTTAGGTTTGGGCCTTAGACCAAGAAGTTTTGAACTTTTTTCCTAGCAGTTTTCCCTGCAATCACAGAAGTGTTGGCACTGCTGGTAACAAGCAAATCCTCAAAATTCCAAGAATGAAATTGTCTCACAAGCGAATGCCCATGAGGCCAGTTCATAGATAAGAGGTCAAGAACTACATCTTATTTGTATGCAATTTCACTCTTCAGAGGGAGCACATCAAATCCTCAGCCAAATCTGTTAAGATTGAGAACTCTATTCAAGATTTTTTCTTCTTTTCAGAAATGTTTCTATGTAAGATGGTACATAACACTTAATCCTTTGCAGTAAATGTTCTAAGCTTTAGTCTACTGCTAAAATTGTCACATACCCTTAGTGCCCATTTGCAAATAGTAATTGGAGCTTATGAGAAAGTGAAAAGGTTGCAAAATAAATATCTTAAACATTCTTTTGCAGAACAAACTGGATCAAAGAGTACTTGGACACTGCTCCTTATCTGATCCTCATTTTCAAGCAGGTGTATGGTCGACTTCCAAACGGCAAAAAGAAGACGCACTACTACAACGAAATCAGCGTTTCTATCGCCTGTGGTATCCTGCTTGCTGCACTGCAGGTATCTTGGAAGTCAGTTTATTAGTTTAGATTACATATCAAGGCTATTCTACCCAAATGAAGGTGGAATTCAATTTAGATTTTAACATTATCGGTCCTGTGGATTACTCCAATTCCTGGCAATATGTCGTAGTTTCAAGTTTTAAAGTTATTCCACACAGGTCTACATCTGAGAATATGACTCCTATCTGCAGTACTCGTTAACAAGAAGAAAAATATAATGTAGCTTCCAGAGTTGTCACTCTTCTCTTGGCCCAGACTTCAGCCCCTGTGGTTTCTGCCTTATGCTAACAGGGCTGACAGGCTCCGCAGACTACCCAAGCATGCCTGTGTGGTGCCACACTAGCCCCTCTTTTTTCAGTAATCCCTAAAAGCCAACTTGACACCAAATCACTTTTAGCACACAATGCTGGAAAAAATAAAAATCAGGGACATATGCCGCTGAACAGACTGTACTACTTCAATCAGTCTTTCCAAAGCATTTCTAAGAATGAACTGATTTCTAAAGCTCAGCATGTTTGACACTAGCCAGTTAGATTTTCTTAGTTGTTTCTCAGTGCTCCGTTCTGCTCCTCATATCTGATGTACTCACACAAGTGTTTAAATAGCAGAGCTATTCTGACAGTTAGCTCGGCCTGGCAGCAGGATAACAGCAAGGTGCCACCTCTTATATTAGGCCAATTTCCTGCAAGGCACTGCTATTTCTCCTCAGTTCTGTTTCGAATGACACTTCCTTTTGTGCATTTCTGCTCCTCAGGCACCATTCAGCACCACCACTGTTAGCTGTTCTCCTCTTGAGATTGTGGAGATTACGTAACATAAGAGATGTGTTGCCTGAACACTCTCTTCCTGGCTGACTTCTCTGTCTCAAAGCCTCCCAAAATGCTTGCATTACAGAGAGAGAGACTGAAATCCACATGTGCACCTCTCAGGAAGTGACTCACCTGTGTGAGTCATCCATACCTTGGATGATGTCAGCTCTTTATTTGTCAGATTGTTTCAGGGTTTTGTGAGATTTTGTATGATGCATGGACTTAATTTTGGGTTCTGATATAAGTCAGAAGAATGGCCCCTGTGAGACACAACAACAGACTTTTGTGACAACTCCTGAGGCAGAGCTAGTGCCCCCCTTCATGTGGGGTACAGATCTTGAGCAGGAGGAAATGCTCACAAAGCTGTAAGGTATGTTGCCAGCTGTATGGAGGCAAGAACAGAAATATTTCTCCATGTGAGGCAGATGGGTTGGAAGAGAGGTTTAAAGCTCATCTTGTCCAACCCCAACTCCATGGGATGATATTCCAGCAATATCCCCACAACTGCCTCTTTCACTGTGACCATAGATTCCCCTCTACCCTGAGCACTGCAGGCAGGCTCTGGCTGTACACCACAGACACATGGCAGGCAGAATGTGCCATTGCTGTAGGAGAGAAATGTCATACTTCTCTGTAAGAAGAGTAGGCATCTTTTGTGATATATTGAGGCTGTTAATAAATCAGATGTTCTAAAGACTGCAGGAGGCTATAATGAAGCAGCACTTCTGAGCTAGTCAATGGGCGAGTGTGTACAGGTGTGGTGTGAACTACTGCTACAAATACAGAGCGCAGACCTCCATCTCACTCTGTGGCTGTCTGTCTTCCTGCAGAACGCAGGTCTGTACACAGTGACCTCCACACCCCTCAACTGTGGCCCCCAGCTCCGGGAGCTGCTCCAGCGCCCAGCAAATGAGAAGCTACTCTTGCTGCTCCCTGTTGGCTATCCCAAGAGAGATGCTACTGTGCCTGCATTGACCAGAAAGCCACTGGAAGACATCATGGTGGTCATGTGAACCCAGCACCAGGAAGAAGGAGAGCATCCCTGCTGCCAGCTTGGAAGCAGCAGCCTGCCGAGGTTGTCATTGCTGGTTCTGTGCATTGTCTCCCAATGTCACTGTTGCTCTGGCTCTTTACACCTGTATTTCTTTTAGTGCTAGTTACAGCAGTGAGCAGTCAAGCACTGTGCGTTTGACAGGTGCTGTTTCCTACGAGACCAGACAGTTGTTCCAGGGGACATGTACAGTGGCTTTTAAATGACCTTCATCACTTGATTTTTCTCATGCATTGTGAGGACGAATCTGTCCTTTGAACTGGAATATATATTCTCCTTATACTTTTGTGATTACCATTCCACAGTTATTTTAACTTAAGAACTTTAATGAAGGTTGTATTAAAAGATATAAAGAGGTCACACTCAGCTGTCTTATCTTGGTCAGTGTGTGCTGTGCATATGCTCCTTCCTGTTCACTGTTGTCTGCGTAGAAGAATGCTATTTTTCTTTTACGTGGTCGGATTTCCCCACTTGATTGATCTCAAATACTTTGTCTATACCAGGCTTTCTTAAACTGTTGCTGCTACAGGTGTCTTAGGTCGAGGGAAATAGTTGGGATAGTTAGGGATACGTATCGCTTCCTGCAAAAGCAGTTCTCCGTACTACAGGTGGGATGTGCACGAGCACCAGTGGGAGCTGCGCACTGGAAGGGCCGGTGCTGCCGATCCCTGGGCGCTCAGAGCCCCCTCGTGGGCCCGCGGGTCCCGCTAGCTCTTGGAGCAGAGCTACGTGAAAACGCTGAAAGGGAAACATCCTTCCTGCAGGTCTGTCTGTCCTGTGACACACTTTCCCACCCTGATCTCTGCTGCACCTAACTTCAGGTTACTTCAGCCAAATTGACTTCAGCCGTCCTTGGGGTTGTTGCTCAACCTGACTCACCACTCCTTGTCTGACGTCTGAGGAAGGTGTCCCTGTCCACGGCACAGGGGTTGGAACTAAGTGATCTTAAAGGTTCCTTCCAACCCAAAGTGTTCTATGATTCTATAATTAGGTCAATCCCATTTACTATCATCTGTTGTCAATGGAGCAAGTGGAGGGGATAATGTTTTGCAGAGGTACCGATTTTGACCATGTCAATGCATCTGTCACTCAATCTGTCAATCTATTTCCTATTTGGCAGACCATTTTACTAGTATTTAGTAGGTATGCCTAAATCTGTTCAGCTGTTGTACTAACACTGTTTCACAGACTTAGTGGTATAGTTATGGCAGGAAGGTTCTTATGCAGGCCTAGTCTGTTGCAAGTTTTCCTTCTGTGCAGATGCTCTGCCCCATCAGGCCCCTTCACTTGCAGTTTGTACCTGCTGTTAATGTACATAAGCCCTACTATGTTTGTTTTCACAGTATCACAGTGTTGATAAGGTTGGAAAAGACCTTGAAGATCATCTAGTCCAACCTATGTTGATTCCGAGTTCACAGGAATACAGGGAGGACTGAATCTCTGTCATGTTGCAATCACTCCTGTAGCTACAGAAATAAACAACCTGATCTCAGTCTGCAAAATAGACAACACTCACAGAAGCTTTACCAAATAAATTCTGTTTCAAACAGCAGGAGCTTGCATTGATAAGACTATTTCTAGTCTGGTTTCATAATAAAAACCCCCAAAATGAAGCCATTTGAAAAATATGCAAAAAATCATCACAGTAACAAGCATTAGTAGATACCAATATACTTCTGTACCCCAAAGAAGATTAACGGTGGGTTTTTCCCCCATGTGTTGATTCTGGAAATTAATACATATATGCACATAGTATGTAGTTGAAAAAACTCAAGCCCTTACACCTGCTAGATCACAAAGATTCTATCCAGGGAAGCACTTCTTAAATTATGAAACGTAAGTAAAATTAACTTCTTTTCTTCTCCCCTCCCTTTTTTTTACCTCCTATATTTCCAAATACAAATACTTAAGTAGTATTACAACTGCTGATGATACTGCAGACCATTGTAAATCATGTCAGTGCTCCTGTTGTGGTATGACTACTTGGAACTGCTACTGTTCTTGAATAAGTGCACTGTCTTATTTAAAATGCAAATACGTAATAATAAATTTTGCCTTACCATAGAGAACCTTATTTAAAAAAAGGTTAGCATTTAAATTGTTTTACACTTAACTAGGGATATCTGTACAGTATTCATTCAATTTCAAGATAAAAAAATGTTTTTCTGCCATCTAATTGGGGATTCCCTTATTTCAATTTGTGTCCCTTGCCTCCTGACCTGCTGCTATACATCTCCAAGGCTTCATCTTCTCTGTATCTTCCAATCAGGTAGCTGCAGAGAGCAATTAGGTCTCCTCATTTCTGGGACCTTCCTTCCTTGAACTATGTGGATAAATTCATGCTCATTAATGGATTCTCACTGTCTGAAATTTGTCAGACAAATGCCCTTGAAGTCAGGTGCAACATAGTTGCATCACAACCCAGATGATTAAAGGAGTAAGTATCACATGCTGTTGGAACCATGTTGAACTACCCATCTCCTCCCACTGCATGGATGACTAGGCTGGTATTGGTTTCAATGTCCTTGAATACAAAGCTGTAACCCATTGCAGCTCACCTGGTGCTTCCTTACCAATCCAGCTGGCCATGAAGTGCAGCAGAAAAGCATTACTCCCGGAGCAGCAGCATCTTACCCACTCCACCATCTTCCTTTCCAGACAGGTGAGTCAGAAACAAAAGGATTCTGCTTGAAAATAAATATTTTTTTAATGTTAGTGGTTGAGAGGTTTGAGGATAGTGTTACACTCCTTCATAGCTTAGAACTCACCTATGTGATTAATTCCCATAAACTAGCTGGGCTGTAGTAACCGTCTAAGTGCACAGCTCTCTGCTTGAAGAAAATAGCAGATTGTCAGTATTTAGCATTTTTTCAAATAGTTTAAAACTATGCTGCTATCTTGCATTTAATAGGCACAGTTCTTTCCAAAAGCAGCTACTGGTCTTAACTGGTGTGCAGGAATGTATCAAGCTGTAGTTTGTCAGCTGTGTATTTGAGCATTTCTTACTGTATAAATTTACTCTAATATAGTAAAAGTAAAGCAAACTGTGTGTGTGAGGAAGTGTTAACATGGTGCTGTGTGCCTCAGATGAGCAGAAGGGAGCAAGCCCCAGCCTCAGATTGTGATTTTGCTCTGATTAAGCTGCAGCACTTCGAAGTTATTTAGGCAGGGGGATGTGCAGTGAGCATCTGATCGATTTATTTGTTTAATTGCTACACAAATCGCATAGGCCCATGAAAAATAAATCTTGAGAAATAATCTAGCTTGCACTCCAAGGCGGGATCAGCTGTACTTGAATGCCAGGTACTGACAGAACATGAATTCACAGCACTAATCCACTGCTCCCAGCAAAACACTTGAAAGAAATAGAAACTCAAAAGCGAATTCTTCCAGCACATGCAAATCCTAAGGAGTTTTTGTTTCCAGAAGAGCTCAGCCTTGGCTTCATGTTGCTGTCACTGATGAGACCTCCATGGAGATCATTAGGAAGAGGTTGGCTGCTGTATTTCTTGAAGATTTCCACCCACTCAAGCTTAGTCAAAGTAAGAACCGCTAAAGTAGAACAGGCATTGTACTCATGACTCAGAACTCAGAACTCTCAAGGCATTTAATTATTTTTTTGGCTAACATTATCTGTATCAAACATCTATGAGAGTCAAGTCTTTTCCCATATAGACAGAACTCTCCTATGCTTGTGCAGTGTAAATGATGAGAACACTTAATGCTATACAAGTTGGGAAACAAGTCCATCCACATTTAAGGTGGAGGAGAGTCACTGAAGGTTGAATCAGCGCAGCAGCAAGTTACCAGTTAAACACCACATCCGTTTCCAGGTTGTGTATGTGTAAGCACTCTCAACCTTAGCTACAAGATTGGGACTGAATTGAACTAGTTCCGGTAGAAAAAATGAAGGCAGTCCAAGACCCAAATAACACAGTCTAAGACATGGGAAAACAATAGTGTTCAGTGAGATGGATAAAGGCATCAGATACCGAGTTTTTTGAGACATGATTTCAAGAGAGGAGGTACTTGAAGGATTTTTAAGAGGAGAATTATGAAGTACCTGGGTTTTTTATGAGGAGCTATTCTGTGCCTGGGGGGAATATCTTGTAACTGAGATCACAAGCAACTCAGCTTGAGAGGATGAGACCAGAGTGGAACAGTTTTGCCCTACAATGTGACAGTGTCAGTGAAGTTATCCTGAAGAATATCTCTGACAAATACCGAGTTCAGAGTATGTATATTGGGAGTCAGATAATGCTGTGGAGACCCACAACAGTCACAGATATGCTTCAAAGGGAGGATCTGCTTTAATAGACTGACAATTATTCATTCTGCCTGCAGAAGGCTGTCAGCCAATTCTCTGTACAACAAACACCAAGGTACCACTCTTGTTGAGAAATATGTTCCCTAGCAGCTTACTGTGAAAGACATCTCTATGCAAGTAGTATTACCAGGTGGAAGGGGTAACTAAGACCTTGTAGTTTTGCCTTCCTGGAACAAATAAATATGAGATGTGATGTCAATCACTCTTTTTTTAGTCTGAAGATCTTAGGCTGCTTGCAATAACAGTGTAACGTATAGCAAGTCCTTTGGGCTTTATGATGGGGAAAAAACCAGAGCGAGAGAAATCACAGCTACTTGGCATTGCCTGAGTGTCCAGGGGTCAATGAGCTGAAAGGAAAAAAAATTTCCTACACCGGCCAATCTGTTTGTTCCCGTTTATAAGGTGGAATGCCTCAAATTTAGAGCTGACTAAATTTCAGAAGATTATGAGACTCTTGAAAAATGTGTCACTAGAGGAATAATATGTAAAAGCTATTGATGAGTGATGACTTAGCAGCAGCCAAGCACGAAAGTTGTGGCAGTACTCTTTTATGGTATAGGGCCTTTTATTTCTCTGAATACTTCTTAGACTTAATACAAAACAGCATCTCATTCTGTAGTTTTGGTCTCCATTTCTCTTTTTGCTGGAAAATGAAGATGGGGCTCATGAAGGGAGAAGAATAGTTTTAAATTCAGTGAAATATAAATTTTGGTCAAAACAAAAAGGTAGTATAATCAATAAACAGTGTTGCACAGTTACATGTGGTTTTATAAATTTATATGTTAAGTAATCACAGATTTTACACAGTTTTGCCAAATGGTATAAAGTAAGACAATGCACAACTTTAAACTAGGGTGAATTACCAATTAGCTTTAATAGTAGCTGGTCCTGCAAAGGGAAGAAAATATTCAAAATGAATAACCGAAACATTTATAAATATACTATCTATTTAGAAATTAAAAGCCACTGGAAATACTGACTCATTGTGATTAATTTTCAAAAAGCATGAAAAAAATTGTGATTATTTCCTTTCAATGATTTGGAGACCAAAGCAGTATGTGCAAGTGTAATCACTTGAAAGAGATTTAAAATCTGTTTCATGCTGAACTGTATTTCAGACTTCCTTTGAAATGAGAAATTGTATTTCCAAGCGGTCTACTAGCCAGGATGACAAAGCAACAACTGACTATCTGTATGAAGGATTCCAGATTTCAGGTTGTGTTGCACCTTGTGCATGCCTTGAACAACACTTAGTAGCTCATTTATGTGGCTCATCGAAACTCAAGAGACAAACAAGATGCATAAACCTTAAATATAACCCCCCTGAATGTCTCAGTTTGCTACAATAACATCATAAATTGAAGGTGGTCAATGGATGGCACCAGATGGAGACTTCTTGTGACACTAACTCTGGCTGTGTAAGTATGTGTAAGTGTGCATGCATGAACGGTATATACAGTTATGCCCCCTCCATCACAAGGAAAGGGACAGGCCAAGGCTGTCGTGAAACACTAAACTCGCAAAGAGCTGCAGGTTGTTGATATGCATGCAGGCCATGCCCATTGCTCCACCCCCCGGCACTCCAAAGGGCTGCGGACAATTCTCTGCTCCTTCCCGTAGTCTGTCTCGGCACAGGCAAGCAAAGGGAGCCGTTTCTGAGCGGCTGCTGTGACCGTGTGTGCTCGCAGCCCAAGCCCCGCGCTGCTCGCCCCCCGGCTCGGCCTGGCCCTGGTGCTCACACCGACCCCGGGGGACCGCACCAGCCTGTGCGTGCTCACCCTGCCTCCGCGGCGGGGAAGAGGTGTCCCTGAGCTTTGGTCGGCATTCTTGGAGCCTGGAAAAACCTTAACTTTGCAACACTGCAACACCCCGTGCACTTATGGTGGAGGGGAGGTGTTGGTATGGGAATTTCTTTCCCTTTAACATCCACCAGTCCCGGCAGAGGCAGCCCCCACCGCGGGGCTGCCAGCACAGGCACAATCACCGGGGTCGGGGGGAGAAGCGGCGCAGGATTTAGGCTGTGGGAGCGACCGCAGCAGCCTGGAGAAGCCCACAGGGTGGCAGGGGTGGGGAGGTCGGGTTTCTTTCCCTTTAACATCCACCAGTCCCCTGAGAGAGGGGCTGCGCTGCCCCTGCGGCCCCAGACAGAAGCCTCCTCCTGGCGCAGCGAGAGCTGCATCCTCTCAGCACACAGCTTGCCTCACTTTCGTGAGGCAGTTTTCCCATTCAGGGACCGGGGCATGGTGCCGCCATTGCGAGCCACCTCCCCGCGGGGGGGGTGAGTCTCGCCCCACAGGCACCGCAGCACCGCCCCTGGGCAGAGCAGAGTCAACAGCGCATGTGTCAGGCAGCTAAACTCGCAGACCGCTGAATCATAATTGCGAAAAAATTGCTTTGCAAATGGGCAGGGTCGTAAAGGAGAAGTCGCGATACAGAGGGGATCCAATGTATATACATAGAAAGCATAGATTAAGAATGTGGCACAGCAGAATTGTTCTTGCCTCATGTGATACAGAGTAGTGCCTTGTAAGTGGCTGCAATTTTGCCACTTTCCCAGGAAGGGAATCTTAGGCAAACACCAAGCATTGCTGATTTTGGAATTCAGTCTATGTAAAAAACTCTAAGGTCAGAACGACTTTTTAAAATGCCTTGTTTCTTATGTGAAGGTAGCAATGTTTTATACAGGATAACCTTCAACTACTGCTTCTCCCTGCTACCTGCTGCAATTTTAGTACATTCACAGAATCACAGAATCACAGAATATTATGAGTTGGAAGGGACCCACAAGGATCATCTAGTCCAACTCACCATCTAACACCCGTGCAGAGACCGAGAGCACATCCCAGAGCGTAACACCAACCTAGATCCCTCACAGTCTAGCAGGCCACTCTGAGCCGGAAGGGGCCCAGAATCATCCAGCCCTACACCCCCCAGCTAGACCATGTCACTGAGCACCTCGTCCAGTCTTCTCTTAAACACCTCCAGGGATGGCGACTCCATCACCTCCCTGGGCTGCCCATTCCAATATGCAATTACTCTCTCTGTGAAAAACCGCTTCCTAACGTTAAGATTAGACCTCCCCTGGTGTAGCTTGAGGCCGTGCCCTCTCGTTCTGGTGTCATCAGCCTGGAAGAAGAGGTCTACACCCATCTGGCTGCAACCTCCCCGCAGGTAGTTGTAAACAGTAATGAGGTCCCCTCTGAGCCTCCTCTTCTCCAGACTGAACAGTCCCAGTTCCTGTAGTCGCTCCTCATAGGGCCTGCCCTCCAGTCCCTTCACCATCCTCGTTGCCCTTCTCTGGACCCTCTCAAGCAGCATTCATGGTGCTTCTTCTTGTTTATCCATTTTCTCATGTTCATGACCTCAATTTCTTTTCTGTTCTTCATTTCTGAGGAATGAGATGTCACATCAGTATGTTTTTGGTATAGATACTGAGTTTTAAGTGTGGTGTTCTTTTAGTAGACACACAAAAAGTAGCATTAGATACTAAGGAAATGGTACTGAACATCTCATGAGTTTGATTACTTCAGGATTTTGAAAGCTCTAAGGCTATTTGTACTCCATTTACAGTAACTGGATTTCTTCTATTTAGCATCCCAGAGTGAGTAAGTTGATCTGATTGGATCTATGTTTTTTATATGCTCCCAGGCCAGTCTTTTCCGTGCCTGAAGATTATATTGTCTTTTTGCTGACTAGATTCAGAACAAAAGCTGACATGTAAGCAATACAGGTGGGTATTTTGATTCTAAACTTTCAAGCCTGTGTATCTTTATGTAGCTTCTGTTCTGTAATGTATTAAATAATCCCTGATGTAGACTTTACTGCAAAAAGGACCAGTGCTATAGGACGATTCTCAGGTTTTATGTGTGGGTTCTGGACATAGATCTCAGCCCTTTTGCATTACATAGGATAACACTTTATGTCTTACCAGCTTTCACTATGCAGCAGTTTGTGGTTTTAATAATAGAGTAGAAATATCAGCTTTTCCAGGGTATGGTCAGCCCACAGAGGTAAATAATTTACTTAGTTTAGGGTTTTTTGTCCTAGTTTCGGGGTTTTTTGCTGCTCTGGCAGTGAGGGGGTTAACAGGTCAGCTCTCAGCTCAGTCGCTGCCATGGCATTCAAGGTTATAGAGACATCTCTGTGTATAAACTTGTTTGGGAGAGAAGAAAAAAAACAACTCAGTAGTAAGATGTAGTGGGCCAGAACAGAACTCGTGTGGAGAAGCTGAAAAACTATGAAGGCCCACCCAGGCCCACGAGAGAAGGGGTAGAGATGTTCTTCCAGGGATCCCGCTGCTGCTCGTGAATTGGACTGGCCATGGTGTAACACTATGGACTAGAGACAGAGAGGAACCAGTGACGCAGAATCCATCTAAGCCACAACTGAAGATGGAGAGATCAAGCTGGAAAAAAAGCTGCAGATGTTTTTCGGAGCCCAGAAACACAAGCCTGGAGCTAGCNTCTGGCATCCAGCCAGGGCCAAACCACGACAATGACTTAACTTTACCATACTTAATGGCACCAAGATGTAAACCTTTTCAGGATGTATCAACTCCATTAGCAAAGCTGGTAAGTTGAGATTTTTCCCACATGTAACTTCTGTTCAAAGGATGTGTAAATTTACACTTGAAGTACTCATGCAGAAATATTTGACAGAATAAACATGAGTACTATGCAATGTGTGTTAAGCTGGCAGAAGAGAAACAGCAAGCACAGGTCAGTAGCAAGATCTCTATTTTTGTGTGCTTAGTTTTACTGTGATTTCTTTCTCTATGTGGGTATAGCACCTGAACTTCATTAGATATGTTACAAAAAGGTGATTCTAACTCCCAAGTTTGTGTCTTCCTTTTGGCTGGATTTGTTATATTATCTGTTTATAATTAGACGCCAAAACACAAGTAGAAGTATGAATGAGCTAATAAACAAAGATTAGAGCAAACTGCTGTCAATTGTTGTCTGTTTTAACAGCCAGTGGAAATCTGGCAGATATCTCCTTTCCTGCTAATCCAAGTGAGTAACACTCTCTGTAAATACTAACTTCCCATTTAATTTACTAAATTGCTGATGAACAAATTGCAAAGATCAAAAATGTAATTATTTGGGATTAGTAGTGAATTTCTTTAGCACCTAATTGATATTCTGTGGATCACTTGATTAGCAGCTGAAAACAGTTTGTAATTGATGCTGTAATTAGCTAGCACAGAGCTCATTCTACATGAAGCTGCAGTGTTACAGAGTTGGGTAGACCCAGAATACAGAGCAATACAGCTTGACTTCTAGCTAACTTATGTTGTACAAACGTTTTGTAGCAGGAGACTACACATTCACCTGCAGGAATCAAATACAGAAGATTTGCAACCAAGTCTGGATAAAAAATTGCCTCAGAATTCACTTGCTTTTAATTCTTTGGTGATGTTAGCTGTCTGTGGGTTCCCACTTTGCGGTTTTGCATCTCACTGAGGGGTCGGGGTAGAGTGGACTAAGTGTTGACTGATTTGTGAAAATTCGTGTGGAGAGTAGACATGAATGGTCGAAGGTCCTCTGTACTAATGCCCATTATCTGTGGGATGTTCCTTTAGATCATGAACGTCCCTCTTGGTTGAAGTCTGTGTATTTTCACCTGCACAATTATGCAGCAGACCTCTCTTGTGGGAGGAATGTGTTTCCCTTCTTCCTCTTTGATCCAGGAGAGCAGAGTCCTCCTGTGAGCAGCTAAATAGGGAAATACTATTTTCTGCATAGATTATTTAGAGTCAACTGATGTAATAGAAGTCAGTGTTGCCTGGAGGCAAGTATCCCTGCCCAGAATTAAAATACCTTTTGTAAGAAAAAAGTCAACAATGTTTTAAATAGTCTTTCTTTTCTTTGTTTGTTTTATGAACTGCATAACTAACCTGGCATTTCTGCTCTCTAAGGGCTGGATACAAAAATGCAGTTCTATTGTTTAGCTTCTCAGAGTAAGTCTATTCTATGGAGTGAGCTTTCCCTTGACGTTCTGTAGATACAATAATATTTTTATCTCCAGCTTCTTGTAATTGGCAAGAACATACACGAAGCGCTCCGCTATGTTTAGTACCGTTCTCTGAGTACCACTAGATGGCACGAGAACACCATGCAGGAACAGAGGCTCTTACCCTGGAAATGCGTTGGCTCCTGATGTCCACTGGCTGCTGTTACCTTTGACCATACATAGTCTGTTATCCAAACCTCAGAACTAGGAATATTCAACTGGGAAGTTTCATCTGTGATCATAAAAGGACCACACAGAAAGTCAAAATTTGTCATGCATTTAAATGGCTTAGAAGATGACTGTAAATGCAAAGGGCATTCAAGCTCTGACAGGCTTAGATAGGTGGGGTTTTTCTTTACTGTAGAAGGCACCCAATTTTATCTAGCCACATATTGCCATATTCTTTGCAATGATACAGAGAAAAAGTTTCACCTTAGTCATCTAGCAGACTGTCATGTTCCCAGGTATCTTTAAATAGGAAAATGCTCACTGATTTCCAGACAGTTCCTTTCATTGAATTAATTCCCCATGTATTTCCCTTCCTCCCCTGTGGGTCTTCATACGTGCCTCCAGATCTCTGCAGTCACAGCTAAGGCATGACATGCACTCACTTTTCTTTCAAGGAGCAGATCCCCCACCAGTCTGCTCAAAGGCTTTTACTTGCTCATGTGAAGCCTCTGAATAAGAAGTGTAAACTCTTAATTTCTGGTGTTTGCCTGAGAGAAGATCATTCCCATTTTCTTTCTCTTCAGCTATGAATAAGTCATGAGGGAATTATGCAACATAAGAATGAGAAGAGTTGTGGAGAAAATAAAGCTTTCCCTCCCTCTTCTCCCATCTTGTCTCTGAAATGAATCTTCATTGGCTTTCTAAAGGATTTTGGAATGGACTGTGCATGAAAACTAGAACTCTATTTCCATAAGCAGTCTGAAAAGTAAGCCTGGGACTTTAGATAACTTGTGAAGTAAGTACAAGCCACCTTTTAATATTGAATGTGGCTGCTTTAGAAGCCTAATAGAAGCACAGAAGGCCAAAAAGGTCTGCGAGTGAAACATGGATTTGAAGGCATGTCTATAAGGCTTTATTCAGGCTAGATCTGTTGTGTTACAACAAAGAAATTGCATGCTGGGGAAAGGTAGGGTTGGATTTTCCTGCAGGTGCAGAGGAGTTACTTGGTTGCCCAAGCAGCAAGTCAGTCAGGTGCCAACATCAAATGAAGGAACATTCTACCTAATTGAAGATTCAGCCAGGCAGCTAAAACACGACTGGAACTCCTGCCCATGTAATATGGGATACATCATTTAACATATCTTTTCCTGTCAATGTGTGAATGGTGGGGTCTGTGCTAACAAACTACAAAGGAAATTAAGGGGAGAAATTACTAGAGCAGCCCATGATAACCTTTATCTGACAACTTCAAATTTTCTGCCTACATCAGTTTTCCAGATTTCACATTCAGCTTATCTGTGATTAAACCTTATTTGTATTTGATCATTAATCATGAATGTATTCTTCCTGTAACAATCATAGATGCTGAAAGGATACAAGGAAAGTAGGAGACTTAGAAAGAATAAACACTGCAGAAGTATTTTAACACTAGACAGACTGGCAGCAGTGAACTTTGTGCACTTGAGGAATCAAAGATTGTAGGTTTGAGCTTGAAGTCTGTCTTGGCTGCTGCTTTGAGCATTTCAGCTTCTCCTGAGGAGGAGTCCAGGTGTCTATTTGAAAACAGTGTTCCCAGGCAGGGTTTTTTGTCTGTATTCTGTGCTCAAAGAAGAGGAAAACTAAGAAAGGCTAGATGGAATATACAGTATGGCTTTTTTAAAAGATGAAGGACTGCTACTATGTTGTTTGTATAATGTATTTATTTATATAAATATGACTGAAATTTCTCCTACTGGTATAATTAATTTGTTCATCCTTGCTGTGTAACCTAATGTACTATGCATTGCATTTCTGTCACTAGAAGTAAAACAGAGCAGTTCATGGACAAATTGAAGCAGAGGAATCACTGTGAACTAGACAATGAGAGGGTCTTATAAATTCACAGCACTTGTGGGAGAGAGCAGATACTGGTTTCACTACTTGAGAGCAACAGTTGCACAGCACTCTTACCAGCTACTCTTTGGTATCTTCGTAAATCACAGCAATATGAAACTCTTAGCTATACATGCCCTTGGGGCAGTCATCCTGCAGGCATCACTTTACTGACTGCATCTGGGCCTGAGGAGTAGGCCTGCTGTGGCTAGTGTGCCTATGGTCCTTAAAATTAACAAGGAGAAATCTGAGTGATGCTAAGGTCTGCAGGGCTGACCACTGCCTCACCCAGATGAACCTGTGGCTCTCAGTGAGTTTACCTGTGCTGGCTATCAGGCACCTATCTAAGCCTCTGGTGATGCAAGGCAGAAGGAATGGGTTCCCTCACATGAAGGAATGAAAGTGGCTGAAGGAGGAAATAAAACACTGATCCTACAGTCTTTAAAATTAAACTCCCATGGAAGGCTGAAGTGTTGATTATTTTTAGCTGGGAAGACCCTAAGGAAAGGGCTTGTCTAATAGATTAAATCATTGTTAGAAGCAGAGCAGAATTTTCCTGCAGCACTTTCCTTTCCACCGCACCTGCATCCTGATGTGAAATAAGAAGTGTGTGCATGGTGGGGGGGAAATGTGGAGGAGGGAAAAACTACACTTGGGAGAGCTGAAGTGGTAGCAGTTACTGATGGAGTTATTTCTTGTCACTGCTTTTACCTTATTAGCTTCTCTTATGGCGATTCCTTTCTGCTAATACCCAAGATAACCTTTGAGAATTATTTATCATCCTAGGGCAAAATGGTTCCAGCCTGCACTCACCGCTCTTCCTGCACTCAGTGGTGCTGATATGTTTAAACGTCCAGAAGGGCCCGAGGACAGAGTAGGAGGCCCATTACTCCTGCTCAGCACTGTTCCAATTCCCCCTGTTTCTCCCAGGCACACAGGCTGTGAGAAGCAGTGCTGTCATGCTGCAGCAAACGACGCTGCACAGCTGCCAGCGCATTCATCCGTGCTGGGCCAGGTGCTGTCTCACCTTCCCTTTTGGAGCACATGTTTGAACATTGTTCAAAGCAATCTGGTCACAGTGGGATGGCATGGGTGTGCTGGGCAGGACAGGGTATTATTCAAGCTAGGTTTTGCTAATTTCCTGGTTCTGCTACATGACTTATCTCCCAGACAGAGAGATTGTCAAACAGGAGTGCATATTTGCCCCGGAGAGAGAAGGTATTTGGAAGAGCAGCTGGAGCTTCAGACAGGTGTTATGGCAACAGAAGCAGGTTTGTTTTTTTTAACTGGAGCTGGAGTGTGAACATGTGAGGCACCTTCAGAGACTATGAATTATGGTATGACCCAGTTTGAGTCTCCCTTCTCTTCTGCCCTTATGTTCAGTTGTTTAGGTCAACCTTTTACAGATGAAAATCTTATACATGACAATTCTTCACAAAAGGCTTCTGTAATTTTTCAGCCCTGCTGCTATGCCCTAGTTTTGTATTGCCCTACAGATCCTCTGCTTTAGGGTCTTTGAGTCCAGAAGACGATGCTTGTACAAAAACCAGCACCATGTATTTCCTAATGTATCTAAGTTTTGGCATATACACAAGCAGATAATCCATATGCTGACTTGTTGTCTTTAGAAGCCTATCAGCACAAAGTGGAGCCTATTGGGACCTCCATCTTT
The DNA here is from genome assembly GCA_013390025.1 of Pitta sordida. Taxonomy (NCBI): domain Eukaryota; kingdom Metazoa; phylum Chordata; class Aves; order Passeriformes; family Pittidae; genus Pitta; species Pitta sordida. Next base: position 257,076 of record WEKX01023647.1, read on the forward strand.
GAAAGGAGAAAAGGTGGAACTGAAGTCTGTGTCTCTTAATAGTCTTTCTGAATACTCTAGGAAATGTTCCTTTAAATCTGTTCAGATGTTCTCTCCTCCACAAATTTTAACTTACATAGCAGATTAACCTGACTTCAGGAAGCTCTTGTACAACCACATGAAAACCTATTTTGCCTTGCCTTAAGGTATTCTCCCACCTACTTTATAGTCTGAAAGGACTCTAGTCTCTGAACTGCCTCCTTAAGGGTCCAGTGGTCCTCAGCGTGCAAACTCACTCTGGAAGTAATTCGTAAAGGCTGAACTGTCTGAAACAACTGTGTTCTTCCCTGCCTGATGTAGGCTTGATTTTTCCCTTTCACTCAATGTTTTTATACAGTAAATTTCCTTCCAGTAATGAAACAAACATTCAAAAGATTATACAGTTTCAGGCATCTCCAAATCCATCACAGATGTCCTTGAAGTTTTGTATGCTCAAGGGAAAACTTTGGCTTTTAAAAATGGAAGAAGCAGGAAGAAGCATCTCTTGCAGAGAGGAAGGGGAGAGGGTAGTTACTTTCACAAGAATGTGACTGAGCCAGACTTAAACTGTGCAGTCTGGCTTGGATACATCAAGTGCAGAAGAGAACTGTAATTATCACTCTTTGCACACACTGGTAGAGTACATGACTTCAGTCATGTAGGCTCCTGTTATCTGCATAGCTGAACCATCTCCCTTTGGAGCCGAGATCCCTGCAAGCAGAACTAGAACTTAATTACTCTGGCTGTTTCTGCTGGGAGGGAATCCACACACTGATGTCTGATATCAGCCTGAGCTAAGGGAGGAGCAGGGAAAGAGGAGCTGTTGCATTACTGTGGAACAGCTGCATTTCAGGCTCAGTGCCAAAAGTGGGGGAGGAAACCTTCTGCAGGCCTGAAGAGATAGAGAAAAGTAGCTCCCTCCAGGTCTGAGGCTTCAAAAGACCAACACTGTGTGTGGGCAGGAGCTGGGACGCTGTGTGGGAAAGATTTGCAGTTTCGGTAGAAGAGGAGTTCCCTCCTGGGTCTTTATACAAACCAAGTTCACCCTGAATCCTAGGCTTTATCACAGATTTAGGCTAGTACTCTGGGATGGGCTGGAGAGCTGCAGCCTCCACACCTTTCCACTGGCTGGCACAAGGTGCTTGTGATCTCTGGATTTAAAGACACACTGCTTTTGCACAGAAGGTCTTGGAGCCAAAACCAGCAGTTGAGCCATCTGAACCCCTCCTTGGTGGCATGCAGCAATATGGAAAGCCTATGCTTAGGGCACAGAATTTTGCAAGTTTGTGTATCGCAGCTGCCACGGCTCTCAAACTTGCACGCTTTATGCTCAGCTGGGTGCAAGATAAGGGTGTTCCAGTGAAGCAAGTAAATGGAGGGTTCAGTAATACTGGTAGCCAGGTGCTTACTATGAAATGTAGAGCATGGAGACGTGGTCTTCATGTATTGTTTTTATTTCAGGCTGTTTGATATCAGAAAAGAACTTTGTAACTCTGCATACATGCCTGTGCTTCTAGTGACTTCACAGAATCACAGAATGTTCAGCCACACTTGGGGGAGATGTAAAGTGCTAGCCGGGAGGATGGCATCTTTTCTAAACAATGAGATTTCTTGGGAATATCTTTGAATGCTTGAGGTCCTCTTGGAGAGGGGGAAAATTTGGTCTCTGACAAAGACATGAGAAGACTTTCTGTGCTGCAACTTCCAGGGGGTCCGTGAGATGGCTGCAACTTCCCGGGATTCTCTGGTCCCTCTTACGTCTTTAATGGAGATTCCTGTTGTGCACAGAGGCAATGTATAGCTTTGGACATATGGGAATTGCAAGCTTTTTGCCTCTTTGAGAAGCAGTACATGATTTATCTTTAGTTCAGTAGGGAAAAAAAATCTGGCATGTCTTTCTGGAAAGGTTTCTGGGCCTTGACCTCCTTTGACCTGATTTAATTGAGGATTTTGCCAAGCTTATTACATGGGATGTTCTTTGACAGCACTGACCGAACAAAGCAGGCTGATTACAAATTATCATTTACATGTGCACAGAATAAAAACACAAAAATAGCTCCTTAAAAAAATAATTTCCTTTTCAGTAACATATAATAACCTTCCGTTAGTAACCTGTTACAGACCTCAAAATCTGTATAACAAAACATCTCAGCTTCCTCAATTTTATGTCTTCCCAGACACATTACTAACACAAGGTTGAATAATGCAAAAAGTGCTCATCTGATTTTTTTTTTTAACTATATCACTGGTTCTACAGATGTGCCCATTTTGTGTTTGCTGACCATCAATATCAGCCAATATTTACTGATCCATCTATTATCAAAAACACTTACTACATACTCCCACGTATCCCAGGAAAGAAATATTCATCACATACACAAAGAATTTGCTTTGGAATTGCTTACATATTCATCAAATCAGAGATTTGTAGCTTGAATCTCAAGTATCTGTTCTGACTCCATAAAATATTTTTTTTTAAAAAAGTTGAATGCATCAAAAAAGAAAATACCTTGAACTTCCTGATCTGCTCATAATCTAGCAGAAAATAAAGTTCATCAGCTCTGGGCAGGAATCAGACAGAAGAAGCTTAATTTTGTTCATTCTGGTCAGGGGTGAATGCACTGTTGGTGAATGGAATCGGTTTGATACCTCTGGCAAGGGGAGACAGTATGTAATGGTGTTCCATCAGCAACACTACCACTGATGGAGAGAAATGGCTGGATGCAACATATAACAAATGCTCCATCAAATTGGCACCAAATAATGTCTGTAGGACTGATCATGGAGCACACTGGGTGAACATCTATCACATATAAACAAAACTCTGCTCAAGTATTAAATCTCAGGTTGTTAGCCTGACAGCCACTTGCAGTACAGCCCATTTCACAATATAAATGAGCAAGACAATAGGACAGATTAAAAAGGGAAATTATATTTCCTTGCACTTTTTAGGCAAAATGTAATTTTTCAAGAACATTATTCATTAAGTGGAAGGCTGTTCAACAGCTTGAGGACTATAATATTTCAAACTTCTCAAAGAAAAAGAAAATACATAACTGACTTTGGTTTTATTTGAAAAAACATTCCAGAAATTCTCCTGTTTAAATCCTTACCTCCTTGATGACAGATATGTTTCTGAGTTTAGGACATCCATAAAACAGGAAGTTCCTAGGGTGACATTTTTCATTAGCAATTTTTGTTGTCATCATAACAATTAAAAAGTGATAAAGTCTCACAGTAGCTCCCCTACCATAAACAGTTTTTCCATGGTTGAAAGCTAAGAAGACTAGAGATTTTCTCCTTTATGAGAAGTTATTAGCTACAAGACTAAATAATTTGCCAAACCTGTGGAAGAAAAAAAATCTTGATGAATTAACAGCTCTCAGGGTTTGTTCCAGGATTAGCTTTGTTTTTTGTATTTAGGAGGTGTCTACATCTAATCTAGGGTAATTGTGCACTGTATGTTGACATCAGTTGCATTCCTGTGTCAGGAAAGGAGACTAAGCAATAACTAATGGGCTGAGAAAATTGCTGAAGACTAATGTGCGAGCAGGTTGTTTTCCCTTTACCCCACCTTTTCCTGTCGTCTTCTGTTTTCTGTTTGGCCATTTCATGTTGCAGAAAGAAACATGTAAGGAACCACTTATCTAGGATCAATGTAAGATTCAAAAGAGATATGAAAAGAGGAAATGCCATGTGAATATCAGACATGCATTGCCCATCTGTCTCTGCAATTTCACCAATAAATTCTAAATATCAACTAAATTCGTCAGAAGTAGAAGCTTCAAAGATGTTAAGTACCTAAAAAAAAAAAAGTCGTGAAAATTCACTCTAAGGAAGAAGGCAAAGGAAAAGTTTGAGTTCAGTCTTTATCTTACCTCTGTGATCTGCAGGTGTTGCTGTCAGCACTCACGCTCTAAATCAGCCATGACCTGTGCTCCCTCTTGCCTAGTCCAACAGGTAACATTTGTGCCAGTAGAAGTATTGTGAAAATAAGGGCAAGAACATGGTTTAGGTGATACGGTGAAACTAGGGTAGTTACTATGGAAGAGATTTTGAGGATTTAAGAGCAATATGACAGTGCAGTGGGAACTTTGATTAGTATGACGGGGAGATAAAAGTCTTTTAGTGACTATACAGATATGCAGGAGATGTGAGAGCATTGTGGTAACAGCGTTTGTGGACAAACAGTTCTTCTCTGGCAGTCGTATCTGGATAGCAGCTTGGATCTGTAAGACTACATATTTACTTATTTGCACGTTTACTCCCTTAGTCACCCCACCCCTTTATATTCTTTCTTCCTCCTCTGCTTGACAAACTTCCTCACTTACGTCACAGCCAAGGTAGTCATAAGTCAGCTGAGAAACAAGGAATGAATAACTTCCTTCCCCTTGGAGCACTAGCATGCTGCTGCTGTGAAACACGGAGATCACCTGTCTTCCCAGCAAGAGAGCAACAAGTACACAGTGTAATCCAACAAACTCAGGGCGTCTCCTCCCTTTGGAAGAACCACTCAGGGGCTACAGGGTGGATGGGTTTTATATTCTTGATGAGTTTTGCTAGTTTTTACCTGTAGGATTTTTTTCTGAGTAAAATTTTCTCACAAACTTCACATTTACATATAACTCTATAGACTCTTATTTCTTTTTCTAAAACATTGCCACATTTCTGTGATGATAATTGCAAAGATAAGGTCTCAACAGCTCTAAAACTATATACATTTATAGAAACAAAATACAGTACATAATCACAGAGGAATTTTAAAGCACAGTGGAAGGACAGTTCAGAACAGAGCACAGGATAAAAACAAGGCTTGTAAATTTTATGAAAAGTAAGTTACATAGCTAGTTTGGCCTTGAGATTGTACAGCCCATCTTGGAAATGTCAGTTTGTCATTCTGTGCCAGGTTTCACCTAGTTAGGAAAGAGGCTAGTACTCCTGTCTTCAGAAATGTAGTGTTGATGATTTAGCTCATCTTTACAGAGCATTTTGTGATGCACAGCTAGAAGGCACTGCAGAAGTGTAAATGGCTGTTTGGGAAGTAGTATAGTTGTGTTACAATCTACTCAGCTCCTGGGAATGAGTGCACTGAGGTCTCTAAGAGAAAATGGAGTTCATGTCAGCTGTTGGATGAAACAAAGAAAGAAGATAATAGCAGAGATAGATGAGAACAGGAGGAAATTATTCAAAGTATAAAGAAAAACACGGCTAAGTGACACCTACCTGAGAAAGAGAAGTTGGAACTGCATGAGGGAAGGCAATACACAAATGGAAGGATGTACCCACCTAGGGGTACTGTCTACCTGTTCTTGGTGGCGTAAAAAGGTGAACCTGCATCTGAATCAGCTACTGGCACCTTGTTTGCTTCTCAGCTGAAGTGCAGCTCATGTGCCCCAAACCAGAAGCAAATTGTTTTATAGCCTTAGGCTGTTCCTGTAACACAGTGAACTTGACACAAATCTGTTCTTGCTTCACTAAGCAGAAGCGAGTGAGCAATAGCACTTGTTTTCCTACCTCTGTAAAGTCGTCCTGTTTTGCTTCTCTGACTTACTCAGTAGACAAAAAATTTTGTTCATGACAGACCTTAAGAAAATTCCTGAGTGTAGGCTGCAGTGATTTAGAGGGATCAACTTTCCTTAACTGGAGGTGTTTTAAGAACACATTAACAGCATATAAATTAAAAGGGGATTGAAGGCTGGAGCTTTAACACCAGTGCCACAGGAGGACAAGCCATTGCAAGATTAGGCAGGTGTGGAAGTAAAATCAAAGCAATGTCAGACTGATTAAGAATAAACCACATCAGAAATGCAAGTGGTAAGAGACTTAATCATTCAAAGTCAAATAAGGTAGAGAATAAGGTATTGCTTTACACCACTACTTGGAGTGATTTTTGTGACAGGTTTGGAATGGAAGAAAGGCCAGTACAATAGGCTGTGGTCCTCAGAGGAAAGATGAAGCCTGGACTTATCTGGGCTAAATAGTAACAGATATGGGGATATCTAGTGGCTCTTTTATAGCACGTTTTGTTGGGGGTATTTTAATTTCTTGTTTGCCTCTGTTGCAGGAAGTGTCTTAAGTACAGCAGTGGACTAGCTTGTATTTGTATTATGCTTCTTTCATTTTATTCCATAGACGGCTGTGTTGTCAAGGAACTCTAAAACATGCACTCCACATTTTTCAGTATGGAGAACACTTCTATTAACTGGGCTGGCTGTTGCTGTGTAAGCTTTTCAGTCCTTCTTAATCACTCTCCCTCCTGTAGCAAGTTACTGTGAATTAATTCTTTGGGGCTCATTATCCAGACTTTTTTACTACACTTGAGAAGGAACAAGAGTTACTGAAGAAAGCCCAAGGGGATATCCTCTGCCTAATGAAACTCTGCTGTGCCTGTAGATCTGCAGTGCCAAGAGTGCCAAAATGGAAGGATCATGACTGGGATGTGCTGTGCTCTGGATGATAGTGCATGAGAATGGACCAGAGCAGAAAAGAAATTGCTTTGCATGACACTGGAAGTCAAGTTGGCTCTAAATGACACCAGGAAACAGAAGGATAAGGACACTGAAAACTTCCTTTACCCATATCCTCACTTAGTCTGCAGTGCTGAAATAGCTGATAACTGAAAGAGAAGCAAGAAAAGATGAAGGGAAAAGTCCAGTATCTGCTTTTCCTTGGTGTTTTCTGTGATTCCAGGGAATCTGACCTTAACTAGCATGTTAAGGTAGAGAAGTAGAGCTATTCACAATCATGCCCTGATTGACAGAAGGAGATGAGATTGTATGCCCGTGTATTCCAGTCAATGGATATAACTTACCCAGATGCTGCAGATTTGGAGTGAAGAGCTAGCAAACTGAGATTTTGAATGAAGCTCTGTTTACTCTTCTTGCTCAGCAGCTGTGGGAGCAATTGTTAATGGAAAAAGCATTCTTCCCTCTTCTGCTTTGTGATTATTGCATGCTCATTTGAAACCTGCTTAGAACAAGTTTTGCAATGTAAGGCTTTTCTCCCTCATTGAGTGAATCTTCTTAGTTAAGTGCAGGAAATAGTTGGAAAGAAAGGAGTTACAATAAATTCTGAAGCTTCAAACTCAACCCAAACCTGTTCATAGACTGGAGATGCATGCCAACTGTTCCAGGTTTTTACTTCGTTCAAAATCCGGGGGTTGGGACTCGTTAAACATGCTAATCTCTTTTTAATTGCAGTTTTAAACTCACGTGTTGTGCTACTTGTTGCTCTATCAAAGTTATGCTCACAGGGAAAAGCATGGGAAAAAGAACCAAGGGAAATCTGTTTCTGTGTTCTCAAGGTGTGGTGCAGTTGCTGCCTGGAGTTCTCTCACTAGTTTAAGTGTCTGGTGAAAGAGTGGCAGACTAAAACAGTTACATCTGAACAGACTATGCTGTGAACATCTCTATGAAGATACAGAGGTTCTCTTACAGGTACAGTGTGTTCTCGCAGGTAGCCATATCAATATGAGGAGTGCAGAGAGGCCCAACAGCTGTGCACAACTGCACCACATTCAGCAGCAAAGCGTTTGAATATGAACAAGACCCTTATTTTGGTCTTAGTATTTTCCTTCTCTCCTTGGTGAATGAATAAATCTGCTATGTTGCTGTTTCTGTGATACAAGTGGGTGAGAATTAGCAATTTGGAATTACTAGTTTGGGTTATTAACTTGGGTTCATGAATAAACAGAATAACTGCTGCCAGGGAATTGTGCATTAATTACCCTTGACTCATGTTGATGGAAGAATGGTAGAGACACAGCAAATATACTAAGAGCTTTTGACTGTTGTTTTATTAGTAAGATTATTGGTAAAAGGACCAAAACTGGAAAAAACTGCTTTTCCTGTCTGTCTCCAGACTGTGCAGGGGGCTGCAATTCAGGTCACCTCCTCTACAGAGTGAATGACAGATGAGTTGTAGTTACTATTTTTTTTATTGTGATCATTACTAAGCACTTAAAATGCACTTCTGGCTCCCCTGTTGTCGTGGTTTGACCCTGGCTGGATGCCAGAGACCCACCCCAACTTCTTCTGAAGGAGAAAACTAAAAAAAAAAACTGGGAAATAAAACTGGAAAATAAAATAAAACTGGTCACAGGCAAAAGAAGCAAGGCAAAACTATAAATAAAGAACATAAAGGGTTTATTTTCTAACTAACAAGCTCAGAACTGCAAGGGAAGCATCATTTAGAAGGCAACCTTTCTCCCCCCACCCCTCCTTCTCTTACAATAGATGTAATATTCCCTTTTCCACCAGGAGAAAAAGGGGGAACATAGGGTAGGGGTAAACCAGGCAGGTTGGTATTTCTGAACAGATCCAGGGTAGGAACCATCTCTCTGCCCTTCCATAAAGTTCTCTCTCTCTCACAAGAGGGAAAGGTCTTTCATGACCCCTCCCAAGTGAGATCTCGACCTGAGGACGACAGTTCTTCTGAAAAATTCTCTGTTGTCCAGAAGTCACAGCCAGGATTGCAGCTTTTAAGTACTGGCTTTTCTGCTTCATAATGAGCCCATCCCAAAAGTACACAAATACTATAACAATGCCCAAAAAAAGTCTGTCCAGGGATTTCTGCGGAGCTCTCAGCTAGCTCCAAGTTTCTGTCTCTGGGCTCCAACACATCAGCAGTGTTGTCCAGTTTTTACCTCTCCATCTTCAGTCTTAATGCTTAGACGGATTCTGCGGTCCTGGTTCTCTCTCTTTGGTCCATAGGTTTTCACCATGGTCAGTCCAATTCACAAGCAGCAGCGGGATGCCTGGAAGAACATCTCTACCCCTTCTCTCGTGGGCCTGGGGGGCCTTCAAATCTCTCAGCCTCCCGACGCAGGTTCTGAGCTGGCACGCTACATCTTACTACTGAACTTTTTTTTCTTCTCTCCCAAGTATGTTATTCTGCAGAGACGCCTGCCTTTATCTCTAACTTTGAAGGCCATGGCAGCACGGACAGCTCAGGCAAGAGCTGAGCTGTTAACCCCCTCGCTACCAGAGCAGCAGAAAAAAACCCCTAAACCATAACACCTGTGAAGATAACAGGTCTCAGTCTTTTGCCCTGGACATGCGCTTGGCTTCCACAAAACCAATAACTGAATGTTCAGCTTGGTGCCAGCTCTGGTAATGAAGCAGTTAAGCAAGACCTTCTGAAAACCCAAGAGAAATGCACTGATTAAACCCTTTAGTTTAATCTTCTACTGTTCTTCTTGCCTGGTCTTTTTCACCTTCTTCCGGCCTTGGCAGTCCATGCTCTTGTGCTTTTCTGAAAAAGTTGAATGGGAAATTAGTAAACACTTTATTTGGTTCAACATATGTTAAGGAAGTGGAAACAGCTGGGGGCCAAAGGGAGAATGTGGCTGGCAAGGCAGGTTGTTATTTTTATAGAGAGCTGTTCAGTTAGGTCTTTTTGTGTAGAGATGTCACTCCACTTGGCCCAGTTTTATCTTGATGCCTCCTATTAGTCCTCCTGCCTTTGAGTATTTTGTCTTAGCAGTTTATACACCTGCCTGTTTATGCACTGTGATCCATTGCAGCTTCTTATCTCTCCCTCTCCTCAGCACTTTTCTCTTCCTTTTCCTCTTCTACAGCTGTCGCCACTCCTACAGATACCAGGGAAAGGTCTGGCCCAGCTTTGTCTGTCACCTTCCCAGCCCTTCCTTTTTCCGAGGGCAAGAGAACGTAGGGTGAAAGCTGGTCTGAAGGAAAAGAGCCAGTCAGCCACTGCCAAGTTTGAAGAGACAAACCAAGCATGCACTGAGAGGAAATTATTAAGCAGGGGAGAGGACAGGATGTCCATGGTGCCCAGGGAAATGGTCTCATTTAAATAATTTCCATGAAGTCATAATGAGACAGGACTGAAAATTTTAATTGTATATGTGATATTTTCTACTCTATATTATTATCTATATTTATGTATTAGATTATTATATATTTTAGAGTGATAGGTGATAGAGCAGACATTTATAATCACCTATTTATTGGCAGGAAAGAGTGATGTAATAAGTGATGCTGTATCGAGGCAAATAATAAAATCATCTCTATTTTCCCCTATATGTTCAAAAATTACTTTCAACTCTCTTGGTGCTTATTTCCAGTAATTTATTCCACCAAGCAGACTGACACATTTCTGCCTCTTACATGAAGATCTCACATAATGTGGGTGAACCAGATATACTTGGGCCTTGATTATATGAAGGCCACTTTATACTACTAGAGGGATTGCTCTTGGTGTTTTTATTCAAACATCAAAGACCAAGGCCACTCTTGTTATTTCTTCCTAGTTCGTTAGTGAAAGTGATTTCACTGCAGAGCCCTTATTGCTCTTGTATTACTGTTGTGTACATACCCTTATAGATTTCTTGGAGCTGAAAAACACTTCCGAACAAAACATGATTTTGGTTGTTGGCTTCTGTGTGAGAGTTTTGTAGCCTAATTGCTACACCAGAAATCTCATAAGACTTATCCAGAGTCAGCATGACAAGACTTAACTTTTTTTGTGCAGCATGAACTCTGAAACTGGAGCTCAACAGCATTGTGCAGAGAGGAGAAATGAGAGCTAGACCCACCCCAATTACTTGGTTGCCACAAGAGTCTTTAAAACAGTCTTAATTCTGAAAACCTCTCTGACGTAATTTAAAACTGTTCCATTAAGTGTGTCACTAATAGCATTTCTCACAATCCATTTTAATAATTATGCACAAGGGTAGCCATTTGGTTATGCAGTACTTTTAAGTGAATACAGGAACAGTAAATCTAATAGGCATGGCAGTTGCTTTACTTTTTTTAATGCTTTTGAAGTGTTTACTTGTTATGCATTTATCGTATGCAATAAAATGCTCCAAGAGCAAAGAGCAATTATGTTAATCTAGTGTAATAAGTGAAGCTAGTGTCAGTTAGTTTGCCATTGCTTTCTCCCCTTATGCTGGCATGGATCTTAGTTAACCTTGGTTGGTGTGCTTTTTTTGGTTTTTTGCAATGGTCCATTTAAGAATCGTAGGTTGCAGACATGCTTTTGTCAGTAATAATATGCCATTGTTATGGATGCCAAGTAATTGCTTCATTCCTACAATCAGATGTTTTCAGTTTTAGAATCCTTTGATTTCATATCAGTCAGATGGTAAAAAGAGGACAGAGGTTCTGTAATAAGATTTTCAAAGAACAAGCAGAAAATAAATCTGTTTAAAGTCCAATAATGTAGTTCTTGCCTCCTATTTAGTTCAAAGGAACGAAATATCAGCAATCTGAAAAACCAGAACATGTAGAAGTCTTCATTATAGCCAATGATTTCAGGAAATATTGACAGATCTTGTTCTGAGGCAGAATTTCCTGCTTCCTGCCTTGATGGATAAAATACTGACACACTCAAATTCATCTGTTCATTTTGAATATGTGCTGACAGAAGCAGTCTGACTTTCAGAGTAGTATACACTCCAGGTGTACATACTCGGGATGTCCCTGATTACACAGATTACTCTTGCATCCTGTTTGGCATCCCTGGGGATTTACAAGAGGAAAGCACAAGCTCTCATGGACTCACGATGGCAGAGGTATGAAAGTGACACCCGTTTTTGTCTGTTTGCAGGAGAAAGAACCTTGTGTCCTGCCAGCCTTCAGCTCATTTCTATCTCATGAATTGGCTCAACTTTAAAAAGCAGTATCCCAAAGTCACTTTCTTTGCATTTTTGGTCATTTGTTACTGTCTGCATTCTCTTGGTCTTCTTTCTTGAAAACGATTTGTGACCAAATGAAAAGCCTTTAAAAAAAAATCTAAACCTTGCTTGACTGTGACAACATAATACACCTAAAAATTTATTCTTGTTTTCTTTTTTTTTTCTTTTGTAGCTCAAATGGTTTCAGCTAGTCTCAAAAATATTATCCAAGTTCTGAGTACCAAAGTATTTTGGTTTTTTCATTAATTTGGCACCAGTAGCATTGGTCACACTTACCCAAGTGTCTCAACTCAGGCTTTCACAACTCCCAGCAGTTACCACATGCTGGAATGATGGACCTGTTGATGGAAACCAATGGTTAGAGCTGAAATGAACAGGCAAGAGGAGAAATCCCTTAGGAACATTTTCTGTCCGTAGGCCTTTAGAACAGCTTTATTTATAGGAAACAATACATTGGCATTTAAGCTGTCTAGACATGGGTGCCTACTTTGAATTATTTTTGATGGGAGTTTGGCCCTGGGGTGCTTTGAATGGTGCCTAAATACCATTAAAAAAAAAAAAAAGGCAAGAAAACAAGAAAAAAAAAAGCTGTGATTATCTTTTGGGAGCTGGTAAAATAAATAGCCTGTTCAGATATTGTGCTGACAGACAGTATTAAAAAAAACCTAGATGGGCTTTGATAAAGTAATATACAGTAAATGTAGTAACATACATTGGGGATATTGTGATAGAGGGGTATGGTTCTAGTCATGAGCATTGTGGGACTGAAAGCTTCCATGAGAAGAAAATATTAAAAAGGCAGCAAAAGTTTGGGGTATGGCTGTGGTTGTTGGCACTTGACATGCCTCTAAGCTATGCAACTGAAAGCCATTCAAAATACCTAACTTCGATAAGAGTGTCAAGAAGCACTACTTTAGTTGTGGACATCCTGGGCAGCTGTTGTCAAATGCTAAAGAGGCAGAGAAGGCAAAAAAAGACAAAAAAGCCTAAATGTAATATATCTTCTGGACTGACGGATCTGTCCTCTTCTGTTTCTGAAACACTGCAAGCCTCAGGAGACTTCAAATAGCCAAAAAGCTGTAATTAGAGTCGTCTTCTGAAACATGCATTTGCTTCCCATACGCTATGCAGGAGAGTTCCTGTTTTCCTGTTGTTTCCTGTGGCATAAACATTTATTTTAAATTTCTTTTGTCATGTGGGTAGATGCTGTCTGGACGAGATCTGCTTTCATGTGATAGTCTTCCTTCCTGCTGCTGTTTTCGTGGCCTCAAAGGCAAATGCAGGATATTCCTCTTCCAGTTCCTTCCATGCCTCTCTTTATTTCAGTTATTCTGATCAATCAAGCTGCAGTGATGTCAGCATTTCCAAAGAACTGATATAATTATTTGAAAGAAATGTGGAACAGACTGGTCCTAAGTTTCCTAGAAAAGGCTGAAACACTCTTCAGGGTTGTATAGATTACAGAGGATTTGAAAAATAATACAGTCATACCTCAGTTATTTGCGCTGTCATTTTTGTGTCTTCTTATATTTGCAGAAAATTTTCCTGCAGTACTTACTCAGTTATTCACAGAGCTGTGTGGTCCTGCACTGGTGTGGCATGTGGCCCTGGCCCCAGCCAGCCCTGCCAGGAATCAGGAAGTCTTTAACTGTAACACAGAGACCCACATGGGGCCTGTTCTGGCATATGCATGTGCATATGCAGATATTCATAGCCTCAGACATAGTGCTCCTGCCAGTGCTAGCTGCTGCAGTTAAAGGGAAAAAACCCCTGACTCCCACGCTTCTCGCTGCCTTAAGGAGCCCGGAATGTTGCAGTGTTTCCAAGTTGCCATATTTCTGGCAATAATTTGCCATATTAATGTCCAACTTGTATTCACAAATTAAAGATTGCATGGGACCCACGGGAGACCTGTAATCTGCGAATACACAGGTATGACTGTATAAGTATTTTAAGTACTGTTATGTAAGTAGGACTCAGATGATAGTAAAATGAAAAAAGGATGAACATCTGATTTACATAACTTGTCTTCACCCCTTGGGGTCAAGAACAAGTTTGGCAAAACCCTTTGTCATGGCTTTGAGATAACTCTCTGGTCCTGGGTAGGTACCTGTTTTGTTTTTTCTGTTGAAAAACCCTTTTCATTTTTTTGGCTTTGCTGGGTCGGGGAGGTGAGGTGGTGTGGCACTGGCAGAGGTGATGANTTTCTGGCAATAATTTGCCATATTAATGTCCAACTTGTATTCACAAATTAAAGATTGCATGGGACCCACGGGAGACCTGTAATCTGCGAATACACAGGTATGACTGTATAAGTATTTTAAGTACTGTTATGTAAGTAGGATTCAGATGATAGTAAAATGAAAAAAGGATGAACATCTGATTTACATAACTTGTCTTCACCCCTTGGGGTCAAGAACAAGTTTGGCAAAACCCTTTGTCATGGCTTTGAGATAACTCTCTGGTCCTGGGTAGGTACCTGTTTTGTTTTTTCTGTTGAAAAACCCTTTTCATTTTTTTGGCTTTGCTGGGTCGGGGAGGTGAGGTGGTGTGGCACTGGCAGAGGTGATGAGGCCAACAGCTCTGGCAGTGGGGCCAGGACCTCACAAGCACGTGGCGGCAGAGCTCAGCAGGGCCCCCTCCGGCGCTGCCTGTCGGATGTCCGTGGCACTAGAGAGGCAGCAATAGCCCCGTGGGTGGGGAGCAGCACGGCTGCGGTTTGTGTGCACACAGCAGCCCCCACCAACGCCGGTGTGTGGCTCTGCACTCCTGGTGGCAGGGCAGCTGGAGCTGGCCCATTGGAGCCAGACCACATGGCCATACCTGGTGGTGGCCATGTTGCTGATAACCTCTTCTGTTTCTTGCCAGAAGTTGTCGCAAACTCTTTTGCGTTTCTGGGCATTTTAACTCTGCTCTGTTGCTGATTGGTGGAAGGGGGGGAGGGAGAGCAGAAGCTGGCCTGGGTGGCGAGGCCTTTTAAACCCAGCGTGCAGCGGGCTCACTCTCTCTTTTCTCCCCTTCCTCATAGGGAAAGCTGAGACACAGACCTCCCACGGCCGCTTCCTGCCAGCAGACACAGCAGCCATGCAACAGCCTCCATCAGCATGCTCAGCATTCATCTGNAGGGCAGCTGGAGCTGGCCCATTGGAGCCAGACCACATGGCCATACCTGGTGGTGGCCATGTTGCTGATAACCTCTTCTGTTTCTTGCCAGAAGTTGTCGCAAACTCTTTTGCGTTTCTGGGCATTTTAACTCTGCTCTGTTGCTGATTGGTGGAAGGGGGGGAGGGAGAGCAGAAGCTGGCCTGGGTGGCGAGGCCTTTTAAACCCAGCGTGCAGCGGGCTCACTCTCTCTTTTCTCCCCTTCCTCATAGGGAAAGCTGAGACACAGACCTCCCACGGCCGCTTCCTGCCAGCAGACACAGCAGCCATGCAACAGCCTCCATCAGCATGCTCAGCATTCATCTGCCTGCTCCACATTTCCAACTGGAAAAATGCAGTTATAAAACAATTTTTCCTCTTCCCCCTTGGTTTGTTTTGTTCCCTCAGTTTTATTTTTTTCCTTCTCCTATTTTTTGCCCTTTCCACTCCTTCTCTACTCTCTTGGTTGGGAGGGAGTGGAAAACATTTACATATATATATATATATATGTAGGTAGATAAATAAAAGTTTATTTTTTCCCTTAATCCATCCTGCCTAGCACTCTATTTTATACAATTTTAAAAATAAACCATAACTGTTTTCTATAAAACAAAGACACCCTTTTGTTATGGGGAGAGCCCTTTTGTTCTATTGTAAAACTTTTCTCCTTTTTACTGGAACAGACAATCGTGTTCTTTTCTTATCTCCCCTTCCCTCTCCTGCAAAGTGTGTGGTCAGGGAAGGGGCTTTCTCCTTTTTACCTGACAATGGAGGATTCTTTGTCTTATCTTCCCTTCCTGGCAAGGCATGTGACTAGCAGAGGGGCCCGAGGGCTGGGTTGGGCTGAGTGACAGCCAATGGCATGTGAAGACATGCCCACAAGGCATGTGACATGGGAGGGGCCCAAGGCCCTATAACTACAGCTGCTGGGCCTTCCCCCTGCTGACCAGTGGATCTCCCTGCCACCCTTGGACATTTTGGAAAAGGATTGCTGGCTGTTGCTCCACTGGTTTGCCTACCCTGAACCCTATTCCCTTGCCCCTGGANCTCCATCAGCATGCTCAGCATTCATCTGCCTGCTCCACATTTCCAACTGGAAAAATGCAGTTATAAAACAATTTTTCCTCTTCCCCCTTGGTTTGTTTTGTTCCCTCAGTTTTATTTTTTTCCTTCTCCTATTTTTTGCCCTTTCCACTCCTTCTCTACTCTCTTGGTTGGGAGGGAGTGGAAAACATTTACATATATATATATATATATGTAGGTAGATAAATAAAATTTTATTTTTTCCCTTAATCCATCCTGCCTAGCACTCTATTTTATACAATTTTAAAAATAAACCATAACTGTTTTCTATAAAACAAAGACACCCTTTTGTTATGGGGAGAGCCCTTTTGTTCTATTGTAAAACTTTTCTCCTTTTTACTGGAACAGACAATCGTGTTCTTTTCTTATCTCCCCTTCCCTCTCCTGCAAAGTGTGTGGTCAGGGAAGGGGCTTTCTCCTTTTTACCTGACAATGGAGGATTCTTTGTCCTATCTTCCCTTCCTGGCAAGGCATGTGACTAGCAGAGGGGCCCGAGGGCTGGGTTGGGCTGAGTGACAGCCAATGGCATGTGAAGACATGCCCACAAGGCATGTGACATGGGAGGGGCCCAAGGCCCTATAACTACAGCTGCTGGGCCTTCCCCCTGCTGACCAGTGGATCTCCCTGCCACCCTTGGACATTTTGGAAAAGGATTGCTGGCTGTTGCTCCACTGGTTTGCCTACCCTGAACCCTATTCCCTTGCCCCTGGAATTCTGAGGGTTCCCTGGTCTCCCTTGAACTTAGTCCCCCTTGTGTTTGGTTTTTGCAGCTTTCTACAGTCATCATTGTTCCATTGTTGTTGATATTGTTATTGTTGTTCAAGCATATATATATATATTTGTTGTTTTAGTTTTTTCTTTCTCCCAGTAAAGTTCTTATTTCACTCTATATATATTATTCAAGTATTTCTAAATTGAATTCATACTTTGTCTTAATTGACACCAGGACACCTTATAAGGGTTTTTATGAATTGAGACAATCTAGATAATATTGATCCTTTCTCTGGGCATGGGCCTGATATGGATGATCTTGCAAGTGCCTTCTTTGCTGTGTTTCTGTGACACTAAACTATAGCAGCGTCTATCCTCTATCAACACTAAGAATCAGAAATGTGGGAGAACTCCAATTAGCTGCTGGTGTGCACTGATAATCATATTTAAGCTTCTAAGTAGTTTTCTGTACATAATTTCTTTATGGCTACACAGCACTGATCTTTACTGAGCACTTCAGTGGGTAAGCTTGCTAACAAGGCACTAATGGGAAAAATCTCAAAGGTTCATAAACTGGGGACTACAGAGAACCCATTTTAAAATTAGCACACAGGTGTATTCTTACAAGAAGTGCTTGGCCTGATTTACTGCATGACCTAATGACTCATGACCATATGGTTAAACACTGCTGGATAATCTAGCTTAACTTTTTAATAGTTGCAGTAAATCATTTAAGTAAACCTTCCAAAAAGGCAGGTGCAAAGAAGGAGTTTCTTGGTTGAGGCTATTACAACCTCAAAAAACATAAAAGAGGAACATATGAGGAATCCTGTCTCTTGGGATGACTCATAAAGACCACTTTAGGATTAACAAGGGAAGTGGTTTCTGAAGGCTGTTCTGATGAAAGCACAGAAATTTCTGTTCATCGGGACAAAAAAAGTAAGGTCAGGAGGAGGGAGGTGTGCGTGGTGTGTGTGCTCTGTGTGTTTGTGCCTTACTTTGAAGAAACAGTCAGTAATTGTGCTGAAAGATCATAGAATCACAGATTATTCTGAGCTGGAAGGACCCACAAGGATCATTGGGTCCAACTCTTTAAATGGCACCACTGCCTCCCTCGGTCTCCTGCATCACTGTACTAAAGTGGGATCATATGGGTTTATCTCCTACCAGGAATTTCATGGCACTAGTTGACCTCATCTTTCATTCAGTAATGTTCTTTTTTCTGTGGTGCTGTTCATGATTCTAACCTTCAGCATCCAGTGAAGAAAAGATACTGGCAGAAAGGAAATGTCAGTGTACTTAAGAGAAATTAGGCAGCACGGGTTTTAGATAGATATACCCATGATCAATTGGAAGGCATATCATAGAAGGGCCCGTGATTCAGTGATTTGTTATAAATTAATAAACCCCTGTGGGTAATTAACTTCTTTGTACAGCAATCTATATTTTAATAGAAAGAGATGCAGTCTGCAAAATAGAAAGTAGATTTTGTTTGTGTTGCAGTTATCTTGCAACTGTTGATTCCACTGTTATATGAAGACTGTGATTAGGAGGAAAGGTTTTGTCGAGTCTCTGTCAAGGTTTCAGTATATAGCTTTGGTTGTTGGTAAAGCAGCTTGTGTGATACCTGAGAAATTTCCTCTCCTTTTGTCAAGGAATCTCCACCATATTCCCCTTCTCCTTCTGACCAGAGCATTATCTGCGTGTTCACCTGCCTTCCTAACTGCGAATACAGTCGGCCCTCTTGCACTTTGCGCCCCCCATATTGCAGCTTCAGATCTTAGCGACATGATTTTTTAGTGATGGATGAGGTCTGTTTTCACAACTGCGCATGCATGACCTGCCACCGCGGCAGTGGCATGGGTGGCAGTGGTGGCGGTGCGCATGGCGGGACAGCGGTGCGGGCGGCAGCATGCCTGCCATTCAACGTGGAAGTAGGGCTTTGCAGACCCCGATTAAGACCGTGGGTCTGTGATACAGGAATCCTGACTGTAGAAGCTTTATGTGTCTCCACATGAATCAAATTTTCTGTCTCAGTTAAGGAAAACTGATGTGATAGCTATAGTGATATAGCGATAACTATAGATGTTCTGTTCTATAAAGATCTTACCATAAAGAGCGCTTCTTAGACTCTAGCATTCCCATGGAGTTTATAGCAACTGGCAGGGGCTTCTGGTCTCTCAGTACAACCTGTTTTGGGAGTGGGGGTGGATATGAAGCTCTGGCAGAGGAGGGAAGGGAGCTGTGGTTGTGAGTATGAGCAGTGGTAAGGAGAGGGCTGCCTGCAGGTTGCTGCTATAGCTCAAGGAAAACAGGCAGTAGAGTCTGAAGTGGTTTGGATGGTTGTGATGTCCGTGTGCTGTTTGACCAGGCAGTACCACAGCATCTCCAAGCAAGACACCTTCAGTTGGACTAGGTCTGAATATTGACAAGTAGAGTAAGACATAAATACAGCCTGGGTGTCAGGTGCTCCCTGGTACCTGCCTGGGTATGTGTTCTTACTACCTGATAAAATTTATCTCTGTTTCACTGATGATTCACTCTTCCTGAAGGATAATATAATGCCTGTTTACTACAGAGAAGTGGCATGTAAATAAGCAGTTGATGCAAAGTAGCTAGCACAAACCCACTGCTACGTATAACCCAAGAAATGTGACTTTTCTGATGAAAGGCTTAACTTAGTGCATTTTCCAGTGCTATACTGATTGAAATGTACCTTGTCCCTTCCTTATGAGGCTTCTTTGCCAGAAGCAGTGGGGAGTGATTTTGCATCGTGGAAGAAGATGAATGAGGTAGGAGGGTTAAATTAGATGTCCATAAAATTCATAGTAGGAAGGAAAAGTCATTATGTAAGAGTTTATCTCTGTTGCTTCCATTACCAGAGCAGGTGAGCATGCCATGAAGCCACCAGGTATCAGTTTCAAAACAAACAGGAGATAATGTCTTTACATGCTGCTGCATGTGTAAGTTATTCAATCCTTGGCTACAGCATATCTTGAGGTCCAGAAATTCTCAGAGCTTCAGAAATGGGGTTTGAAGGTTCATAGATGAAAGATGCCTTGAGATTTAACAGGCACAAATATAACTACCATTGCTCAAGGTGTCTGTCATACACAAATCCCTAGAAACTGAGTAGAATGGCAGTCTGACCTTTCCATGCTTTTACTCCTCCCTGATTCCGTTGCTGGCCACTGTCAAGTGCAGGACGTAGTGCTAAGTGCCATTTTTGATGCACTGTGGACTTTTTTATGTTCCTAACCATGCTGGTAGATGGCACATTTATACCAGTACTATTACATCTGTACTTCAAGGAGATGAGAATATTTTTTTGCTGTTTTAGCAGTTGTTAAAGGGATCTAGTTTTTCTGTGTGGATGATGCTGCAAGAAGCACTTCAATTCCAGTACATGGTGTGGGAATAGAGCAATAGGCTGAATCAAAAGCTCATTCTAAACTCTGAAGACAGAAATGTAGTAGAATATATTTTCAAGTTCAATTTTTAATTAAAAAATAAAAGTCTTATGTTTAATTTCCATATGACAAAGAATACCTCTTAGGCAGAATTGTCTTTTTGACAGTTCAGTGACTTGTTTTGAGTAAAGAAAAGCACTGCTTGGATTTTGAATACATGGGGGGAAACGGAGACATCAAAATCTGTTATAAGGAATTTTTTCTTTTTTTTAGTCTGTAGATACCTGCTAATTTAATTTACCTGGAACTTCATATCCTGTTGCCCCAGTTGTGCAAATAGGAAAATGACGCTGCTGCTTCTGAAGACTGACTGGAAATCAGAGAACCACACATAATATTCTGAGTTATAAAGTCATGAAACAGATAATCCCGAATGCTGTTACACAGCACCTGCAAAATAACTAAAACACTAGACCTAGTCAGCGCGGATTTAGGAGAGGTAAGTCCTGCCTGACCAACCTAATCTCCTTTTATGAACTTGTGACTTGCCTGGTTGATGATAGAAAGGCCGTGGGTGTTTGTATACTTGGATCTTAGCAAAGCCTTTGACATGGTTTCCCATGGTAAGCTTCAGAAGAAACTCTCAGAGCATGGGTTGGATAGAAGCATAGAGTGTTGGTAAATGGTGTCACATCCAGCTGGCAGCTGGTCACTGTTAGAGTCCTGCAGGGATCAGCACTTGGCCCAGCACTGTTTAATATCTTTATTGATGATATGGATGGGGGAATTGAGTCCATCATTACCAAGTTTGCAGATGATACCAAGCTGTGGGCAAATGTTGAACTGACAGAGGGTAGGAGGGCCCTTCAGAGNAAGAAAAGACTTGATGAGGAACTCTGACATTGTCTAGATGTTGGGAGGCTCAGATGAATGGAGTGTGGTGCCCATGGCTCCAGGGTTGTGGGTTCGATCCCTGGGTGGGCGTTCTCTTGGGAGTTGGACTAGATGATCCTTGTGGGTCCCTTCCAACTCGGAATAACCTGTGAACCTGTGAGTTGGAAGGGACCCACAAGTATCATTGAGTCCAGCTCTTAAGTGGCACCACTGCCTCCCTGGTGGGAATCAAACCCCCAGTCTCCCGCATGAAAGGCAGGGACGCTCATCACTGTACTAAAGTGGATTTTCTGTTATCTTTCTGACAAGAGGTTGTAATGGTTTGCACACTGCAGTTATAAGGCTGCAAGAAACCTGAGTGAAGCTGCTCACAGACAGAGAAGTTGACGTTTTCCAGTTGTTTTAACCACATAGTAACTGGGCTGTAGTAAGATACCATACTTTCTCTTATGTGTAGTTGATGGACTACAAGTCATTTGTTGCACACAAGGACAGGGTGGAGAGTTGCATAGACGAACCTTCTTGGACCCTCTGCTGTGATGTAAACACAAAAAGTGGCAGATAAGGCCTTGTTCATGTAGCCACATCTGCCTTCAGGCTGGCCAACAGATCAAGTGCAAACTGAAGACAGCAAATCTTTAAGGTAGGTTATTGACTATATGTTATATTATGTATATATTGTGTATATATCTGTAATATCATATTATAAATCAGCTAAGGAAAAAGAAACCAGAAGGGCTTTCTGGAGCTCTAGAGCCCTTCGTACGTCTTGCCCAAGACCTGCACAAACACCTTGCTGTCCCTGTGCCTCATACCTTAATATTTTTCTGTCCCTCTCTTGTTCAGTACATGGGTAGATTGAGCATACAGACATCTGCATTAACCTTGGGACCATATGCTTATAGTTGTAGAGTGAATTGTTGGTGAAGGAAGACAAAACCAGCATTTTCTAGGCAGGAGGCAACCCAAAACTGGGAAGAGGCTTGTGTGCTATTCATTATTGTAATTCAGAGGAACCTTGATGGGAAGTACGCAGGTTTGGTAAACAAGCACTAAGAAAATACCTGACTGTATGGTAGGAATTTTGACTCCCAAGGGAAACTGTTGTCCAAAACAGTGTCATTCAGCACAGCTCTTAGGGGCTGTGCTGGTTCCCTTATTTAACAAAAGCCATTACTAGTGAGGAAAGAAAAGGCCAGATATACAGTTGCTGTGAAATGAAAGCCTGGGGGCAGAATACTGGTGTTCGCTTAAAGCCTATAATTCTACTAGTGAAGAAAAGAAAATGCTCTGAACTGGCAGATGAAATGTATTCTTTTCCTTCTCTTTATGAAAAAGGTCAAGCAGAAAAAAACCTCCAGGAGGTCAGAAATAAATAAGAAACAATAAAAATAGTCCTTGAGACACTGCAGTGCTTTTCTTCCTCTAGCCTGATCTTGCTGCAGAAAATGCCTGAGAACATGCCACAGCACTAAAAGCAATACAATTGCATTTTAAAGGGCATGAAAAATAGACTGTGTGGTCAAAGCCTTGTGCCGCTCGCCTTTCATCTGTCTGATGGCCACCCAAGGATCTCGTTTATGATTATAAAGGTTGCCATTTTAAGACCTTCTATATTGCTTGGGGAAGTTATTTGAACAGTATCTATGCATTGCTGAGGAAACTTTAATTGGGTTACTGTTTAGGTGATGTAACTAAACTATTGACTTTCTGATAGCAAAATATCCCCATGAAATAGTCTTGTTTGTGTAAGGGATGTTAAAATGTTTAGTGGTTTACTGACATACTTCAGGTTTATTGACCTAAACTTCTGAAGTTACCTTTTATAATGTAGAAAAGTCCCTCTGTGCCTTGCATTCATTTCACAAGTCTTTTTTTGACCTGATTTTTCAAAGACAAGAGCTCAGAGCATCCTTTGCTCCCTGTTTAGTGTGACGAAGTGCCACTGGAATGGTGCGTCACTTCATAGCTGTGACTGGCAGAGATTAAGACAAGTTAAATTAATTGACCTTTAACTCCCCAATATCTATGGGCTACTTTCCATTCCCTGAATTTTGACTAGCTTTCTTTTTCATCACCACCCTGAAGATGATGTCTGTCTCTGAAACACACTACACCATTTAGTCTGCTTTCAATATCCATCTACCTGCACTTGATTCTCTACAGGACTCATTTCTGTTAGCACTGTGACAGACCACACCTTGAGTCCTGTGTCCAGTTCTGGGCNTGGTCTCCTGTCTGCTACACCTGTTTATCCTTTGTGATTTAAATTTTTTCCTTTTCAAATCCTTGTGGTGATGACCAATGACAGTGATTTTCAATCCTTCAGATATTGGTCGTTTCTCTTGAGCTTGCCTACTAGTTTGTTTCTTCTTCTATCCTCACTGCTCCTTCCCAAAGCAGCTCTTCTTTATCAAGAAGAGGAGGAAAGTATGCTTTCTGACTTTCTGAGTGTACTTACTTGTTTTCCTGTGGGGCAATGAAAGCTTGTCTTACCTGGTTGCTTTGAGTAGGTAGGACATAGTTTTAAATCCTACTCTGAAGAGCTGAATTCCAGGAGCTATTTTTAAATTCCTTCTCCACCTCCAAGCTTTAGTGCGAGCCAAACGGCAAATCAGTCTGATGGCTCTTAAAAAAATTTGTAAATTTTTTATGCCATACTTTCACCATAACAGAATTTCAAATCCTATTTTTATGAAATGCATGGAAGTCTTCCAGTGGATCCAAGTCTGAGGTGTCTGTTAAGAATCAGAAAACAAAATCTGGTATGAGTTAGAAACAGGCATAGTCTTCACTGTTTTCTTCACAGTTTATGTTGTCCCACATGTGAAACTTCTTGTATAGCTGTTTTCCTGGAGAAAGTCTCGATGGGCAGTAGTTTAGCATTTACTCTGCCCTTTAAATTTGTGTTTTATCAAACTTGTGAATAAGGTAAAGAAAGTGTGCTTTCATAACTTTGGTTTCCTGCCTGACTACTTGGGTATCACAGTGATATATCCAAAGGGACCAAAACATTCCCCATAGCAGAAGACCCAATTGGGAAACTACGGACCATGAGAATAGAAAGATTTTTGACTTAGAAACATGCCAACGACTTGGGACTACAGGGAAAGGTACTACTGTTCAAAGAAAGGGAAAGTGGGATATCTGGACAAAATCTGGTGAGGAAAAACAGAACACAAGTTGGTACAATTGCCACAAAAGTTTTATTTTGCAAAAATTCCTAGGTTGAGCTTGTGACGTTATTTGTTTTATGACAATTACCCTTGCCTTTGCATCTGTTTGTAATCTGGCCTCCTATGGAGTCCCAGACTGAAAAACACAGTTTGAACCCCTTCCCCACTCCCATTACACAAACCTAATCTGTGCTGCTGGTCTGTTTTGGGGTCAGTCATCAGCAGCCAGAGCAGAAGAGGTGCAGTGTGTAGAAGCAGCCCCTCGGAAAGAAAGGAATTGAAATAATTTCTGTGCAACATTTCACAAGAGTCTGACCATTGACAAAATGGGATTAGTCTATTTTCACTAGCCTGAAGAAATTGCATCCCTAGGGCCTCAGCAGTTTAATCACAGAAACTCATCAGTGCAGGGGGAAAGCCCAGGCCTTAACACTCAAACACACAGCCCTGGCTGCAAGTGCTGCCATTACTCTGTGCTCTGGCTTCTTGAGGGCAGGTGTATGAAGCATATCCTCTGGGTAACTCTGGACACAGAGGTCTAGCCATCCGTTGTACAGTCATAGAGGGGTCTTCCCTGCCCTGACAGGCAGCACGGTTCCTGGGCAAGCCTCAGGCTTCGGGCCTCACACAGCCCTGCTGGCTGCCCTCCAGAGCAGGGGTTTGTGGTATGCGCTTGGGGAGTCCAGAGGCTGTTTGGCACTGGAAGGAAACTAATGCAAAACACAGTGAAAGCACTTTCATGTGAGCTCCTGAGGAGAGGCCAGGCCGGCTGCGAAGAATACGCACAGCCTTGGGTTTGTTTACGAGGAGAGAGAAAGGGCTGTTATGGGAAATGGCTACATCACTGTTCAGTGGTGTGCTGTACATTGTTTATAAGACACGTAGTGCCAAATGGCAAGCGCAGATACACTTGTGACCGAGCACCTTAGGAACTGCAGAGCCTTCTTTTAAATTTTAAAAACCTAAAAAGTGAATTGTTTAAATTTGTACTTCAGTGACTGCTACTCAGCTGTTTAAACCTTTTTTTTCCACCCTCCCGTGTTTACTTCTATTGGCACTGATGAGTTTCTAGAGTATAATAGAAATATCACAGGCAGTGTCAATGCTTGAAATTGAATGACTGAGGTGACTTGGCTTGTTCAGCCTGGAGAATGGGAGGCTTGGTGGGAGATCTCATGGTGGTCTACAACGTCCTCAGAAGGGGAAACAGAGGAAGACACTGGTCTCTGATGATCAGTGACAGGACCCTAGGGAATGGCATGAAGCTATTTTGTGGTGGGTTAGGTTGGATATTAGGGAAAGGTTCTTCCCTCAGAGAAGTTGGACACTGGAACAGGTTCCACAGGAAAATGGTCACAGCACCAAGCCTGCCAGAGTTCAAGAAGTGTGTGGACAATGCTCTCAGGCACATGGTGTGATTCTTGGAGTTGGTCCTGTGCAGGGCCAGGAGTTGCACTTTGATGATACTTATTAGTCCTTTCCAACACAGGATATTTTATGATTTTGTGAAATCAATGCTTGTATCTTTGGATGGATGTTTTACCACTGAAATTCTGGGTAGGATGATGTATTTTTAGCAATCCCTGTTGTCTGCAATTTTGCCTCTTTTAATGACATGTTCATAAAGTATTATTCCAGACTCAAAAAAAAAT
This sequence comes from Pitta sordida, assembly GCA_013390025.1. NCBI lineage: Eukaryota > Metazoa > Chordata > Aves > Passeriformes > Pittidae > Pitta > Pitta sordida. The sequence goes on from WEKX01023647.1 coordinate 282,820, forward strand.
GTGCTTCTGCCCTTTTTTCATAAAAAAGTATCTCTGTTCATGTTTCATAAGAGCTTAGTACTCTTAGTACATTGTGTGAGCCCAGGAGTGTGAGAGCTGCTGGCTTTTCTATCCCTACTTTGTGAATTTAATTTACATTTTCAGATGAGTTTTATTCCCTGTAGGTATGTCCTGGACTCCTCCACAGTAATTATTTTTGACTCCACTAACGCCTACTACTGAAGATAGAGATGATCTATTTCAGACTCCTCCACTGAATGAATTTAGCCAACAATCTGCTCATGATTCTGGCAGATGTTTTTGCTTGCTTTCTTTCCTTTAGGCCAGTAAAAACTTTATAAATCTTCACTTTACCATTCCAGAAATGTGAGAATTTTACCCCTTGACAGCTGAAATGTCTCAGTGACCCTGTTTGCATACAGTAGAACATGTTTGTTGCAGACACCTGAGTTTAAATGAAAAAAACACCACCATTTACTCTTATAAAAGCTTGATTTAGATTAGATCAAGATCCACAAAATTAGATTTTCTTAAGAGTACTTTCTCCCGGTGCTTATATACCCACAATTCAAAAGATGTCAACTTGATTACCTACAGTAACAATTCCAAATTTTATATTGGTTCTCCTGCTGTTTACATAACAATGTGTCTTCCCTCCTTAGTATGCACACTAGAAGCTGTGAAGCCAATGGACTATTTCCATTGATCTCGGGAGATGTTACTTAAACGTCTATAGAAAATGCATGAGATCCTGCTCCAAATCAAGACTGAGGCATGTTCATTGCACACCTTCCTTTGTGTCCACTTCAAGATGCTGCTTCATTCTTTGTTCTGCTCTCCTGTTGAAGAAGATCAGAGAGTTCAAAGAAACTACAGTTATACCTCCTCCATCGCGAGGAAAGGGACAGGCCAAAGGCATCGCGAAACATTAATCTCGCAAAGAACTGCAGGTCGTTAATATGCATGCAGGCCATGCCCATTGCTCCACCCCCCGGAACTCTGCAGGGCTTCGGGCACTTTTCTGCTTCTCCCCTCGGACTCGCTGAGCACGGGGAAGCAAAGGGAACCGTTTCTGAGCCCCCTCTGACTCAGGAGACACCCCNTCTCCCATGGGGCGGGGGGCTGTCGCGGAGCCGGGGCTTCTGTGGGGCAGGGGCTGCTGCGGGGCCGCAGCTGCCGGCTCACCGGGGCTCCCGCGGGTCTCTAAACGCCAGGCTTAGCTGGAGAAACTGTGTGCCGTCCCTGCGTGCCCTCCCCGGGGGGCGGGCCCATCCCACCTCACAGGGAGAGCCAGCACCGCCCCTCAGCAAAGCAGAGGCACAGCGCATGCGTGCTCTGAGGAACATTGCAGACCCCGGAAGTTGGACTGCGAAAAAATTGCTTCGCAAACGGGCGAGGTTGTGAAGGAGAAGTTGCGATACAGGGAGGATTCACTGTATTTCAGATTCCCTTTTCAAATGCCCTTTGAGGTTTGTCCTGTTAGGTTGGAACTGGAAAGCATTCAGATATGTTGATTATTTTGAGAGAAAGAGTGAGGAAAAATAATTATTGCAGTTCAGCTCTCTCTTGAGACTAGTGGACATGTTATTTTTTGGAACTAAGTGTGCTAAGAAACCAAGGATTAATTAGTTATGGAGACTTCATTATCCTTTCATTTTATAATGTATTAGAAAATGTCATGGTGTTGTAGCCAGAGGCTGTTAGAACCCTTCATGATGATGAATAATTATGACATGATGAGACATGTCTGAGAAGAAATTTTTGAAATTGCTCTAATGTGAATAAATAAAATAGAGATTAGCATTCCAGGAAAAATATGTAAACTCACAAAACTGCAAAAGAAGATTGGCATAAACTTTTCTGGTTTGTTTTGGGGTTGTTTTTTTTTTAAATTATGAAGTTGTTGTAAATTTTCCAAAATAGTAGTGTAAGAGGGTTTTTGTATCTTATTAGCTCAGTGCTAATTGCAGGTTATTTACAGCCCCTATAAAAGAAAATTCCCAGCAGGGCAATCATCTATTCTGGTTTTCTTAATGAACCAGTGAGATGGTGATCTCTCCCTTGATTTTCCTATCTCAGTACCATTCTTTTTCTTCTGCTTCTCAATGAGCTTGCAAGTTATCTATGCAGAATGTGCAATATTTGACTCTGAGAATCTGGGTTTACTCTCTGGATATTTTGGTATCTCATACCTACCTGGGTATTTTCTGATTTCTGTGCCTTCTCTGCAACTGCGAATCCCAAATGCTTGCATGTATTAAATATTAGTATTAGTGGATATATGGGATGGATTCACTCGGGCTCTGTGCTGTGGAGCAGCCATTAATGTAAGACTCAAAGAAATAAGAAAAATTATGAACACTTTGTCCAAAACACTCACTACTCTACAGAAGAGTAAGAATAACTTGGTTAGGACAACTTTTCTGTCTTCTCTCCTTTTACACACTTTGAAAGAAAAAATCCCATGGCTTTGCTACAGGATTTACTGCTAATTCACATAATCCAGTGAAGATATTATCTTCTATTAAAGGAAACATACTATAAAGATATAGGATCTTGTCTTTTATTTTTTTGAGAATAACCTTTTCTCTTTTTTTCATACAGGTGGTAAATTCACCAAGGAAGACATCCACAAGAGAGCAGAGGTAGGCCAGAGTATTCAACAAAAGTCTCATTTTCTGTCATTCTGTAAAGCAGAAGACGAGATACTGGTCTCTTGAAATTTGTGACATAACTAGATTTTTCAATGGTCTAGGAGTTTATCCCAGATGCTTTGCTACCACAGTGACAGCTTTATCCACACATACAGAGAGCAGTTTGTTGAAATTCAGAACTGCAGTTATCAAGGTGAAGTTTTGGAACCAAAGGGCAGTTATAGTTTAATTAATTGTAAGTACAGTAATACCACACTCCTTTGTGCTTCACCATTCGCAGCTTCAATATATCGCGTGGTTTTTCCCCCAAAAAGCAGTTTTCCTGATTTTTTCCCTGTTTATGATTTTTTTCTGGGTCACATGACCAGCAGCCATTGGCGCATGTATAGTACGCGCCTCTCCTGTGCCACTATGGGGATCCAGGGAGTGGGGACTCAGTTGCCTGAGTCAATCTTTCTAAATTTCAGGGCAAAGTTTTGACTGTCACTGTCCAGTTCTGCTCATACAGTCTCACAGGAACTAACCATTCCTGTGAACACTGAGGGGGCCTGCGGAGGTGAGGGGAACCCTTCGGGGCCCAGCGATGCTTCAGTGACCTGGGGAATGCACCCTCCGCTCCCCCATCCTGACACATGGCATGGGGAGGGGCAGGGAATGCCTCCTGGAACTCGTTGATGCTGACGGGGTGGGGTGGTGGGCAGGTTGCATTTACATATGTATGAATTGCTTCTTCACAGATTTTGCTTATTGCAGCAGGTTTCTGGAAATGACTCCCCACACTATTTGAGGAATTAGTGTATTATGAAAAATATTTCCCAGTACACCTTGGAGATGTACAGTAATACTTGACAGGATACTGCAGGCATCATTGCAATACTTGCAGATCACAGTAAATACAGCAGAAATATATACGATACAAATAAGTTCTACCTTCACAAACTTACGTCGTCTAAGCCCACAGGGCTCAGTGAGCATACTTATAGAAACCAAAATAAATGTACAAATTCAAATACGTATACCAACTAGTTATAGGACAAATGCTGAATAAATATACTGTTAGAATAGTCTATTTATTATAAAACTATGCCAGGTATCACGAATGAAAATTTCCCTGTAGTTTTCTTCACAAAGGGACTGCATACAGAAGATAACTGTTTTGACTTCTGTATTGTGGGAATAGCCTAAGCTCTTTTTTTCTTTGTGTGTTGATTCAACAAGTACTAGTGATCTGTGTTGGTCTTTTTCTTTACCACTTTTCAGAACAAGGATGTTCTGAACTAATTTATGCTCTTCATTTGGAACATCTGTGGCTGGCACAGAGTAAAATGAGGAAGCTGGGGAAATTTGGGGGCTACTGGTACCTTTGTTATATTTCTAGCATTGCCTTTCATGAGAATTTTCGATCTTCATCAATTTGAAAATGGAGGTGATAAGCTAGGTAACTATAGTGCAAACTTGATATAAAAATGGAAATTTTAAATTAGTTTTGAGATTACCATTTAGATTAGCATATTTTAAGATAATGTGTTTATTCAAATTTATTTTCTTATCTAGTTGTCATTAATTACACATAATACTGAATCCTACAGGGTCATCATTAACTTCTAAAGTCTGTGGAAAGTGAAATTTGCGCTCTCAACTCAGCTGCTCAGCTCAGCACATACAAACTACAGACAGGTTTGCATCTTTTCTTATATTATTATTATGGTTGCAGGTATAAATTGTGCAATTATTTTTAGAGGTGCAGTTTTTGTGAAGCAAATGAATCTTACTTATAGGTCTGATTCCATATGATTTTGATTTATAGTGACTTCACACATGGGACGTGGGAACCATTGTGTTTACTGGAAACAGATTTTTAATTCTTAGTTGCTTTTTGAAGCAAAAATAGTTATATTTGTTTCAATTTAAAAATAAAATGGAAGTGTTTTTATCTTTGAACATGTTTACTGCATCAGCTATGAAGTCATTTAAATGACAACAAACTAGAGAGCATAATAGAGTATCAGGCAAAAACAAAAGAGTATTTTGAAAAATCAGTTTAATTTTTTAAACTCAAAAGGATTTATTTGATTCAGATCAGACAATGTGCAACTGTGATATCATTAAAACAAATATCCCAAATGAGCCATCCTCATCCTTCATACCAAAGGGGCGACATCATTTCTGCATATTGTCATTCAGTAGAGAGGTCAGACAAGTGAGCTACGATAGCAAGTTCTGTTCCAAAAGGCCACACCAAGTCCCAGCATGAGCTTTTTATTTTCTTTGAATGTAAGATCATAAGAAATTAGCTTTTAATCTCTTTTGTCCACCTGTGTTTACTGTAGCTTGGGGATTTATTGCTTTCCTCTTGCTATTCTATTTATTTAAAGGCAAAATGAGAACAGAGGAGTATATGGGAAAACTCCTGATGAGGCAGGCTGGGCCGAAGGAGCCTGTATGTGGTCATCCCACAATGATGGGACATCACGCAGACTGCTGGTTCCTTGCCTTTAGAATATGGCTCTTACAACATCGGTCTCATGCTTGAGATGTTGTGGAAAATGTCATTTGCATTAAAGCCAGTGATAGTTGAATGCATACACTGCAGAAAATAAACACAAACATTGCTTTCATTGTCTCTTCCTTCCTCTATTATGTATGCTAAACTTTTGCTATTGTTGCTATTTTGTTCCTCACAGGGATACCAGGAGTACTGTTTTCCAACTCCTTCCTTGAAGGGAGGACAAGGAATCAGTTTTTTATTTTTATGTTTTTAATAGTGGAAGAATACAAAGTCACAACTCTGAAACTTGTTCTAGTATGAAAATAGCCCCGCTGAGAACACAGCATGGCTTTGTTCTGCCGTTCCAAAGAAAAAGTCAAGAAGATCACAGAATCACAGAATATTCTGAGCTGGAAGGGATCCACAAGGAGTCCAACTCATAAACAGCACCACTGCCTCCCTGGTGGGAATTGAACCCCTGGTCTCCCGTGTGAGAGGCAGGGACACTCACCACTGTACTAAAGTGGATGATGAGCAAATGGAAAAATATGTTGACAAATAAGGGTTTTTTCATATAATATCTTATACATGTTTATGCTTAAAAACATTTACACAAGACAGGTGTTTTTTATTAAGATAAATCTTTAAACCACCTACTCACTAAACAATGTAACAATTGAGCTTAACACTGCTGTTATCATAGTAGCAGCAGAATGAATCTGACAGTGCCTTTAGTACTGTTGCAAAGAAATGTATACAAATTCAGGCTCATATCCCTTGCCAGACACAGAATGTTTTCTTTATCGTGAGATAAATTAGCTTTCACTTTTGTGCAAATTTTCCTGCTTATTGACTATAAACCTCTTCTGTTGTATTTGTAATCATTGCATCTTAAGCACTGGAGAGACTTTGCATTACTTCCAGATCCTGCTGATATGTATGGAGGTGTAGAAGCAGTCAGAGAGAGAAATTAATGCCATTTCTTTCTGTCTTCTTTGTATTTCTTCATTGATTAAAGAGACAATGGGAGAAAGATTTTGGCACCTCTGGTTGAAATAGTATATTTCTCAGACCACTGTTATTCATACAGCTTTGTATGTAAATGTGTTCAGCATCATGTCTAGCAGACACAAAAATGTTCTTTGCTGTTGGAACATTTTATTTTAGGTAGAAGAGGGCAGAGAGAAATAGGAGAGGAATAGAAAGTCTGGCTTTAAAATGTCTTTAAAATGTCTGTCAGAAGGATTGCCTGTTCATTTTACAGCTTATCTGTTGGAGTACTGTCCTGGGATGTGAGCTCATGTTTCTACCCCTACTGAAGGGATTTGAGTCACATTTCCTCAGACATGCCATCTTCTCCTAATGTTTCTGAGATGATAGTCTTTCTTAGCCTGTGCCACATTCCTGGGTCCTGCTCAGTGGAACTGCCCCATCAATGCTGAGCAAGAATCACAGAATCACAGAATCAGTAAGGTTGGAAAAGACCTTAGAGATCGAGTCCAACCCATCACCTATTACCTAACCTAGCCAAACCTGTTACCTAACCTGTTGCCATCCTGCTACCAACACACCATCCGACCTATAACACACTACCCTAATANAGTTTTCTATCAACCAGCACTCAGAAGAACCTCAGCTTTTGGCAGCTCACCTAGGAAGCAGGACTGTCAGGTTCCATGTTGCACTTCCTACTCTGGATGGAGTATAGACCAAAAATTCAGATGAATGTGCCATGTACACCTGTGGTCTAAGCTGTTTCGTGAAAGCTAGAAATACATCTCTCAGATGTCTCAGGCAGAGGAAAGAACTAGACTGAGGTTTTCAGTATCTGGGAGGAGGGTTTGCATCCTCAAGTCAGTGGGGAGAAAGAAGTTATGTGCAGTAATATGCCCCTGTTGTATTCCCTGGCTAGTCTGCAGCCAGGTAAGTGTTGAATAGGAGACCTGGAATGGCAATCTAGAACAGTTTTTTTCTGTATGACCTTACCACATAAAAACATTTATTTGGTATCATACCACAATTTAATAAACCTTTAGGGTTTGTAATTATCTTAGAGAATCTTAGTCTTTCTTTATCTTTGACTAAAATGTTTCTATAGCCCCCCCCAAATGTTTGCTAATGGGAAATATGATTATATGTATAAGCTTGGCTTTCTGAGAAAGCCAAGAACCTTCTCTTCTACTTCTCCTACTTTTGTTGCTGTAACCTTCTGGTTATTTTTAACAAGCCTTTGGCACTTTTGCAGTGGGGAGCAGGAATGGTGAAAAGTATGAATTTGGCTCTACTGTCCACAGAATTTAAAAAGAAAAACTTCTTTCTTGTTTCTAGAAGATATTTATAAATTGCCTATATAGTCTATGAACTCCTGAACAGTATCAGAAGATAATTATTTCAGTGCAACACAGAATTTCTCAGCTTTATTTTTGTCTTTTTTGGGGTGGGGGGGAGGGGAGGGCAGGTTTCCAACAAATGCAAGACACTCAGGTATGTCATTGATGAATCACAGAATATTCTGAGTTGGAAGGGACCCACAAGGATCAATGACGTTTATATTCTCGCTGTATTTTGATAGACAATTTTCCTTGTTCATAATTAGTGAATAAACAAATCTTGTTTCCTTAAACAAAACCTACTACAGTATAATTCTACAATAATTTCTACCGATGAAAGCTCCCAAAGTGATTAGCCAATTACATATTAGAAACCATTCATTAATACTGTCCCTTTGTTTGGATTTCAGTAGAGGTGATTTATATAGACTGCTTCAATAGGATCTGCTTTTCTGTTGGCATTTAAATTTTTTAAAAATTTGAATGCTGGAAGACCTTGTCTTAAGATAGCATTATGATATGGGTGGTAAATGCATCTTGGTATTTTGTATTCCATATTTCTGTTTTTACATATGAATTACATATAACATTAAATCAAGTCTAAATGACATAATAGTTATAATATACAAAGTAATTAAAATGCTAACTGATAGCTTATCCCTTTGTGGACTTTTTTTTTCTTACATAAGAAGTCCCCTTTGGTCGATGTATTTTAACCCCTTCACAACTTCACATTTTTAGTTTTCTAAATTTGTTTTGAATATAAGGATTGATATAGAAGCCATCTGCCAGGTGATTACTTTATATAAAGTTGTTATTTTAAAAAAAAAATATGGTCCATTTCACTCCTTATCGCCCTCCTCACTGACATAATTACTATGAATTACATTTTCTTGCAATTCAAACTTATGATTTTTCCAAGGCCATGTTTGTTTTGGTTTTGGTGGTTGTTATTGTTGGGTTTGTTTGTCTTTTTGTTTGTTATTTTGGTTCTTTTTGTTTCTAGGAGGTTATTTGGTTTGGGGTGGGGGGTTGGTAAATTGAACTTCGTGTGTTGTAGTAGGGATGACAGACTGTTCATCCTACAGAAAATGGCCCAGCACATGTGGGAGATCTTAGTGTTCATTTCTTCATTACACATTCCCTCTTCTGAATTATTTTCTATTTTTCACTGCAAACTATTTTTCACTGGCCTTTCGCTCATTAATACCACAAAAAGGCCAGACTGAACTTTTAATCTTAGCCTTTTTTTTTTCTCCCGAGGTCAAAATTAGGCGAAATGCTTGTCTATCCTTAACTGAAAAGTTCTTTTTAATCCATCTATTTATAGCACTGGGACAAAAAAAAAATTAGGTTGGAGAGAGTTTTAAACTTTAAAATGAAATACCAAGTGAAAGAAGAACAGTGAAATGGGGAAATAAACAGAAGAGCAAGAGGAGTTTCTTGGCATTTGTATTTAGCAACTGGAGAATTGTCAGAGCTCAGAAGGGCCATAAAGACTTTGTTGTGTATTTCAATCAAGTTTTAGAGCCAGATCCTCACAAGGCAAATTCATTCTCAATATACAGCCTCTGGAATGGCAGCCATAACATTCAATTAATCAGATGTGACTGAAATGTCAAGATAAAGAAATCATTCACTCATCTGGGTTATTATATCAAGAGATTTTCTGGGGGAAAATCTGATAAATACAGGAAATGACTTATTTATAGTTACCTTCTTATTTCATAGTTACAGTGCTTGCGATCTCTCCCATGCGACTCCAGAACTCCTTAGGTAAGAAACACATACATAGAAATTACATTACTTCAGTCATTATACTTGTTACTAAAAAAAGAGAAATATAAAAGGGCTGGATCCAAATCAAGTTCCAAACGCAGATCTGATTCGCTGCACTCTCTGTAATATGTTAACATTATTTCTTGTGAATATAATGTTGAAATCCATAGATGTTGTCACTGGAAACTCATGAAAACACCAGCTTAAGCAGTCCCGCACTGGTTGAGCATCCCATTAGCCTGTCTCGGACTGTGATCAGAACCAACAGCTTATGGAAAGAGCTTAAGAAACACAGCAATGATCTGTTCCTATTTCCTTTCTAGTGTTCAGTGCTGCAGGCATTTCCTCCTCTTAGTATCACATTAAGGCCGTTGTTGAGTTAACCTCAATGGACCTTTCTGCAATTGACTTCCCTAATCCCATTTTGAACATGTTAATACTTTTCACATCCAAACTTAACTCAGCAGAGAGTCATACAGCTCAATATCTTGTGGGGAAAACTGTTCCCTTTGGCTTTATCTGTTTTATCTGCCATTGGATAAATTAATTTGTCTATATGGTGAGGAATATGGAACAATTGTTCTTTATTCATCTTTTCTGTTCTAGTTATGACTTTATAAACCTCCTGTCCTCACACACATGTCACACAGTCATCTTGAGTTGAAGAAAGTTAGCCTGTTTAGCTTTTGCATGAGTGGATGTTGAGCCATACTTGCTCAGCAAGTGTTTGCTGTTATCTTTGTGCCCTTTCAGAATATTCCTAGTTCTACTGTATCCTTTTGGAGGTAGTATCATCAGAGTTATACCAACACATTTGACAGATGTCAAAAATGTGCAAGAACTGAAGGATTCCCACACATATAATAATAGGTTTTGTGGCTTCTCTATAAATTTAATGAGTAACTGATTTGGGAATCTGGATGGTTTTACCTTGAATAGAAGTAAGATTTTTTCCTTTCTCTTTCTGTATGTGTTCAAGCTGCTTTGCATTTGGACTAAGCAAGCTGAAACTTGCTCCATACTAAGAATGTTCCCTCAGAGAGGCAATCTGAAGCAGCAATCCATTTAAAATTCTCTTCCTATCATGTTATATGTCAATTTTCATCTATCAAAAACCCCTCAGTCTCAGAAATTTCTGTATTTTTTTCACAGGAGCACTGTGTGAATTAATTAATGCACACTGTTAGTTGTAATTAGTTAGAGTCAAAATTAAACCACCCTCCACAGCAGTTGGCTTTAATCCACATGTTGTGGTGAGATCCTGGATTTGAATCCCACATCACTAATCATTTGGGTCAGAACAAGCCAGCTGGTGTGTGGGTGTGTGTTTATAGCAAGGCCAGAGACCTGCAGCTGCACCATTGGGCCTGGAGCACATGGGCAGGGCTGCTGCTATGGCTGGGCCTGCCCACAGGGAGCACATGGTCCACGATAGCAAAGTCCATGGAGAAACACCTGGTCCAGAACCATGTGGCTGCCTGTCAGTCAAGGCAGGCCTGCCTGACACCCCACTCACACCACACCTCTAAAGCTCCTGACTGACCGTGGCACCTGTCATTCTGGCTGGGAGGGCATTGAGTGGTTGGTGGACCAGATGTCTTGCGTGGGGGGAGTGGTCATGGTAGCCAAACCTTATATGTACAGTGATCTCCCGTTATTCGCAGGCTGTTGGGTCTGGTCCTCTCCACGCAAGTCATGGAATCCGCGAAGACAGCGAACCCACTACATAGTCAAGTACGGCACGCCTGTAGCCATGCCCCCTCCCATAATAAGGTCTGGAGGACAGTCCTGAGGGTGGGGCTCCCTCTGTAATGCCTCATTAAAGCAGAGGAAATGCCTTTTGCCACATCCCAGCTTCAGGAAGGGAGCTTTTCCGAGCATGGAAACCGGTATGGCTGGTAGCTGGGAAGCCGGCACCACCCCCCCTCCCCAAAAAACAAGCAGGAGCCTAGCTTTCTGTCGCTGTCCTTTCCCTGCCATGTCTCTGCTGGGTTTTTTTAATTGGGTTTTTTATTGGGATTTTTTATTGGAGTTTCTGGTTGCTAGTGTGGCACACCTCTCCAGAGCAGGACTCTGGAGTAGGAATGAGTTTGGTGCTGGTCGGAGTGGCACCGTGGGTACCCACCCTGGCGCTGTGGGATGGGAGCAACACCTAAACAGGCTGGGACAGTCACTGCTGTTCAAAGGGGCTGCTTTGGGGTTTCTTTTTCCGGGAATGTAACAGCCCCGAGCAAAGATTTCTGGCAGGAGTGTGTGTGAGCAGCCAGGGCTGATCCGGGGCACAGAGCCACGGCAGAGGCAGAGGTTTGCCGCCTAGCAGCTCAGCTGCATTTGGCGCCCACCTCCCCGCGGGATCCTGCCACTGTCCTTTCCCTGCCACATCTGTGCTCAGTTTTATTGGGGTTTCTGGTTGCTGCTGTGTGTCTCTTGTGTTCAAACACAGCGGAGGCGGCACGCCTCTCCAGAGCAGGACCCTGGGGGTGGCTTGGGGAATGAGTTCAGTGCTGGCTGGGACAGCGCCATGAGTATTGTGGCACTGTGTGACGGGAGCGACAGCTGAACAGGCCGGGACAGTCCCTGCTTTTCAAAGGGGCTGCTCTGGGGTTTATTTTTCCGGGAATGTAAAAGCCCCAACCAAAGCATTTCTGGCAAGAGTGGGTGCGATCAAGCAGCACTGACCTGGCCTTCCCGGGATGGGGCAGGCAGCAGCTGGGATCTGTCTCCCGCTGGGGCTGTCTGCAGGAGCATGGTCGACCAGCGGCTGTGCAGGGTGAAAAGAGCTGGTGGCTCTGTGATCTGCTCTTGTAGTGGCTCCTAAGATCTGCAGGGCAGGGATGGACTCGAGAGCTGGCGCAGCACCGGAGCACAGATGTGTCCTGTGCCAGGAGAGCTGCAGCCCCACTTGTCCCTGCGCCTGCTGCCCAACCGCAGCTCTCCCTTTCCTTCTCCTACCCTCCCTGCACCCCACACATCCTAAAAGGGAACTTTTTATTTTGGGCAGTGAGGGGAGTTCTGGTGCCACCACTCTGACGTCAGGAGTCCATGTTGCCGGCATCGGGACACACCAGGCTATGCTTTCCGTGTTCCGCCGGTGCCGGTAGAACTGAAACACGGTGCCGAGTCGGTGGCTCTGCTCCTGTCCACTTGGGTTTAAATCTCCTGTCCGCCACCACCCCGAAGTCAGCTTTGGCAGCGGCAACTATCCCCCGCCATCCTCTGGTTCGCAGCCGCGCCATGCTGCTGTGCCCGGAATTTCCAGCATGACGCCAGTCCCTTTGTGCCAGCAGCACGGCAGCAGTCCCAGATTCACAGAGATGGGACCGGCTCCCCTTTCTCCTAAACAGTGAGAATGAAGCACGTACGGCAAATCTGGTGGGCGGTGATGGTGGGGGGGACCAATTATATATTCATAACCTCATTATATATTCATGCGTTGATGGTATTTTCTGCGCACACACCAAGGTCGCACAACTCGCTAAAAAATGACCCGCAAGTATTCAGATCCCGCAAATTACGGATCGTGACTATGCAGAGGATCACTGTATAAGCAGCTGCACAGTTCCTCCATTTTAGGGCAGCCTCTCTGTCCCAAAGGCTGGGTGTTCAGCTGCCTGTCTGAAGACCTGGCAACATTTGACTTTTGGTGGTAACTTGTTCTCTCCTTTCTTTATTTTTTTGTTTTCCTTTTCTTCACTCTTTTAATATCTTTTCTTCCTATACTCTTTTATTTCTCTTGTGGGTAACTTAAAACTGATAAATAATATTTCACTAAATTGTATGGGGTTAGTGTTTGCTAATGTTTTTGCCTTGGTTGTAAAACTTGTATAAAACTTTTGCCAAAACACTTACTTTCTCACTAAATTAATAGAAATTATCTTAGAGAAAATGTGATACCATTTTCTCCGGATGCAACTTTGTAGGTAATCATGAACCAAAAGTTTTTTAGCAAAAGGTTAGTTAAGCAAAATCTTTTGAAAGCCTTAAATAAAAGTAATCTTTTGAAAGTAATCTTTTGAAAGCCTTGAATAAAAGTAATATTCCTGGTTAAGCTTATATCGCTTTGAAACTGAGTTGTTACAACTGTGCACACTGTAATTTTCCATTCCTTTGGGATACATTTCTCTTGTGGGCTGCATATGTTTCATAAATTAAAATGACTTGGAGGTTCTCCTTATCCTGGGAAAATCGTGTGGTCTTCAAACCACAAATAAAAGCAGGAGTTCAAGTTTTCGGTAGAATACAGTCTGCTCTAGTAGAGTAGATACGACAGTCAATAAACATCGAAGTAGTGCACCTAAGTTGATAGTAACCACTGTGTGTGCTATTTAGAGTTGAGAGATGAATTGCCTTCTAGAGTAGTCTCACTCTATTGAAGCATGATTATTGCCTGCAGTTTTAACTCAGTAGCAGACAACTATTGTCCTTTCAGTCCTGCACAAATCTCTAGTGAAACATTAACAAGCTAAATGGCAACCCCTCAGGTATTTCTAACAAGTGACATGAGAAAATGCTGTATCATTGACATAAAAATTGTCATTGTACCAAACCTTTTTTCTAAGCCCAATGTCTAATATGCATTTTCAGTTCACTTTAATGTTTTTTTTTCTGCAGCCATAATGGAGTTGACTTCTGAACAGTAAGATTTACAGACACTGTAATATGGCCTACTGGGGCTCTTACTAGGTCCAAGATTTTGAATAAACGAGAGAGAGATCTGTTGGACAATGAGCCGGGACAACCTCAAGGAACCTGGATTTGAGATCTGATATTGCTATTGACCTGTATTATAGACAAGACATTATATTTTTACTTCTGATTTTATCTGGTTTCTCAGATGTCATGTTTTTGCAGAAGGCAATTCTTGTTAGGTGTTTGTAGTCAAGGACAGTGCAATCTTCTTTCTGTCTTGGATGTCTGCTAGTCAGATGCCCTGCTACAAACCAAATAACATGGAAGAGTCCAAATGTCAAGTGGTTGAGTGTGTAGTGTGGGTCCAGGGAGGGGGAGAAGAGAAGCCAAGCCAAGGTGAGACTTCCTCTTTGTTGGCCATTGTAGGACACCAGGTTTGCTCAGTTGCCCATGAAGCTGCAGCTTAATAAACTTTTCAATTGTCTCCAATTATGTCTTGTGAAACTGGGACCTAGAAGATTCTAAAAATCTAGGTTAGCCAAATTTCTTTCTGATTTATTATAGTGTGTTCACTTACTGCATTTACTACCTTTTACTACTTCAAATGTTGTGTCCCCAGTACATCCTTGTTAACAACAACACAGATTAGTAAACATAATTTACTGATGGAGTGATGACTGTCTTCTGTAGAGAGGGAGCAGTCTGTTTTGGTGTTCTAGGGTACTGATTTTCATTCTATCAAAAGACTTTGTTTTGCATAGCTGCATAGCATCAGATAAAGTTGAACTAATGATCAGTTTTAATTTTACTGCTGAGGATTTCAACCTTGCAGACACAAGAGAAAAGGTTTTAAATTTTTTTCATCATGATCTCTGTTGAAAACATTTGAATGAGACTAGAAATAATTACTGTTTCATAACCCAATGAGATCTTCCAGCAAATACAAAGAACTGCCTGCAGTTCTGACACCATGCAGATCTGTTTTCTTGTTTGTTTATCTTGGTAAACCAGGAGGTTTTTTACAATAGGATACATATCTTGGCTTTTAGAATACATCAAGAAGCACAGGAAATCATATGTGCTGACAAAAGGATTTTGTTAGGAGAAAACAATTTCAGTACCTCCATCAGGAAAGCTCCACCCATCTTGATATATAGTGTTTTAACCACTATCTGTTTAATGAGAATGGCTTACATGTTATCAAGGGTATTCATGTTACCTTTTAAAATAGTTTTGTAATTCTTATACCCAAGGCCTGCTTATACACAAAATTGTATGGATTTCACTAAATCACTTCTGTGAATGTTTCTGAAATCATACCCCTCCTCTATTTAACTTCACTGGTGAGTACCATGGTTTTTTTCAACTTACAAGACTCTTCTTTCACTATGTAACAGAAACACTGCTTGAATCTTCAATTGATGGTAATGATTACCACAGTGTATCTCAAGTGCATCTCTCCCTGTAGTGTCTTCTAATAAGGAGAGGGTCTTTCTCAACCAGGCTTAACATGTGTTCTTACTAATCTGTTTTTCTTGAATTGTTTTGAAATCAAAGGACAAAGCACAGCTAAGCACAGTAGAACAGAAGATTTGCTCTGGTGGGTGAGGGACGGTCAGGAAGGCTGCTGTGTCAGGGCTGGGATTTCCCATCCATGCTGCATACACTTGGCTGGGCCACTGACCATTGTTTCAAGTGATACGGTTACTGGCTCCTACGCAAGGTGATTTTTTTTCCGTGTTTCATTTACAGAACAAACACTTCTCAGACTATCTGGGATACCAGTTTATTGTGGCTTCCATGAATACGAGGAAAATTCTTGGCATATTCCCAGAGTGATAAAGTTGAAGGCCCCTCAGTGACTGAAAATGGGATTGAACTTTTGTTGAAAGTACATGAACTGTGAATCTGAGAATAAAATTTACCCTATGTCCCACTGTGGAAAAAAAAATAGTGCTATCTTCTGTATGGTCTTTTCTTTAGGGTAATGCATATCTCATACATTTTTGTCACTGTAAATTAATAGTATGGAGTGATAGGTCTGACATAGAGCTATTGTTCCTTCAAGTTTTCCTTATTCTGGAGTTTGATTTATAGAGGAAGCTGTACCAATCGATGCACCCCCTCTAAGGTTAAACTGTGAAAAAGCAAGGGGAAAGCATGAAGTGTTTTGAGGCTGAGGCTTCTAGGGAAACAAGCATTAACTACATTTAGACATTCTGCTTCTATTCCAGCATTGACTTTGTCTCTTTGCTTTTGGTATATCCTTTGCCTTACTCCAAGGAGAGAAACCTGTGAGACAGAAATGAAGAAAACAGTAGAGTAATGGAAAAAGAGTCTAAGACTTCTGGCTTTAGAAGATGATTGCTTATTTAGTCTCACCTCTAGCCATCTCCTTGCTCTGTCCTCACATGTCAGATAAACTCTCAGGGGTCACATCTGTCATTTGGTTTTGGGGTGTTGATCTCCTAGGACAAGGAGATCAAATATATAAACTATTGATCAATATAATGGTTGACTGAAAAAGTTCAATCGTTAAAAAATATTAAAACCAGAATCACTCTCTGTATTTTAATAATAATGATACTTCCATGCAATATAGAACTCTCCTTATATAAAGGTGGGGCTGCCTCTTGACTTGTTTCCTACTTTCAGATTTCCTTTTTGTCCATGGCAGGAAGATTGAGATTGTGACAAGAGGAAGGGGAAACACAGAAGAACAGTTAGTAGCAGTGTTTTCTCATGTTTAGAAATAGCCTCTGTGTGCAAAAACAATTGTCAGCAGCTTTCACTGATTTCAGTGATGGGTTTTGTTTCCTCAGATCTGACCACCCCTTGTTCATCAGTCTTTTCACATGCATTAGTCATGAGGCTGAGTTTCTTAGCATCCCTGTGCTGAGCTGCCATTAATCAATCTGCACTTTGGAAACTGCATATGGCTCTCTGTGGTGGGCAGAGCTTAGGCAGCAGGGAGGGACCAGCTCTATTTCAGCTCATTGTAAGTACGTAAACCAAAGCTTTTCATTGACCTGTATGAGAGGAAGGATAGAAATATAAGTTCTTCCAAACCATTTGTGTCCAGCTACTGTCAGCTATTCCAGAGACATAAATAAGAGGTATTCAAGTCTGATGTACGCTCTCCAAGAGTGATATATATACTGTTATCTGGTGTCTGAAGTCAGATGAAACTTTTTCATTAAGGTCATACCTGAAAACATCAATATAAACTACTATGCAAGCTCACCAGTGGGGAACACGGTAGTTCTGGGGTTAAAATGCACAGCTAGGATTTGAGACTACTGCTCAAATTCCAGCCTCATTACACTATGAAATTCTAAGTTACAATTTTCTGTCATTAAACCTCTTCTATGAGTGGTGAAATCCGAACAGCATTGAAGACTGAACCCATTGTGTCACATAGTGAACGATGCTATGCCGGGATATGGTGAAACAATGGAATAGTAAACACATCCAAATCCCATCTATGTGACAGTGTTCACCAGCAGGACTGCAACTACAACATGGGATCCTGAATTTCGTGTCCTCAGTACAATTTTTTTCACGTATTTTATTGTATCAGTACAAAATGCTGTACTGAGCATCCAGATCAGTTATACTTTTTCCTAACCATTATGTTTTATAGGGTAGTACTAAAAAATCTAGCATTTGGATTTATTACATGCATATCAGAATTACTTACGTCCTTGTCTATTTGGGTCCATAAATGTAACTTTACATACCTGCTCATATTTTTCATATATCTAGATAGAAGAATGGTTCTACTCTGCACAGCTCTGTCCTGCATGAGGAACCATTAACAACTACGCTGTGGTCATCACATGTAAAATGGAAGAAAACAATAGTTTCTTTCACACTCACATGTAAAGCAGAGGTGACAGGAAGGGTTTGATGTTATCCTTCCCCTGTACTCAGCGCCGGTCAGACCACATCTTGATTCCTGTGTCCAGTTATTGTCTCCCCAGTTTAAGAAGGANGCTAAGGGGGTAAGGTACTTGAATGCATCTGCTTTTGCTTTTGATGATGCTGGAGTCTGGGTGTAAGCTTCACTTTGTCTCCAGGGATTCTATCTGCTTCTACCTGTAATCAAAGACTGACATAGTACCATATCCTAGATGCTGATGAGAGCTGCCTTCTATCAGTGCAGCAAACCCCAGGGAGATGTGGGTGGAATTTCTGAGTGTCATGTGGGAGAGAGGCAGAAGAGGTTATATCCAACCTAACCTGGTCTATTGCAAAGTTTTGGACATGCTGTAACTTTGATTAAGGAATTGTTCTGTCCCAAATATTTCTTGGATGTCCACATTACCATTTTCAATTGTGCTAACACAAACAAACCAGCAATCAGTTAACTAGAATTACAGTATGACCAAAACTGTAGGCTAAACAAAGCCATCATGAAGAAACTGGCTTTCAGCCCAGTATCTGCTGCTGCTGAGATATGAAACAGCCTATTGGTTTTGCAGCCCTTGAATTCTTGTACAAAAACAGAAACAATGCTATTTGCCTTTTCAATAGGAAAAAAAATATCCTGTTTTATTCAGTACCTCCACTTAAAAAAGGTTAAGCACCTTACTGAGCCAATTTTTAGGAGGTTGTACAGAAAGAAGTACTTCCAACACATTAAGAAAACTTCAGCTTATAGTTATACATACTTTGAGGAATCCTAAAAGAAAGTCAAGAACAATAAGTTTTAAAATGTATTTATGTGTCCACATGTCCAAAATGTGCAGACTTTCTGAGGTATTTTCATCTTTCATGTAGAAAGATCTGTCAAGTTCATGTGCTGGTGACTGTCAGGTTATTGCTAATAGTAGGATATTTAGTGCTTTCTACCTGGCCTCAAATGACAGAGCCCTAAAATGTATGATGATGGCACCTTTGACCTAAACGTTTCTAGTATTCATGGTTTGGGGAAAAAATTGGAAACTTGAAAGAAATGAACAAAAATGGCTTAAAGAAGAGGACAAGCAAGAGAAAATGAAAAGATCTCTTTCAAAATGCTCCTCTTTTTAATTAATCCTCTGCTCTGGAGAAGCAGTTTTGTGGTTTTTCAGTATGTGAGGGTTGCCAATACAAAAAGCATGCAGTAATTGTAAAAGCAATAACCAGTTCAGCTGCATTCCCTATGCAGAAACTGAGAAGGACAACAAGCCATAAATAGTTGTGTCACAGCCACTCTTTGCCTCATTTAAGGAGTATTATTACTCTAAACACAAAACAAACTATTGCTTAGGCTCCAACTGAAAGTTTCAAAGTCTCATAAATCTGCCAAGTCAAAGCCAATTTTCAGTGGAATTTTGGAAAGGAACTACTTTTCTTGAGAGAAATACCCAGGGCTAATTTTAATTTCCATTTACTACTTGTTTTAGCAGCTTTGTCCAAAACCAAAGTTTTCTTCAAATGGAAGAATCTTCCTCTGATTCACCTCATTCTATATATTGCTGTAGCTTAGCGTTGTGTACCACAGCAAACACAAGCAGAACATCTACAATGAGTGTGTATTTTCTTTTAGCCCAGAGCTGTTGAGAACTGTCTTGAGAGCGAGATGGACTGCACGTTAATTACTGATGGACTTTAGGTAGGACAGTGCTGCCTAAGCTGTAGTCCGTAAGGTCCCAGCCAAAGAAGGTACATAGCCTGCTTGGAGCTGAGTCCTGGACATGTTGTGTGGCAGAGGCAAGGTGCAGAACATGAGCATCTCCAGTGCTGCATCACACTCAGCAGCCCAGAAAATTCAGTGCTGTAAAACAAAGGCACAAACCAGTGCAGTCTCTGTAGAGCAGGGAGGGGCTTGTGCTATAACAGGTTTTGAAAGTGCTGCCTCTGGGGAGAGTTGCTGGCTCCAAAATATGAAGAGGAAGGGGGTTACTATTTGTTTTAATAAAAAGGAAAAGTCCTTCCATGAGAGCTCAGCAGACAGTTGAGGCAATTTTCAGAAAAGTCTACTCCAAAGGGAAGATGTGTGTATGAACTCGTTCTCTGATTGCCCTTCCAAGAATAATTTTTTGCACTACTTTTTCTGCTTTGGAGTATCTACCCAGACAGAGAGGCCAGTGTTCCAGAAAGGAAGATGGGACAGATCAGAATTAATGATTTTTTCATTCTTTTTCTTAAAAATTTTCTCTTCTGTCAGTACCCTTCCGCTGTAACACTTAATTGTCTTCCTTCACACTTTAAGTATGTTCTACACAGAAAACCTTCTTGCAGCAAAACCTGTTTGCAGCATGGTGTTTTCTGGACTTGGTATTTTATGTTTATAATATGTTTTCTATATGCAAAAGAAACAAGATGAGCAATGTAAGATAAAATATGAGCTCTCTTTCTTTCTGGGGATAATTTTTATTCCATTTTCGTGGTTACTTCTGAAATTATGTTCTCTTTCTGTGTGAACAAATTTGGCCCCAAGTACAAGTGAATGCAGTAGACATGATTAGTCAAAAATCCCCACAAAGAATTTAAAAATGAAAAAGGTGGCAAAAGAGAGGTTGTAAAGCAAGAGAGATTGTCTCACAATACCAAATATCTTGATCAGTCTTCTTTTTTATTCCAGTTGTTAAATCTTTTTCTCCAGACAGGAACAATTGATTTTCACAAGCATTTGGCTTAATTTGTTTTGTGTAAGCATACAATAGGCCCATAGACTCAGCCTGTCAAGACACATAGTCCTGGGCCTAAAGAAAGGCGTTATAAAAGTATGTGGAGGTTAATAAAAAGAAAAAAGGTAGTAAAAAGGACCACTTCACACAGTTCAAGCGATCAGGATAGAACAGAAAAATGTTCTGCCTCTAATGTGGATTTAGATAAAGACGACCTGTTGCTTGTTAACTACTGTCTAAAGGATCCTCATTTTGAGAAACGTGGTGAAAAAGTGTTTCTTTGTGTACCATACACATCAGCTGCTTGGTAGACAAAGAAAGGTCTTCATGATTCACTCGGTTTTGTACAAAAAAAGCAAATAACGAGTGTCTGCATGTATAGGTATTGCTTTCCAGTGGAACAGTTTTATGTCATGCTAGTCCATAAGCTTGAGAAAAATAATTGCAATATCTGTTGGCTGTAACATGTTATGAGTAAAACAGATGTTCACTCTACAGGTAAAACACAAATATACAGGCCTGTGAGCCTTGTTTAACCTTTGTTTTCATTATGATTTCAGCCCTGGAACTCTGCTTTGCCCCAGACTGGGCCAGCACTTTTGGATTTGTTTCTCCACCAGGATATCTCCTAACTTAATTAGCACAGGCTCTTATTAAGAGGGAACTCTGTGCAGCAGTATGCAACACTGACATAATTGTCTTTTGGAAAGCACAGCTGCAAGGGCCTACCACCAGGAATGGCAAAACAGATAGTTGTTAACTATCAAAGCAAATTTAGGCTTCAGGCACAAGCACTTCTTGCTTTCTTTTGCCTTGCTTTGTATAAGCTATAGGGTGTCTTGTAGGTGAAAAGAAATGTGCGGTTGAAGGGGTGTCAGAGCTTTTTCCAGCAGTATTTGTGTCAATAAAACAGCCTGAACCTTTGTTTATAGCCTTGGCAAAGCTATCACAGGCTGAGTTAGTCACAACAGCCAAGCTATCTGCTCACCAGTAGGGGATCTTCACATTACAAACTTTTTGTATAAACCTCATGAGGTTTAATAGGAATTATGCACTTTACATACTACTAAAATCTATAGATTTTTGCGAAGCCTGGAGCTTGTTTTTACTCTTTTCAACACTTTGCAGAACCAAGCTGAGATCTTCTGGCTCCTATGCTCTTCTCTCAGCTTTTTCCCAGTTGCTGCTGCTAACTGTTCAGTCTGCATGGGTGTATCTGTGGCCTTTGCTGGAAGGCGGCAGAAGTCCGTGCGGCTTAGGAATATTGCCGCCTTTCAGTCTCTCACTTCCTGGAGTGACTGCCTCTCTTGTTAGTTGCGCAATTATGGTCCCATCAAATAATTGAACAAAAGTGCAATTCCGCAGCATAGTTTACAAATCTTTAAGAAGAGTAGTATTTTCAATCTATTTCAAATTTGTGGTCCACTGTAAAGTGAATCTAAGTCTACCCAAGCAAACCTTCTTTTCCCAGTTATCTTTCCAGGTCTCCTAAAAGTAGACCATAGCTTAAAGGCCACTGATCTAGGGAAAAAAGACTTCTTGTCAAAATTTAAGCTACATTTACTCAAACGTTCAGCACACACTCAACACTACTTAGATTGCAAATCGCCTGGTATTGGGATCACCTTTTCCTTTTTTTACAGATACTACATTCAGCTCATTGGTCACTGTGCCTTGTGAACATTATTACAGTATAAATAATAACTGGCAGTGTTACCTGAGGGCCCTCAAGGATATCACTCAGTAAGCAAGTTTCTCATCACTGGATTTGAACATTTGGAAATTACTACTGTTACATGCCCCGAACCAGGGTGTGTTTCATGATGGCTGGTAAACCAGAGGTATTAGGTAAACATTGTCATAGCTGACTAAGTTTGTGTGGTTGCACCCTAACTTGTACAGTTTACGTGGAAGGAAAAGCCAAGACTGAAAGGAAAAATGTGAGTTTCATGGAGCACAATTATAGTTGTTTATTCAATATTAGCCAATCCTGAAATGACTCACAACACAGCTGCTCAGATTTGCAGGCAGTTAACAGACTTAAGCATTTGTTGGCTTTTTTGTTCAAAGTGATATAGTGGGTCACTGTCCTGGGACAGATGTATCATAAAGTTGAAGGCTTGAGGAAACAGAACTGCCTTTTGTCTCTTTCTTGCCTCAGTTACTTTGTTTGTGGCTATGAGAAAGATATTATGAAGGTGATTTTATCTGTTGTATCTTGAGATTGCAGAGTAATCTAGTAACAGTATTCAGTGAAAGTTGGGCACGATTGTCTCTGAGACATATTGAAAACTCTGGGATTCTCTGATCTGATAGTTCTAAGTACTACAATTTTTGACGTGATTTTATTTGGTAACTCATAACTGTAGTAATAATACAGTGTTCTGGCTCCTTGACTAGTGGAATTCTTTCAAAACGCTGAAAATTGACACATGCCTCAGAATCATTTGGAATTGTTTCTGTTACATTAACATTCAAATGTCATACTTTTTATATAAGTAATTGCTTTGTGAACAGAGGTAGAATAATTAGTAAGTATATAGGCCATGTCATATAATCGAGTATTTACAAGATGCTGCAACACCTTGCATTTTCTAAATAACATTGTTTCTGTTTTTAATTTTTCTGTTCTTCTGTACTAGGCTTCTATGCTAACCTTCTGCATTAAATAAGAGGAATTAACATCACTGACCATAACACTTTAGGATTTTTTATTTTCCTGTTTTTTCCTTTCTTCTATTTTTCTTCCTTATTTCATTATTTCACTAAGGTATCTCTTCTGCTCCCAATCCCTTTTGTCTGAGGTTGAGGTACTATCCTTTTCCTCTCCTCTGTTTAAAGTATTTTGCATGTTTAGATTGCTATATACAACTATTAAAGAATCAAAACATCGATCCATACTGTAGGTAGCAAGATTTGTAAAGAAAAAAAAATTTCTCTGTCTTTTTGTCGACAGATCTTCATTTTAGGACTTAAATACTTCTTCTAGACAGGCACTGACTGAACTTAATGCAAATTTCCATTTGGGGTTTAACAGCCTTGATTATTAGAACTCCTGAGACTTTGAGACTTCCTTTTCTACTGCCTTGTCTACACTCATGTAGATATGTGGAGAATGACACCAGAGCAGCTTTGTTAAATCTTTGTTCTGTCTTGATAGGATCTGAAAAATCACCTTCCCTTGAGCAGTCTGCAGTGGCTGAGAGTGAGTTTTTGAGTGTTATTCAAACTTGCCTGAGGGCTATGATGAATTATGACTGCTACCCGTGACCTGGTTGGCTTTTGCCACTCATAGGATTTACTAAGAGATAGGAAAGTCTCTCCTCAAGATAGCTTTTTGCTGTGGTAGTAGCACAGGACAGCATGGGATGCAGCTTTGATGAGGATTGGGGTGGCTGAACAGTGGCAAAGCAGTTATCTCATAGGTGATTTGGGCACGTGTTGCATTAGACAGTGATACAGCAAAGAAGATTACAGCCCTCTTAGCTCCTTCTTGGAAATTTGCCCCTCGGTATCCTCTTTGATCCATGCCCGGAAAACTGCCCTTGAAATCTGCTTGCTTTCTGACAGTCAGCAAAGCAGACAAAATGCCAGGAAGAATCCAGGGCCAGCTGTCCTTGAGAAAAATAATCCAGGGAGTAGTTGACAATCTTAGAGAAGTTAGGGACTGAATTTAGTTTATTGCCTAAAAAAACCCTGCGTGTTTATTACTTATTACTCAGATGATAGTTTAAAACAATTAGTCTAAATATTGAGGAGCATTATGCTTTAAAAACTACAGCTGAAAGTAGAGAACCACAAGATTTCCATGTAAGTAGTAAAAGTGGGTTTTTTTAATAAACTAGATGAGTCAGAACAAATCAGTGGTTATAGGTTTGATGGAGTTTCCTTGAAGTTGGAGTTCTGTAATCAGATGAGCTCATCTGCCCTCTGAGCAAACTGTATTAGCAGTATTGAAAAATAACTCTTAGTTGCTGCTTAAAGCAACTCTAATTTACTCTTTGTTGTGCTCTTAAGACATCTGATTTGGTTCTGCTTTTTTGTGCATGTGGACTCACTACAAAGCATGCAGCTAGAAAGAAACCTGTTAAGGAGCATGATCTTGCAGCCCCTAAGTCAGGCACACAAACCAAAGGTCTCCTTGAGACATGTCTTAATACTCTTTTTCTGAATACTCAATTTAAGCCAAAAAGAAGCAGCTGAATTTTGAGAATCAAGCACCAATAATGCCCAACGAGCCAATATGCTCAATAATCATGCCCAAGTGAGCAAGCAATTAAACAGAGAAAATGAAACAAAATTTCATTGGGAAGATGAGCCATTGTAAGACTGAAACATGTTTTTTGTTTGCAAGGGTGTAGATGCAAATATTTGCAGTAACAAGACAGAAGAAAAACATTCTGGAGAAGAACAGGTGAGAATTGTAGAAGACTTACGTATCACACTGAAAAAAGCATCATGGTGGAGGTTGTGGTTAAGACTCAAAACTTGTAAGAAATTTGGGAACTGAGCTGATAACATATTTGTATTAGCTCTTGAATTTACCAGAAGTCTATTTCATGGAAACTGCAGCTGGTCTGTGTGCCTTTTAATGAAATACAGTTACATTTGTGGAGGATCTAAGCAGTGCTGTTATGCGAAAAAGCGAATTATCTCAAAGATGTTTACTTCTGCATGGAAATACTCCCAGACAAAGGAGTCAAAGCCTCTCCTTAGGAAGATTAAGTTCAGTCAATTCCTTCTGTACCATATTTTGTTCTTTTCTTATGTTGACAGTCTTCACACTTGTAACCACTAAACTTCATCCTCCTACTTCCCTTTGTTTATGTACACTGTTTGTTTCCCAAGGCAAGTGGCATGCAAAGTAATCTTGTATTTAAAGTACTTCCACTTAAGCTTTGCAGTAAGATTGGGGATAAGATATTTTGAACTTTGTAGTCTGTGATTAAGCATTTTAGCAGCTGTTTTTGTAAAGACTTAAATATGCTTCCAATTTTTTTCACACAGGTATCTCATCAACTTGGAGGTAATTGAATACCTGCAGGACACAAGCTTAAAGTAGCATTTTATTTGATATTAATAATTTTACTGGAATGTATAATTAATGGAATGCTTGTGTACTACTTGGCATTAGCATATATGAAAGAGTATATTCCATTAAATAGGAGCATAGCTCTAAAATGCCCCACACTTAATACTGTTGCTTTGCAAAGCAAATGAGTGTACCTGTGCCTGCCAATTAAATTGTATTGTGGGTGGAATAATTAATTTGAATGCAAGGCAAGGAGCACATTGAAGATTAATTTATTATTATTATTACTATATAATTTTTGTTGTTGTTATTATTTAAGATGACTGTTGAATGGCCAGGGTAATACATGTATATCCACTTTTCCTTGCCTTACACCCTTGTGCATGGCATGGATGCAGCTGTTTACTTCTACAGGTCCTCCCCCTCACCAAACAATCAAATCTGGGATGCGTCCTTTTGTCTTTTAAGTGTGTTTGTTTGCGTGACATCTTTACAAGTACCAGTTTTCTGCCATTATAGGGACAGGGGTTTTTATTCCCCAGATTCTAACTCTGAACAGATAACCTTGTATTTCTCTTCAAGTAAATGCTGAAAGTCATCATCAGTAAGCAAAACTGAAGTGAGATTTCTGTACATTCAAAGATATTGGTTACAGTTTTGCTGAGTCACAGCCAAAATGAGAAAAACATTGACACAATGACTGGTGCAATTCAAATCTGGTGATGCAAAGAAATGCTGTGATGTTTGAGAATATGTGTATATGTACAAACCTGTTGGGAGACTAGTTAATACAAGCAGTCCTTTTTGGAGGAAGGAAAATCCCCAAAGGGAAAATAGTGTTGTGTTATAGATCCCCAACTACAGTGAGCAAATCACTTTCAAGGAGTACATGAAGACGAGTCCTAACCACCATTGAGAAAGACACAAACTCACTAGTTGTGTTGGGTTTGCTGTGGCTGTTTTTTTCTGGTAGTGAGGGGGCCCATGGGAGAGGCTTTTCTTCAAGAAGTTGCTGGAAGCCTCCCTCATAGCTGGCAGAGCCAATGCCAGCCAGCTCCTGGCTGGACCTGCTGCTGGCCAAGGTCAGGCCAATCAGGAGAGACAGAGATGCCGCTGTGATAACATATTTAAGAAAGGAAGAAAAAAAAGTAACAGCAGGAAGAAGATGGCTGCCAGAGATGAGCCGTGAGAAGTTGTAACAGCAACTGCAGGCACCAAGACCAGGGCCGAAGGACAGGGAGGTGTTCCAGGTGTCTCCCTGCAGCCCGTTATGATGACCATGGTGAAGCAGACTGTGCCCCTGCAGCCCATGGAATGGAGAGAACACAGGGATGCAGAAGATCCACCTGTACCCTGTGGANCGGGGGCAGGGGGAGAGGGGAAATGAAGTAAGAGAGTAGCTGTGGGTCAATCTCTGGCATCCAGCCAGGGCCAAAACACCACACTAGTGGTGCAGGTTTCTGACTGCAGGCGTGGCAGGTGGGACAGTGGTGAAGAGTTGGCTGATTGAGCTGGATCCTCCCTCACAGACGGGGAAAGGCAGGGGTCCTGCTGTGTGAGAGTATGAGAAATGTTGTGAGAGTGAGTAGAAAAAGATGTGTGCCGAAAAAGGTGGATGTGGGAGAAGTGGAGTCTTTCTTCTTGCCTGTGCACAGGGGTCTGCTGAGAGTGACTAAGCAAGCTGTTTGGGAACCCCCACACCAATGGGTGCCCTCACCTGTGCCACTCACCTTCTGGAGCACAGGCAATACCCGGGAGACAGATTCACCTGACTGCAACATCCTTGTCATTCATGCCCTTACACCAATAGTCACCTGGATTAACTTCAAAGATAGGAGTTTCCAATTTGTACATGTATCTAATTCCTCCAAAAAAGGGTGATTCTTCAGATACACTGTTTTGTGTCACAATGTTATAAAGCTTGATCTTCAAATGTCTCTCATTTTTTCTGCAACAATGATTGTACATTATCAGTCAGTCAACTTAAAACTGAAGGTATTTGGTCAGTCCACTGTAAAACTATTTTTAGCACAAGCAAACAGAAACCAGACAGGCTCATGATCATTCCTTTGGGGAAACGGAGGTGGAAGGATGAAGAAAGAGGAAGAGACTTCTGAAAATTTTTACTGTTAGTCACACCACCGAGGAAAAACAAGCTCCATATGGAAGAGATCATGTAAGGCTTTTAAACCATATTTGCAGAGACTGTACAGTTTCTTGAAGGAACTTGAAATCCTCTGTGGTTTGGGGGTTTTGCTGTATTTCCCATTTGGGGACATGTGTGCACTTTCATTTGTTTTAATTTGGACTGGGTTAAATGTATCAACCAGTAGTTTGTTTTATTAGCATCTTTGAAAGATCTCTTCATAAAGGAAAAACATTCCCTGATTCCCCAAATGGGGAAGAGTTACAAATTATTTTCTCCCAGTAGTTTCATCAGAGATGTTTTGCTACCTCTTTCTTTTTCTTTTTTTAATTGACTTGCAAATGAAGGCTAACTTTTTGTTCCCAGTGCAAGGCTAGAACGTAGTGTGCTGAGGCAAGGATGTGTGCTCAGCTGGATGCTGAATTCAGACATGGAGAAGCTATGCAGTGTGGGAGGTCATGACCAGTGGGCTGGGTTTAGTGGTGCTACTAGTCACATCTGAAATGACTTGCCCTCTCCCTATTTGTCCTCTGCCAAACAAATTTGTAGAGCACCATTGCAGAATATTAACTGTGGAGTTCAGCCTTTTGTTATCTGCCTTTTCTACTTGATAGGACAGTGACAGCTTGCAAGGAAATAGGGGTGGAGCGAGACTTACCTCTTGGTGATACAGTTTTTCACCCAGAGGGTGACTGGACAGTGGAACTCTCCTCAGGAAAAGTTGTGGTGCTGTGGTCACAGCACCAAGCCTGCCAGAATTCATAAGTGTTTGGACAATGTTCTCAGGCAGATGGTGTGACTCCTGGGGCCATCCTGTGAAGGGCCAGGAGTTTCAGCTGATGATCCTTGCGTGTCCCTTCCAACTCAGGATATTCTGTGATTCCATGCTGTAATTCTGCAATGTGAATAAATGTTGTGTGCAAGAATGGATATCATTAAGATACTTGGAGTATTTTTTTCTTTAGTTGAGAAGTCAAAATAGTCCCACTTATTAAAGACAAACCTTTGGTCTGAAACGTGGCCAAAGTGAATTCATAAATGTGATAATCTTTTAAAATCCAGCACCGGTCTGAAGCATGTTCAGTGTGTGTGTTGGGAAAGAACTCTGGCCTTCTGAATCAATGATAGAGAAACAGACCCTGACTGAGGGTTTTTGGGTGGTTGTTGAGTGTTTTTTGTTGGTGTGTATGTGTGTGTGTGTGAATGGTTTTGTTTGTTTGTTGAGGGGTTTGGATTTTTGTTGTTGCTGTTTTGGTTTAGTTTTAGGCTTCCAGTGAGAACAGGTAAGATGAGGGCAAACACGGAAACTTCCTGCTTTTCTGAATTACTGCTGTGATTACTTGGTTTCATATCTGAAAAGCATGAGCTGTTCTAACCTCCCAAATTTCCTCACATTCCTCATGGTGTATATTAGCATGAGTAGAGGGAGAAACTATATTCTAGAACAACAGTAATACAGCTTTACCAAATGTGAAAATGGTTTTACAGGAAACTAAGGATTTTGTTATGGCTCAGACATATAGGGACCACTGAACATGTATGAAGAATTCAGGCTTTATTTAAGCCGTTTCTCTTTTTGTGTGTGACTTTTTAATTTATTCTTTTTTAATGTTGTGTAACTTTAAATTCACCTTTTCAAAGAAGATAACCCAGCAGATTGCCAGGAGGCAGATGTGGTCTCTACAAACTCTTTGAATTTGGTTTTTACAGGTCTGTATTTCAGGGTGGATTTGCTCCTTTGGAATTTTGCCAATTCATTTACAGAGGCTCTCTCCATTTAATACCAATGTCGTGCCTTCGATCCTTGGAGCTCAAACCTGTGGTGGTGGAGAGGAGCAGCTCGGCCACTCAGGGATGGGGCTCACAGCCGGTCCAGGAGACTGTGCCTTGATACACAGAGGGAGGGCAGGAGAACCAAGCGCTTGTCCCTGCATGAAAACAGTAGCGGATTGTTTTGTTTTCCCATTCCCTTTTCCTCCCTTCTTCTTCGCAGGACTGTAATCCGACTTTGCCTCGGTTCCAGTGACAAGTCCGAGTTTTTAATCTCTCTTCCCCCTTTTCCCAGCCTCAGGGAACGGGGGGGTGGAGGAGGGAGGAGAAGAAGAAGAAGGGGAGCAGAGTCAGCTGCAGCCCGGGGCCGGGCCGGGCCTCCGGGGAGGGGCCGAGGCAGCGACTGAGCTGCGGGAGCTGCATGGAGGAGGGGATTTCACAGGCTCCGCTGGCCGGCCGGGAGAAGGCGGAGGAAGTTTGGAGGTTAAGCCGGCGCCCGGGGCTCGAGCGCACGGAGTGAGGCGGAGCGCGGCCGCTGCCGGGGGACACCCGGCCGGGGTTACGGGCCGGGAGAACCTCCCGCGCTCCCGGCTCCCACCCCTGCGTCTGGATATTAATCGGGAGGAGGAGCGGTGTGCGAGGGCAGAATACAGCGGGAGGCTGCCAGCGGTGAGTGCTGCCGGGGGCTTTGTTCCGTAGGGCGCGCCGGGGAGGGGGCGGCTCGGAGCGGGGTGGGCGGATGGTCCATGATGTACCCGATGCCCCGCAGGCCCCCGAGACCAGCGGGGTGGAATGGCCCCGGGGGTCCGCAGGGAGTCCCCGGGGGTCCGCGTTCGGGGAGCGCAGCCTTTGCGCAGCAGCGGGAGGCTCCGAGCGCCGGGGTCCCGTCCCGGCGGAGGCGGCACTGGCACCGTCGCCTTCCCCACCGGGGCGCTCTGAGCGCGCTCGCTCCGCCGGAGCCCGGGGGCAGCCTGGGCAAGTTGCACCGGGCTCAGCCCGAGCCCGAGGGTTCCATCGAGTCTTTTTGGTGAGGGGGGACGTGTTTCCTTTAGAATTGCACAGGTCGCAGGTTTTGTGAGGATCCTTTAGCAAAGCTGTGTCTTCTGGAAAACTCTGTTCAAAAAAAACCCACCCTCGATCTTTGATGCTTTAAAGTAATGTTAATGAGATTGTAAGAAGGGTAGCCTAGAGAGGGTTAAAAATAAGACTGATGTTTTAAGTAGCAGGAACGTTTGTTCTGAGGAGGAAAGTAAAGGGAGAGGCAGTGGGACACAGCAATGTCCTGCTGTCCTGCGGGACCCTGCATGCGTTTCCCCATCTCCTGACCTCATCCTTTCCCTGCTTTGCGGGTCATGTGTCCCAGTCTTTGTCCCTCTTGTTGAAGGAGAAACCCTTCAGAGCTCATCCTTCGGCTAACACTGACGGACCCAAGGTACTCTTTTCCTTCTTTCTTCACAAGCCACATCCTCCAAGTATGAGGGAAAAGGACCTGAAACAAACTTTGCTGTAGGTTCAGCTGGCTTCTGATACGGTCTCTGGTTTTCCTTCCTTTGATTATTAATTGGCAGACTCAGAAAAAGCTGTGGCCTTCCTCTTTTCTTTTAACCTTTGCTTGTGCTTCAGCAGTTTACTATCACTGCCTCGAGAACCAGGTGATTTATAGGTGTTTTGAAAGCTGTGTAATATATAGTAGCCCGCTGTGTAATAAGGGATAGTCCTCTTTTGCTACTGTTTCATTCTCGGAGGGAACAATCTGTGCTTGCTGGAGAGTTGCGGTTCAAATTTCCGCAAGTGTTTGTTGCCCGTGCCTCTAGCTAAATTTATAAAGGAATCCTGTTAGCTTGTACGAAGCTAAATCTGGCTGTAGCAACTCCTGGCTGTGCAATTCACTGTTGGCAAGACAAAATATATAGGTTCCTTGAGATTTATTTTTAGGTTCTTTCCCCCCACCCCAGTGTGTGTGTGGCATGTAATCGTCATAATTTGGGGAACCCTTCATCAATGTGTGTGGGGGTGCTTTGAGATGAAAAAAGAGTTATGCTAAGGTTTGAAAATGTATTAATAGGGTGCTTGTCTTGAAAATATGAGAAGGCAGTGTGAGCTCAGCCTCTTAATGAATATTGGTATTGTTCTCCAGTCTCTGCAGATGCTTAGCTATTAAACTTTTACTCTATTTCTGCTCTCTATTCTCAATTGGCAAACTGGAAATGGTGAAAAACACTCTGATAAAAGTTTCAGTTTTAAATGTGATCATTTACAGGAATGCTGACTGCTTCTCAGAGACCTGGAGAGCCCCAGGTAAACAATGTAGACCTGTGGCTCTACAAGTGAGTTTGTGTCTGCAAAGGCATATTATGATTCTAACACTAGGTGTTAATGTGTCATTTTAGTTGTTGTTTTCATTACTGTTTTCCAAAAAAGAGAAAGAAGAAAAAAAGTTGTGTGTAGTCATATTGGTTTGTAATTTTTGGTTTCACTTGGCAACGTCTTGCAAAGACAACATTTACTTGATTTTTAAATGGAAGTCTTCAAGTAATGAACTGAGTTTGTTGGCAGCTCTCATGATTTCAGGACATCTGCTAATGTGTTCTTCCTTGGGCAGGATGTGAGAGCACAAGTTAACTGACTAAAGGCATGTTTTGACCCTAAAGTGGTTGACTGCAAGGCTGTTGTATAAGCTGTGCCTAGTAGGAAAGGTTTGGAGCTGACTGACAACTCTTGGTACCTTCCTGTGTGGAAGTGGGGTGGTTTTGTTTAGGTAGGTTTTTTTATGGGGTTGTGTTTTGCGTTTATATGTGATTTTGGTTTGGTTGTGACCTAAAAAGTTAAAGGTAGAACAGAAGTGAAAATATCTGCTTACTTTTTAAATAAGTAATTTAGCCAAGTTGCGAGTTTGTGGCACTTCTTGTTACTGTGTAGGCTGTAACTTTTCACTGATGGGGTTTTTCATGTGGCACCAGTAATAGTATTTNAACCAGCGGGGTGGAATGGCCCCGGCTGCCGGCCCCGGGGGTCCGCAGGGAGCGGGCGTTCGGGGAGCGCAGCCTTTGCGCAGNTGCTGTTTTTGAAAACTTTCTCATATACATTTGTTTGTGTTGAGTTGTCATATACCTGTCATCTTCTGCCTTTCTTGCACTTGTGATTTCTTGGCTCTAATTCAGGGAAGGCTTTTAAAGTCCTGCTAACCAGATAGCATTGTCGCAACTGACAAAGGCACATACTTGAAGAAGTGCTTTATTGCCTTTGAATGCAAACTCTACTGTGCAAAGCTGATCTGTTTCTTTAACCACAGAACACTAACAGAGCTGTAATTTTAATATAGGCTTCTGTCATTTTACCGTGCTCTGTGAGAGCATCACCCATACAGCTTGTACGCTCTGGTGAATACTTTTGAGATCAACTCAAAGCTGAGGCAATCAAGAACAGAGTTACAAAGTCTGCTGTTAGTAGTTTTGAAGAGTAGATCACAGATTAGTTTAAAAACAGTTTTTGTCTGCTATTAAAACAAAGTTTGTGTACAGATGTGTCATCTCTAAAATTGTGCCTAAAAAGACTAATCCCAAACCAAAACTATTATTAAGGAAGGATACTACAAAATATGTGAAGTCAGAATGAATGGGATTTTTTTGTTTTACCTCTTCACTTTAAGAAGTCCCAAATAACAATATCTTACCAGATATTGCGCAGTTATTAAAGTAGACCAAAGACTCATTCAACTACTGCTTTTTATTCATTTATTTGTTTT
>WEKX01023647.1:316682-331305 GCA_013390025.1 Pitta sordida
CTCTCATGATTTCAGGACATCTGCTAATGTGTTCTTCCTTGGGCAGGATGTGAGAGCACAAGTTAACTGACTAAAGGCATGTTTTGACCCTAAAGTGGTTGACTGCAAGGCTGTTGTATAAACTGTGCCTAGTAGGAAAGGTTTGGAGCTGACTGACAACTCTTGGTACCTTCCTGTGTGGAAGTGGGGTGGTTTTGTTTAGGTAGGTTTTTTTATGGGGTTGTGTTTTGCGTTTATATGTGATTTTGGTTTGGTTGTGACCTAAAAAGTTAAAGGTAGAACAGAAGTGAAAATATCTGCTTACTTTTTAAATAAGTAATTTAGCCAAGTTGCGAGTTTGTGGCACTTCTTGTTACTGTGTAGGCTGTAACTTTTCACTGATGGGGTTTTTCATGTGGCACCAGTAATAGTATTTTTGTGGAGTCATTTGTAGCTGTGCTGTTTTTGAAAACTTTCTCATATACATTTGTTTGTGTTGAGTTGTCATATACCTGTCATCTTCTGCCTTTCTTGCACTTGTGATTTCTTGGCTCTAATTCAGGGAAGGCTTTTAAAGTCCTGCTAACCAGATAGCATTGTCGCAACTGACAAAGGCACATACTTGAAGAAGTGCTTTATTGCCTTTGAATGCAAACTCTACTGTGCAAAGCTGATCTGTTTCTTTAACCACAGAACACTAACAGAGCTGTAATTTTAATATAGGCTTCTGTCATTTTACCGTGCTCTGTGAGAGCATCACCCATACAGCTTGTAGGCTCTGGTGAATACTTTTGAGATCAACTCAAAGCTGAGGCAATCAAGAACAGAGTTACAAAGTCTGCTGTTAGTAGTTTTGAAGAGTAGATCACAGATTAGTTTAAAAACAGTTTTTGTCTTCTATTAAAACAAAGTTTGTGTACAGATGTGTCATCTCTAAAATTGTGCCTAAAAAGACTAATCCCAAACCAAAACTATTATTAAGGAAGGATACTACAAAATATGTGAAGTCAGAATGAATGGGATTTTTTTGTTTTACCTCTTCACTTTAAGAAGTCCCAAATAACAATATCTTACCAGATATTGCGCAGTTATTAAAGTAGACCAAAGACTCATTCAACTACTGCTTTTTATTCATTTATTTGTTTTTCTCATGTTCAGTTGCCACTTCTGCAATTGTTGGGCAGCACTAAATCTCTCCCCAGCCAAGCCAGAGCTGCAGTTCTTGGTCTTTGGGAATATGGGGTCATGAAGGAGAGGAGCCACATTTCCAAATGACAGCTGGAGATGACACTCAGCATGGCCTAGTCATGTACCCCAAGTCCATAGGGTCAGATGTGCTGGGCCAGGAAATTATTGTAACATCCAAGCTGATGATAAGGTCAGCCATTTGCAAGATTCCTTTAGGAGTGTTTCTCAGATTAGGCATTTATAAAGCTGTGGTAGTTATAAATTAGAACAAAGGAATTGATCTGATGTACATTCCCTTTTGTATTCAGTCATGTTGAGAAGGATGATTGCTGTGTTAGAGACATGTTTTATTGACACATTAAATTAGTTACAGCTTGAAGTTACTTTGTCATAGATTTCTTAGATGCCAAGTGTAGTGCACGGATATTTAGCTGGAATATACAACAGAAGATAGAACAATGAAATATGAAAAAATGCAAGCTAAAAATGTAATGTCTACTGAAGACACTTGGAGTAGTTATGATATACATATATAGCAGTTCTCTTACAATGAGCTGGAATTTTTGCTTGTGGGGACAATGAAGATGTTTTACCACTGCTTATACTAAAAGGCATTTTGCTTTTGTAGTGTTAAGTGGAGGAGGTGGGGGGGAAAGAATTATTGCAGCCCTCAGCAAAATCCGGAGTGGCCGAAAGAATTGCAGAGATGTTGCTGAATGGTTAGTTTTGAGAACCCACATTACTGTCATTTCACATAAGAAGTTTTAGCTTTAAGAACTCTGTGAGAGAAAAAAGGTGGAATAAAGTGTAATTCTTGTAATATTAGAATGCTGAGCATATGCAGTCTCAATTTCCCTCCTGTCCCCCCACTCCTCCACTCTCTTATTTTTGTAAGATGCTTTTCAAAGCTTTTCTAATAGCTGCTTGATTAAGCCTCTCAAACTGGGAGACTAACCAAAACCACCTAAAGGATTGGTGACCACTGTGTCACCAATCCTAATCAGTGTTTTCCCCACCTCAACCATGGTTCAGACTTCCTGAACTTGCATGTTTGGTGTATTGGCCATTAATCTTGTAGTATTTTCTGTTCCTTTTTAGTTTGAAGTCCTGTTAAAGTAGTATTTTCCAGTTCTTTTTCTTTTTTGAAAGAAAAGCTGAGATTCTCATGAGATTCCCATGCTCCAACACTCAGGGCTTTAGAAGAGCCTCACACATCAGAGTAGGTGAGTGGAACCACAAAACCAAGCTGGGAACCAGGAGCAGTGCAAGTGAAGAAGAAAGTCAGTCTTAGTGCAGTGGCAACAGTTAAAATCATAAGTACAGGAGCATTTTACATACATGATTAAGAATACAACAGATCAATGTGAAGTGATTTAATAATAGCTAAAAGTATTGACAAAGCCTGTTCATGTTAATTAATTTAAAAAAAAATGTGTGACAAACTGTCTCAGTCTTTAAAGTTTCTCAAGTCACTTTAAGGATGTAAATAATTTTTTTTTTTCAGTTGTGGTTGTTGTATCAAATAGGTTTGTCTAGTTTGATCCACCAAAAGTTGAGTTTATATGAATTTGGCCTAAAATAGGTTTAACTGTGAATTTGATTACAAGTGCAGGAAAAGAAAGGGGCCTAGTCAGGGAGGACTGAGGAAGGAAATACATGGAAAAACTACTGATACTTATCAAGGAGGCCTGAAAGAAGCAGTTGTCTAGGTAAAGTTACAAACCCTTAAACGCACTGTCAGCTGCTGTCTGCTGAGAGACTTGGATATGGGGGTGGTCACTGCCTGTATTTTCACTGACCATAATGTAGAGTGTTGCTGTAAAAATACAAAGCAAGGTGCTAGTTTAAAAATTTGTCTGTAAGCGATACTTGATGCATTTGACTTGATTTTTATTTCACAGAATATTCTGAGTTGGAAGGGACCCACAAGGATCTTCAAATACAACTCTCAAGTGGACTTAAGACCATTCAGGGATCAAACCCACAACCCTGGTGTTATTAGCACCATGCTTTAACCAACTGAGATAATCTCAGGCATCCCTCCCTCTCACCCTTTCTCCCTCTACATGAGCTCCACTATTCCTGTTTCCTGGTCTTCTATAGTACCATGGGTGGTTATGCTAGTGGAAGTTGCATGTGTGGTTTATAAGTGTAGTGTGTTCTTATAAGTAGTAAGTAGTTCTTATATGTAGTCTGTTCTATAAGTGTAGTGTGTGTGAACTTGGACTGAGAGCAGTCTCTCATATAAACTTGTGACTGAAGCAGTGCTAATTAACTTTGAATTCCATGTCTTGCTCTCCTGCTCTGTCATTGAGTTTCAGACTGCAAGAAGTGCCAAACCTCTTCCTGTAAGCATATGTTTTGTAGAAACTTGCTTGTAAGCCCTACCCAGATGTTTTAAAACCTAACTTAATGAATGTTAATATGGAAATATTTGAACCTGCCTATCCATTCAAACGTTTCAGGATCACGCTCCAGGCATTAGTATCATGCAGCGAATGTTTTCTGCTGATAGGATGTGTGTATCCTTTCACTGGAAGTACGTACTGAACAGAGGTAAAAAATATGTCGTGGGAACAGTGATTGAATCACCTGCTCAGTTGCTTACTCAGAGCCATTGTAGATAAAACCTTAATATACCTTAGCTGGGCAGGAGAGGGCTGTTTGGGTTGGTAAGGAGTGATGTTGGGGACAGCATAACAGCCAGCTTCTTTTCATGCTCGTGGTTGACATCTTTCAGCATTTTCGTCTGGATGTGGGCTTCTTCCTTTTAATTAGCTCATGTAAGTAGTCTCTATCTCCTGGATTTAGAGCATAGGCTCTAATGCTTCTACTTTCTTCCATGCCTCCCCTAGTATTACATGGAGTTATCTGTAAAAACAGGAAAGTTTTCCTTGTTAATTGCCTGTAAACTTGTTTTTAATAAAGTATTTACCAATATTTGCCCTCATGTATGTCCTCTAAGATTAGATACACTGTCTGCTGCAGCTTTGTTGTGATTTCTACATACTGGTATCAACTTGCTCTTTGGTAGTTGTTTGGTTTCGTGTTTGGGTTTTTTCCCCCCATACATTTTTGTGTTGCCTATCCCAGTGAATCCAGGTTCATAGTTGAGGTCTCAGTGCACTTCAGAAATGGAGTGGCACAACTACTTGCTTTCTGCTGCTGCCACCGATCTAGGATGCCTCAATGTAAAATAACATAATGTTTTGTGTCCTTGATGCCTGATACACAGGAAATACTGTAGTTCCTTCTTTGTAAATAATTTTGAAACTAGATGAGTGAGTTGAAGAGCTATTTGTTATGTGTGTCTGTAATCTTTATCGCTTCAGTGTGCGCAGAGCTTTCCACTTACTGTTTTGAACTGAAACCAAGTTAATATCAGCAGAAACATAAGTTTGGCTTGCAAGCAGGTTTGGTGGTGCCAAGATGAGCATGTTTCATACTCAAACGTTTATGAAGCTTTGTCACTGTGTACTTTCCAATTCCTTATTATGCTGATAACATACCTTGTGTGGTTGCTCAGAGAGCTATCACACTTTAGAGTCTGAATGATGTCATCACAAATTCAGCCTGCTGCAGAAACACTAATTTCCCAGAAGAATCAGTGGTCTTAACTTATTTAAATGGTAGACAAAGATGTATTTAACAATAAGTCATCATTGAATTTGGAGAGATAACTTGCCTTCCCTCATACTCTATCAGCATATAATTAGTAATGTCTTTTCTGTGAGTCTTCTCTGATAAAGGTTAGTCTCTCTCATGTTAGATTGCTCTGAGGTCATAAGTCTCCAATTGGCTTTGTCTTGGTCATTTTGTGCTCCTGGTGCCCAGAGAAGATTGCTGTCTCTGTCCTGCCAGTAGAATATCCCACTTAACACACGCCTCATTGGATAGCCTCTTAAAATCCTTGCTCTATTAGGCTGATGGTGCTATGAAAGCTTCTCTGCCTTGTGGTGTGAGGGTACCATCTCCAGCATCTCCTTCTCCTGAGTTGGACTCAATCACAGAATCACAGAATATTCTGAGTTGGAAGGAACCCACAAAGATCATATGAGTTTTTACCAGATTTCCAGAGGAAAGCCATTAACTTACTTTCTTAACATCTCTCTTTAGCACCAAGCATCAGGCACAGTGCAGGCTTTTTGATAACGCACTGAGGTCATCAATGACCATTTAATCTCCAAGGCTTCTTGCTGATTTACAGAGCAGATTCTTAGCATGCCTCTGTTCCTCCATTGCTTAAGGTGATGTTTCTAACTGCTATCAGAGATGTCTGTGCTAGGACAGTCAGTGCTAGGTAAATTTTTAAGATGAAAAGGAACCAGGCTTTCTGCAGACCTTCCCTTTAGGCATCATTTTCCTCTTTTATATAGTCCACCAATGGGGAAATGCAGACTAGAGCATTAAGAAAACTCCACTTTTCTTTTGGTGTGAAGGACAGAGTGGTTTGCCGAGGCACAAGCCATGCTGGGCAGATTTTGAACCTGATCTGCACGACGACTCATCCTGGTGATCTCCATTGCTGCAGTTTGCACTTTGCCACTTTACCTGCAGCAGCACTCTCTTTGGTAGTGCGGCCTGTAGCCAGCACAGGTGTGCGTGCTGACAGTGTCAATTAAGTTCATCAGTTTTAGAGCTAGGCTGTCCTGCTGCTGCCATGCACACTGCAGATCCAAAAGAAACCATGTTGAAGAGTTATTCCTGCAACTATGCAGCAGAGGGTCCTGCCGATAAACCACCCCTCTTACGAAACACAAATTTGTCTCTTGCACTCCTCAGGCCCCTCCAATGCAGCTTGTTCATCCAAAGGGTAGGAGGGTAGGAGGGACCTTCAGAGGGACCTTGACAGGCTAGAGAGATGGGCAGATTCCAATAATATGAGATTTAACAAGTCTAAGTGCCGGGTTCTTCACTTTGGACATAATAACCCCATGCATCGCTATCAGCTGGGGGATGAGTGGCTGGAGAGTGGTGAAATGGAGAGGGATTTAGGAGTAATGATTGACAGGAAACTTAATATGAGCCAACAGTGNGGCTTGGAATAACCTGTGAAAGCATGGCATAGGCACTAACTCAGATTCCCACAAGGTCAAAGCAAAGGAGAATAGGTGATTTTTTTTCTTCCCTTCATTGGTGAGGCATCGATGTGATGTGACCTGTGATACGCAGAGGTGTAGTGTGGAGGAGAAAAGATTTCTTCCACACATTGCTGGATGCTGTTTGTATAGGATAGGAGCTGTGTCTGCATTTCAATTAAGAATTCTGAAAATGTAAAACCACAACAGTCTCATTTGTTGACTTCAGAAGAAAAGGTGGTTATCAGCCTTTGTTGCTGAGGATCTGTTGCTTGAGAGTCTCTTTCATCTTTAGGGAACAGTGCTGACATACATCCCTGACAGATGTACCTGCCCAGCCTGATTATGTGCATTATGCACCTACGTATTTGAGCATCCAGAGGGATTTGGGTGCTAGGGCCATCTAAATGCATCGTCATTACTACTGTGTTGTAGTGTTGAGGAGTCTGCCTGCTACTTGTAGGGGTTTTCGCTTTCTTTTTCTTTTTTCCCTTTTTGCTCTCTCATTTCTCTTGTGTCACAGAATCACAGAATATTCTGAGTTGGAAGGGACCTACAAGGATCATCGAGTCCAACTCTTAAATGGCACCACTGCCTCCTTGGCAGGAATCGAACCCTGGTCTCCCGCATGACAGGCAGGGACACTCACCACTATAATAAAGTGGATTTTCACATTTCCATCACTACACTCTTCTATAAATCAATGTCAATGCTGCACAAAGAGTTCTTTCAATATTTAATAGGGGATCAGTGATACCGGTATCCTGACGATTTCACAAAGATATACTGGGTTATTTCCTTTTATTTGTTAGTTATAAGTATTGAGTCATATCAGGAGGTAATTAGTTCTGATACCTGGATTAGAGTTACTTGTTTATACTCTTACTTGCCCAATGCTTACTTCTTTCCTTGGGAGAGTTTGAGGTTATGCAAGGAATGATCTGGAGGAGTTCTGGCAAAGATTGGCTCTGCTGTTGACCTTCTCATGAAACTCACCTTTGTGCTGCTCACTGTTGTAAATGACAAGTAGACTCAAATAAAATCCAGGAGTGCTGCATGTACTTAGTCCATGAAATCGGCTTAATATGTTTGGGAAGGCTCTCAGCTGATTGCATGTAGAATAAATTTTTTCCTTGGGATGTGGCACATTTTCCGTCTGTTCATCTCCTATGTCATGTAATGAGAAGGTGCTACAGTATGTGGCCTTTCCTTGATGCTTTAACAGCAAGCTGCTTTCCTTGGCCAGAAAAGTTGGGCTTTAAGGAGTGGCACATAGCTCAGTAAAAGTCATATCAAATAAATTCTTATTTTAGTCCTCCTCACTGGTGATCAAACTTGACAGTGGTTTGCTGTCTAAACCATGTGAACTTCTACGAAGAATTTTGTTCTGAGTTTTGCCTAGAGGATCAGTATGTGGAATTGTTTGGCAAGAATATTTGTTTTAAAATGCTACAGTTTATGTTGACACAATATGTCCAATGCACAATATAATCCAAGTTGTAAGGATGGATTTATCTGGATGTGTGGTGTGACTGGGGCCTGAGACCAGGGATGACAATGAATGGAATCATGGCCTTCATATCCTATTTGTAATTTAAGCAAATTCCCATTTGTAAGTTTGTGGAACACAATTATGTGTAGTTGGGTAGCTTTGGCTTACTTTGATCTTTTACCCCAGAAACAAGATACGGAAATTCTTAAACAGAAGAGGTTTTGAAACTCAAACCCCATGGTTTGAGGGAACCAGTTTATTGAAGTAAAGTGGTTACATTAGACTTTCAGTGAGTATCTCAGTCTGGGACTGAGGGAGCGTGTAGCACAAAAGGATTGTGTGTCATTTACATGTTTTAGGAAAACTGAGGTTAAGATAATCTCAATGACTCCTAGGACAATAAAGTAAAGCACCCTTTCTCCTACTGAAAATAATTTCAGTCGCCTCCCATGCAGAGTATACCTGAAAAGAGAACCATTATTTTCTAGCATTTTGAAAGACAATTTTCAAGTTTCTGGGCTTTTAATTTACCGTTACATTGTGAACTCCAAGTGCCAGAGTGTTTCTCACAGGACAGTCAGAGATTATGGTTCAAGTCAATTTAAATACATGAATGCAGGTTTCTTTGGTGGTTTTGCTTCTTAAACTCCTACTTGTGTTGGTAGTAGAATGGCAACAGGTTAGGTAACAGGTTTGACTAGATTAGATTAGGTAACAGGTGATAGGTTGGACTTGATGATCTCTATGGTCTTTTCCAACCTTACTGATTCTGTGATTCTGTGATACTTGCTTGATACTTTAGTTCTGTATAAATTTTTTTAAAGTAATTAAGAGGGCTAAGCTCTTTTTAAATTGTGATATATTT
This sequence comes from Pitta sordida, assembly GCA_013390025.1. Taxonomy (NCBI): domain Eukaryota; kingdom Metazoa; phylum Chordata; class Aves; order Passeriformes; family Pittidae; genus Pitta; species Pitta sordida. The sequence continues at coordinate 325,285 of WEKX01023647.1, forward strand.
CTAGATTAAATAGGACTATTTTAAAATATGCAAGCTTTTAAAAGATGAAATAGAAGTTGTAGGACTAGCAACAGTATCCAAGAGCTTGTACTTTAGTTGGTTCGGACATGACTATGGGATCCTGTCTTAAGTCATCAACTGATAAGTTTTGAAAGACTATTGAGTCCTCTAGGGGTACTTGAGAACTAAGAAACTGTTATTGATGTAGCTACTAACAAACAAGAGTGCCCCTATAAAAATTTTAGGCTTCTTTGGGGTTGTCTGGTTTCTTGATTTTTGTTTCTTTATATGCGTATATGTGTATGAGTATGTATGGATATTTTGTATACCTAAATGTATGTTTATATTTCATATACATACATGCATATATGCATACATGTGTATATATACATACTCTTGTGTATGTATATTTAAATGGCTGTGGTTGTATTGCCAGTCTATCTCTTCCTAGGATCCTTAAAGAAACAGCTTTCTCAAGCACTTGAAATTGAGTCCTTTGACTCTGGAGGATTTGAAACTAGGGAAACTTACATGAACTAAATGGAAAGTGGGACAGTAATTACAGCTCCCTTTTGTTTTTTTGTTTCACTTAATTTACACTCTGAGGTACAGTCAGGTTGTTGGGTGTTTGACTGTTACAGCTGTTACAGTCTGATCACAGCAACGTGGTGAGACTACTCATGTACATATTTCCTTTCTCAGATTCATAGAAATGTTATTTGAGGCTTTTATTCAGTTATGAACAGAAAAAAAAAAGAAGTAAATGAAATTGCCTGTAGCGTTAATTTATTTCTATAAAGATAGCATGGAGAGGGAAAAGGTATTGATATTTCATTAAAGGAAAATTTCAGATGGAGTAGTTTGTGTATGTAAAAAACATCTGTAGATGAACACTATGCCCCATTAGCAAGATTGAATTGATGGTATTACTGCTGAACTTGAAAGTAGACCAATATTTTTTAAATGGATTTTTGAAATCTAAAATTTTGCCTGTTTATGATTTGGTTCGCCTAGGCCAAATTCACTTGGACACTCAGCAGGGACTCTTATTTATTCTGGCATAAGAACAAGCATTGGGCAGAGCTTCCTGGTCTCAAAAAACTGGTGATGGTAAGAGGCCTCTGTAGTGTTCCCAGCCAGCGGAATGCCTGAGGTATTTTGCCATACAGGAAATCAATTGCAGCTGAATGTGCACTGTTTCCACTCCAAGTATATAAACAGGCCTTATGATGATATAAAAAAAGAAGAAAAAATTAAACAGCTTCTTGAAAGTTCCAAGAAAGAACATTTGATGTTCAGTTTCTGTGGATTGTTCACTGTCACCTTTGGCTCAGTTCATAGCACAGAAATAGCAAAGAACTAGAAGTGAATTAATCTTGGGGTCCCCTAGAACAGGGAAACATGAAGGAATGTTTTAGAGAAATGAAAATAATAAAAAAGGTACACTTGTTCAGTTCTAGTTGATAGTCTGAAACTGGGAAGGGTTACAAAATTAGCAAAGGAAATGAGTTCTTTTCCTTGTTAAATCAAGAATTCTCCATTTTTTAGGTTTCAAGACATGTTCATAAATTTTATGAGAAAAAGGTGCACCACAGTTCTGGCTAAATAGCTGATTTTTGTGAAGTAGTAGAAGAAACTTGTGAAAATACCTAGATCAGATGGAAGTACCAGACAGATCTGAGTGACCTGTATCTCTGATGTGTTTTAATGGTTGGCAGTGTTGCTTACCAAGAAAGTGAGGGCTCATTTAGATAGAGGTTTCCAGGCGTTAAAGATAATTAAGTAGCAAATCAGCACTAAGAATTTTCAGGAGCATGGCCTGAAGCCCTTGGGGTTTACAGCTTGGGAACCCAGCAGCACTTCCTTGCTCCCCCACAGATGTACAGTGTGACCATAGGCAAGTGTCTGATCTAGATTTTTAAAGGTATATAGGTAGGCAGAGATGGTAAAGGCTCTTAATGGGATTTTCAGAATCACATTAGTGTCTAATTCCTGCTCAAAATCTGACCCTTTAGCTTGTCTGAACTGGATTCAACTCATGCTATGTTTTATTCTGCTACTTTTAAAGTCAGAACAGGCAGGCTGAGCATGACTTTGAGGATATAAACCACGGTGAGCATGGACCCCCACTAAGCTGCACAGCTATGCTCCCTTTTATCCTTTCTCTAATTCCATAATTTCTCCCCTCCCTTCTGCAGAATGTCAGGGATTCAACAGAGGAAAGGAAAAGTGACTCCACTTTGTCTTACCTAGCAGTGATACATTTGGCAAGTGCTCTACCGGGTAAATTTTTTTTACCATTATTTTAGCACTTTTTGGTTGTTGGGTTTTGGTTTTTTTTCAATATGAGATGAGGTTTGCTCTGCCTCTTGAGATGATTACCATTGGTGTATGGTCAATGTGCCTCAGGTTAACCATGAGGCTACTTACTATGCAAATTAACAGTTGGTCACTGTGCTGGTTGCATGCCCTGACGTGTGAGTTAGCTGAGGCAGTGGGCTTTTTCCTTGTGAACGCTAGTGGAGTTTTATGCTAATTTAATTATGTTTTGGGAGACCTAAGCAATTAGGGAAGGTTAAGGTCTCTGTTTTAGTCCTTGTTTCTGTAACTGAAGTTTTGCTAGAGATCTGTAGCTGAAGTTTTGTTTGGTTGCTTGATTCTGTCCCTTTGGAAGTAAAAGTGCCACTTTCATGGAGAAACAGTGTTCTGTCCATGGGAGTGGGGAGATCTGGGATAACTTTGTTCTCTTGAGATTTCCTATTGTTACTGTATGTCATTTTAAGAAGAAATTGATCTTTCTTATTTTATTTTTAAGGGATTTAATTTTGTTTACATACTCACACTGCCTGAAATTCTTGGGAGACTTAGGGAACTTTAGAGCGTAGGAAAAGCAGATTTAGATGCCATGGAAATGTAACTAGATTGTAATAACTGATTTCACTCATTTGATTGTCTGAAACAAGTTAACATTCCAGAAATCTTCACGATAGATCTGGCAGGAGACTTCACAGAAAATATTAAGAGAGCTTTAGGCAAGACCCCTTTCTTCTCCTTTCTTCTTCAGTGCTGGTGCCAACCTGAAAAGGAATCTTTTCTTCTCTTTGAAAAAAGCAGACATTCAGTGGCTAAAAGCACAGACACTGCCATTTGGAAAAACTTGATGTCTTATAAATAACCTACTTCACTCCTTCCACTGGTAATGTTGAAACTAGTGTGGCATGCATTAGTTTATAATTAAAAAAAGAAAGTGCATTATGTTAATTACCACTCTAGTTTCTGTGATTTGTGGAGGGAATACTAATATGCTGTATTACACCACTAATAAATAGTGTTTATTCTTTTACCTTCTGATAGTGGGGGCTTGTAATAGAATTTTGTATTTATTATCCAATTGCATTTAAATGTTTATAAAATTTTAGGAGAATGACAACATTATTTTGGTTCTAATTCTTTGAGATTGCATGACTGTGCTAGAGAGACACTTGCAGGACTGCATAGCATTCAATTGAAGTTTACATCTGACAAACATTAGTGTGATCTTACTTTCCTTTGGATCCAAGGGAGAACAGTCTCTGTAAGTAGGAAAACATTTTGCAGAGACTGCAAGAGGAAAGCATAGAAATTCCTCTTCAATATTTTCTAAAAATAGCAAAATTTGAATAAGGTTGCATGTTTTAATGTGCATTAGAGAAAAATAATTGGCATGACCTAAATTCAGGACACTAATTGTCTGTGTTATTTGCTAATAGTTAATTGCTAGCATATTTTTTCATCCATGAATGCGGAGGGGCTATACATTCCCAGCTTCCACACAGGAAATTATTTATTTAGCTTGAAATTTGTGCATATCCAAGTGCACGCAAAGTATTTGCCTAGTGACCTTAGAGTGAATAATTTGCACAAACTCCCCTCCACCCCTGATTGTCATTTCATTTAAAGTGCGCTGCTTGAGTTGCAGTGGTTTTGGTGTGTTTTCATGATGAACAGAATAGCTAAACCAGACCATCAGACTCGAATATCCTCTTTTCTGAAAGCTGAGACAACATGGATTGTGCTGTGGCCTAAGATGCAAAGTATTTCCTAAGATTCTCTGGGATCCGTGGCAGACAAGCATTCATTGTGAAGTGCTTCAAAAAATTGTTGTATCAACAAAACTGGAGTACGTGGGAATGTATTAACTAACAGGATAAGGCATTTAAGGACTAGATGAAGTGCATGTAGTAAGGAACTAATTTCATGGGAAAAAGGAAGAAATCTAAAATACGAGAAGTGGTGTTCTGTAAAGAGATTAGCTTAGTGTTTTAGGCATATACAATGTTGAGGGACGAACGTTAAATCTTACCAGATAACCTCCAGTAATTTTGCCAGATTTGGTTCATATGTCAGACCTAAGTCTGGAACTTCTAAGAATACGTATTTTCATTCTGAAAAACTTTTGGTGGTGGTGGGTGAGACATTTTATGAAATGTGTTTATATTTTGCTTTTATCCATTTGACTTATATGTATAAAAATACTGCCTGATTTTAACTGTTTTAATAGAATACTTTAACCTTTGGAAGGAATTAAAATGGGTTTCATCAGCTCTTAGAATCATAACATCTGTTGTAGCAGAGAAGGAAACCTCAGATCAATACTTTGTTCTGACAACTTACAATGAGTTTTAATATACAGTGTGTTTATGTTAAAAGTCAATACATTAAAAAAAAAATCCTCAAACATCTGTGCATCACTGAATGCTTTGTTTAGGTCATGCCTTTATTGGTACGAGAGCTTGCAAATCCGTGTGGGGGTGGAAAGAGACGGCTCTATGCCTACGTGTGAGCTTTTCTGTAAGTCGGTTCTATTTCTGGTATGCGATGAAGCAGAGGTGTGTGGCAAAAATAGAGGTTCAGCTGCGGTGTGGAAGCCTGTAAAAGCTTTCCTATTGTGGGAAGCGCCTACCAGGGTCGTAGAGCAGTTGCATTAATGACCATGGGAATATTTGGGGTTTAATTTAGCATGCTAGATTAGGGCCTAATACCTTAATTAAGACTAACGAATTTTAATAAGTTTCCCCCAAACCCTTTGTGGCTGACTACAGTTGTGAAACATAATATAAAGCCTGGCAGTTTTATGAAAGCTGTCATTCTAATTCAGAGTGATGAATCTGACCAGCAAGTGTAATCTTTTTAATAGAAGGATCCACAGATCTGACTAGACTTCTTAAAAATATCAGTCCAAATAACTTAAGCCACTAACATTTTGGAAGCTCAAACACATAGAACATTTAAACCAACTGTTTTATAAAATTATGATAACTGTTTCAGAAAAGACTATGTTAATTGATAAAACAGCTTTTCCCAGATGCTTAATTGTCTTGTCAGCTCAGATGTTTGGGATTTTCTGCTGAGAAAAAGATTAAATTAATTGTCTGGACAAATTCAGGAATAATATAATTAGCGTTTTATATATTTTGCAGACAAAGAGTTTTATTTTTTAAACATTTGTATATTACAGTGTTGAATAAAAGTTATCTTTATTTATAAAAGAACAAAACCAAAACCACAAACCTGCTTGTCCCATCTTCCCCTGCCCCCAGCCATGCTTGCTCAGAGCCGTTGGTCCTTTCTCACTGCCATCCACTATTGTTGCAGTCAAATGACCAAGGAAAAGTGTATACTTCCTTTTGTGTCCTGTAGATAGGGGTTCTTAATTGATGAATGCTGCTTTCTTTCTGACAGAAAGGAAATGAATGAGCAGTAGTGATTATCGCACATCTGTTGTTTGCTGGTGAGCATCCTGTACAGCAGTGAAACTGTCTTGAAGACTGCCTTTTTTTTTTTTCCTGTTCTAGACTAGTTAGAAGAGGGAGTGCGGATGACATGTGACAGTATTGTTGCTTTGTCACAGGTGTAGCCAGAGCTGGAAAACAAATTGCACAATGGAAGAGAATGACTTGTTTTTCTAATAGGTGTAATTTACAACAACAAAAAGAAATCTTGCAAAGACAAAGACTGCAGGGATGCTCTGTGTTTACTGTG
>WEKX01023647.1:331348-351135 GCA_013390025.1 Pitta sordida
TAGGGGAAAAATTAAATGGCATTCCCTCCAAGTACCCCAAAGCTGAAATATTCACACAGCTTTCTCTAAAATTTCTAGGATGCATTTTCTGTGATATCGTTGTCCAACTCCTGCTTGAACATCTCTTGCTTGATGTGTTGTAGCTTAGCTCTCTGAAGTGCTGAAGGAACAAACTGGTATGCTCCTGCCTTCCTGGAGAGTGGGCTAGGGATGGATGAGGGTCCTTACCTGGCTTTATAGATGACAGAGGGGGGGCATTTTGTGGACTGATGAATGGTGAACTATAGATAAGGATCTGGCTGGGTGAAGAATGGGACTTTAAGGTGGGGAAGACAGATGTTTGGGGAAATGCTTGAGGGAAGCTAGTAAAGCAGCTGGATGAAGCAGGGTATGGTAGTGAAGTGTACCACAGTTTGTCCTTCGCATTACATCAGCCACTAATTTTTCACACTTTTTTTCTTTTTGACTCTCCTATTATAAAGTGGAAGTGGTATGTGCTCTATGCAAACCCCGAGTGTGTCTTAAAACGGGATCTTTTCATTCTCTCTTGGCATGCAAATTTCTTGAAACACCATTAATTGAAAGAGCTCTGTAAATCAGAATCCTTACATCTTACTTTGTTGCTCTTTGTTCCTTCCTTTTCCTTTTATTTTTTAGTTGCAGCATTTCTTGTAAGCAAAATGCCAATGCTCTGCTTTTGCACAGACTGAATACATGTATTGGTACTTCAACTAAATGAGTTTAGGTTGGGCTTGGATGAAGCTGGTGAACTTAAGTCATCAGAATGGTAATGCTGCCCTCTTTCTTGGGGGTTTGTGATGTGTATTGGATAAACTTGGTGCTTTTCTCAGTCCTTTCTTGTCACTTGCTATCCCAAGAGTTGCTCTGTCCCTATTCTCTTGAGAGATCTCCATCACTTGACAAAGGAGGTGTTGAGTTGTTCAATTTCCTGTCAGTAAGATGCTGTTTAACTGAAACCTTACAGCCTTCTTTAAGCTAAATAGGTTTTTTAAATGACAGATGTGCCTGGCCCCTAGAGACAGGAAAAGTGAACAAGAACATACTGTGCTGTGGAGGAACATCAACATAGCTGAATGCAAAAATCATGATACCATAAGTGAAACATGCTGCAATTAATGTTCTGGTGCTGTATGTTTCCTTATGATGTTGGTAGAACTGGCACCAAAACCGTGAACCTTCCTTTGACACGACTTTCATCGGTATTCTGAATTTGAAGACAATGTGGAGTAATTATTCGACATGGATAAGGTTAAACCTTTGTCATTCTCTGATCAGAACAAACTTCAGGAAATGAAAAAGCAGGTGCCATAACCTCAAATTTAAATTTAAATTGAGTGGGTTTTTCTCTTTTTGTCTAGTGGCAAAACTGGTGGGTTTTTGAGAGTTTTGGTTTCTTTTCTTGAAAGCTAAAGTAAGAGTAATTTAAGCATCTAAATAATCCTTTTGCTTTCTGAGTGAGACACATGAGAGACCTGGTTCATGCCTCCAAAGCCTTTTAGCCTATTCCTATAGGATTTCAGAATTATCTTACATCTGTTGGCAAGCGTTTTGTTGTAGCTAAATATTAGTCATGGCACCAGCCAAGAAATACAGGAAAGACCCACAGAATCATTTGAAATCTATTTGCTCAAGTTTTTGTAAATTCCAGTTTATGGATCTCTTAATACATACATTGAGTTTTATAAAGATTGCATTATGAGTTTTAAGAAAGATAGTCAATTGCTCATTAGAGCTTTTTGCTATACTAAGCATTCCATTGGTGTATTATTCTACATGTCTTGAATGATTCATGAGAAACATTTGAATATTGGTGTGACAATATGTTCAAATATCAGTAGAGAAGTTTGCTATGATGTTTTTATTATGGAATTCTGGCTTTGGGAACAGATGTGACTTCTTTTATCATGAACTAAAGATACAGTACATGACTTAGAGCAAGACTATAGGTTGTTTTACAGAATTTTCAGAGAGCTTTTTGAGTACATATACACTGATGACTGCATACACAGACCAAAATCCTATTAAAAATTAAAAATACTTTTTCTGTTGAGGCAGATATTCATTAAAGCATGATACATGGCTGTCCTCTGAAAGAAACTTCAACAAGACCTTCAGCCTCTAAAAGAAAGATAAGCTACTGCTCTTATCAGTACAGACATCACTTTGAAGATATTAAACATCTGGTTTCCTTGTGGGAGAATTATGTTATGTCCACTTGACCCTTTATAAAAGTAAATATTTTTATTAGTTACATTATGTAGGAATTTGAAAAAATATTTAATACATGAAAAAAACCCCCGATCTCTGCACACTTAGCTTCAGTTACGTAAGTGCAGTACTTCAAATACTCTTTTGTTCCTAATTCCCGAGTTTCTATTGTAATTAAAAATTATTCCACTATGAAATTTGATAAGAGACATAACTATGATTTTCTTTCTTTTTCTTTTTTAAAAGACAATATTCCTCTTTCTGCCTTTCTCACCTGTTCCTTCCCAAAAGTGTGTTGTCACTTTGCAGACTTTAGAACCCTAACTCTTTTCTCATCTATGGCTGTAAAATGTACTTTAAAATTAATCCACCTAAATTATATTTGTTTACTACACTGCACATAGTTTAGATGTGTGAAGTTACTTAGTAGAGTTACATGTTTTGACTGTGGTCAAATGAAAGTTGAAGATTTTGAGAGATGTAGCTTCTAATCCTGTTTTCAAGAGAGAATAGAAAAGACCTTAATATTGTTATTGTTATATTTGTTTCTTCTACGTGAAAGCAGATTACTTAGGAAAAAAGCCTTCCACATATACTGGTTAAAACAGAAATGTTGCTTGTTTTGTGCCAGTATGAGAGAAAGTAGATATCTTCTAAAATACACAATGCAGTCTTTTAACTAAGAAAAGGCATTAGACTTAATGAAACGTTACATTTGAGAGACGATTTTACAAGTGAAGCCAGTTGGGAATTTTTCAGCCAAAAAAACTTTGTTGGAAAATAATAATTTATTTAAAACAGAACATTCCACACAAGTGGTTTTTAACAAAACTATCAGCAAGAGGAGTATTTGAGATACAGAATTGTAAGAATGTGTTTCAGTTCCGTGGAAAATAACAACGTAACTTAAAACCAAAGTGAATACTGTCTCTCTGGAAAGTTTTGTCTCTGTTTATTTTTAATTATATTTTTTAATTTGAATTACAGTCCTACGATCTCTACCTTTTCCTCACAAAGAATATGGCCATTTAAAAAATTCTACTTTTTTTTCCCATGAGTTTGCTAGTTGGTTCTGGTCTCCTGATGTTCATTGCTGCAAATTATTCCTATGGAAAAGATTCTGCCATTGTTTTAATGAAAACATTCTGATAAATGTCAGACATGACATGACAAGTCATGACAAATGATTCTTTCTCTTCATTTTCATTCCCCATTTGACATGTATTAAAAATCTTACTGATGACTGATCAGTGAAGGCCTACTCCAAATTCTTACAAATTTGATTTCTCCCATTTCTTATTACAGTACTCCCTCAAGTTTTGCAGGAGTCTGGAAACAGGAGAGCTGCGCGGAAGCTGTGAAGAGCTGCAGATCATACATAGGCAAATAAGCCATGCCTATCACCCCACCCCCTCAGCTTTGCAGCACCGGGAGGCATTCCCTCCCTGAGCCATGCCATGAGACAGGGGAGTGAAGGGAGTAATTTCTACCCCTCCCTGGCGCAGTGGGCACAAGCGGTGAGGTGGGGCCAGCCCCAGGCCTGCACCAGGCACAAACGGCAAGATGGGGCCAGCCCTGGGACTGTGCCGGGCATAAGTGGTGCCATGGCCCCAGGCCAGTGTGACACTCTGCTGAGCACCTCTCCCTCCAAGGCCCCGGGATGAGCAGCTGTAATAAACTGTTGGCACTGTGTTATAAAGCTCCCCCACCATTTAAACTCTACCACACTCATAAGGGAGGGAACTCTGGGCGGTCCCTGAGTGATCGAGAGGTGCTCTCCTCCAACCCCCTGGCATGGGCTGGTCCCGCGCCCTGGCGCAGGACTCTGCACATGCGTGGCCATCCCATGCTTACTTCACAGTGAAAAACACTGTAATCAACCAAGGGAAGACAACAATGTGTTCACTGGGAAAAAACCCATGAAGAATTGAAGCTGCAAAATTTGAGCAGTGGACAGATGACCATAAGTGCCTGTCTTTATAGGCTGTGCAAGTGTTAAGGCTTTATTAATCTTCAGGGTGAAATGAAGCCTTTCAAAAGACTCTATGTACTACTTTTAGTCTCGGAGTAGACAGCTTTTCATCAAGTGGGTTGCAGGATAATTGAGAATGCTTGTGCCAAATCTGTCTAGAATCTAAACAAAAAATACTTATTTTTGTGTCTAATTTGGGAATAGGTTGTAAGTTTCCCTTGTACAGCCATTTTATGAGACATGACATTGAAATGGACTTTTTAATATGAAATGTTATTGTGTCTCTGAAACACATCTGGTAATGCAAGATCTAAAGCTATTAATTTGGTCAAGACAATGAGTTCTTTGTGAATTGGGGCTAGCCTATTGAAACAAGTTTGTTCCTGAATTAATAATGATGAAGGGTGGGGAATTTGGAGTAATGACCATCTGCTGGGTTGTTCGTGTCCAGCAGACTTTCAGAGATAGAGTGACGCTTCTGGTAATATGCTTGTGCAAACCTTAATAGCTGTACTGTTACTAAGCACAGAACAAAGAAATAAAAATTGAATCAAACTATAAAATTCAGGGAATTTTTGTGTGTGTGACCGGACTGTCTTCCGGGGTGGAAGCTTACTATTATTCTCCATTCCTGATGGCGAATTCCTGATTTGATTCCCCCACCATAAGTGATGAGAGGCAGAATCCCCAAACATATTTTTACTCTGGGGACTGGAGGAGCCTTGCACAAGTGCTCTTGTGCTTTATCTCCTGTGGTGTAACACTGCATGTGTGATAATCATGAGCTCCCAGCTCTTCATCCCTGTTGCTACTCATCCCATGTACCTAGGCTGCAACTCAAGATGTAGTTAAGTGTCTGAAACACTAATTCTCATAAAGCCATTTAACAGCCTTTCAGCTCCGAGAGTTGAGTGTATTTATTGAGATTGTCAAATCATATTTTGTCTTATTGATACTTTTATGAAATGTAAAGATACAGATACCTGAGGAAATTCTCTAGTGTAAATAACTGTATAAAAGAGGGAGGCATGAAATTCCGTCGCACAAGTTATTTCTTTCTCTACTTGCTTGCATATTGTGACATTGTGAATGACACAAGCCCGCAGCCTGCTTTTGCTGGAAATGAGATTAGTAGATGGGAGTTTTCTTTGAAATGAGTTGGCAGTACTGGTAGAAAAATGCATACTTCTTTCAGTGGAGTGTGTGGAAAGCATAATGTAAACATCCATCTGTTTATAAATAGGCATCATACAAATATTTTAATATTTCTATGGCATTGTATGTACTTCCTGCCATTGATCTTTATCACTAAAAGCAAACAAATAATTTTTCCTTAATGATTCTTGTATGTTGATCTAGAATTGCAGACCTCTACTACCAAAGATGCTGCACATGATAGATACCTTGAAGATGACAGTGTCCATGGTGGTTTTATATGATTGAATAGAACATTTCCAAAGTATATTTCTTACCTATATGAACTGTTACTGCTTAATTTAGATACAGGTTTTTCACTACAGTCTACAACAGCAGGCTCATATTTGGAATAGGCAGAGTGCAGCCCTCTTGGCCAGACACCAGCAGCCCAGAGGAAAAGTGGGATGTAGAACACTACCCTATAATCTGGGACTGGGGACTTGTGCCATCTCCTGCAGACTCTGAATCTGTAGAGCACTTGAGTGTTTTTCCTCTTTTTTTTCCCCCCTTTTTTTCCTTTATTGCAGTTGAAAACCTTTGTTTCACTTGGTATCTTCTTATAGTCTTATTGCTACATCAGTTAAAGTGGATCTTTGGTAATGATCTTGCAGAGTGGAAAAAAGAGCAAAACTGTCATAAAAGCCCACAAAACATGTATGTGGTTGAAATGGACTTCATTTTCTATTTTAATACACACTGCATTTGGAAAAGGAAATTTATGCTTTTGCAATTATTTCTCTGAAAAGTGGAGCAGTTCTCTTACTTCCTTCATTTTGCTAATAATGCCAGATGGTAAGAATGATTTGACAGAAGCACCATGTGGATGCACGTTTTAAAATAGACCAAATTTTTCTTATATTTCAGTGTAAGACTCAATGTTTTCAAAAATAACAGGTAATTTTGAAATTGGGTAGATGCCTTAAATGACACTGTAGTTACTTTTGTTGAGTATGCTGGGATCCTATTTTCCACAAATTGAGGTAGATGCTAAAACAACTAAACATGCCGAAAAATATTTGGGCTTTGTTTTACAACTACGATTCATTGCAGCTTCCTCCTGAACTTTAATGGCTTTTGCTTAAAGTGTGTTAGATTTGGATTTAAAAAGAAGACCCCAAACCCCTAAACCACAGGAGAATCCCTTCCATTAAGGATCTGTTTTGTATTTCATGCTGGCATTAGTCTCCTAGTGTCATGGGTATGCCCAAACTTCAAACTTATGTATGGAACAGCCACAAAAGGAATTTTCTTGCTACAGGAGAGCTGGGTGGCTGCCTCTGGACTCTCCCTGTGGAAAACCCTCTTGCTCTGGCACAACTGAATGTAGAATGTCCCATCTGATGGACACACAGGAACTGGGAAGTTGCAGAGAAAGGTACAGAGACAGAAAGCGATGCTCCTTTTTGAAAGGTCCCTGATCTGTTTTAAAGGTCATGACTGAATGGTAGCTGTAAACCCCGGCACTGCCAGTGACATTCATAAGGGAGGAGTAGTTCAGTTGAATGTAATTATACTTTCTGCTCTCCAGAGAGCATGGTTATCTTTTTTCTTTCCCTGCCCCGCCCTGCCTGTTCTGCTTTTTGTGCCAGTGTGTCTGTGTGTGTGTCTGTCTCCATTCAAAGTTCTTTAAATCTTTGAAGTGTATAATGAAACTCAATTAAAAGTGCTCAAAACTATGTGTCAGCAAAGCTTATGAGCATAGGTGGCCTGAGAGAGGAGCCCTATAAGGTTATACCTATATAAAATTCAGATTGGCCTAGGAAGGTTGCCAGCCCTGGAGGAAGATGGTTCATAATAGTCATGTTTGCTGGTGTGATTTTGGGAAATGTTAGTTAGCCTTCTTCCCAGACAGTTTCCAGGCTTGGCTCAGTACCTAGACCAGTTCAGCCATCGTTCCTGAGAGATGGCTTTTGTGCACCCTGTTTTGTAGACTCAGATTGTTTGTTATCACAGATATGCGCTATTCTGTCTCAGCTTGATTTTGTGCCCAGGAGCACTTTTTGGGTGCATTTAATGTATGAATTTGAGAATAGCCTTTGTTTTTCCAATGATGAAGCTCTGCAACATGAACTCAGCATTTATTCAGTATCAGAGAATCTGTAGGTTGGTCCAGAGATTCTATGACTGTCTTCACTGTGGGAAAAATCAAGGCTCACCTTTTATTTGATGTGAGCGCATCTTCTTGGTCAGCATTTCTCTGCAGGCCTTTAGTTCCTCACATGGATAAATTTGCTCTACAGAATTGCTATTATTTATTCAAAGTGAACTTCTGGATGTGATGACTGTTGGGCAAAGAGTGATAGTAGCTTAGTGATACATCTGGGAATACTGCACAGGCTGTGGGAACAGTGATGGGCTGAGAGGGAGATGGAGTAACTGTCATTGAGTATAAAGGAAGAAAATACTTCTTTTTCCATCTACTTCTCTTGCCCAAAAGACAAGTAATACTTGGAGGGCTGTAAAATCTCATTTGCTGATCTGAGTGGTTTCCTGCTTTTTGGGGTACTATACATAGCTCTTTGTGTGTATTTGAAATACAACAGGGACTTTTTCTTTTTTCCTGTTGCCCAGCTGAATAGGCTGACATCATCTCAGAGCCGAGGCAGGGCCAGGTGGTGTCCTTGCCTTGCTGTGCCTCTTGCTGGGTTCAGTGGAAACTTGGTGTTAGTATGCACCCCCTGTCCCTGTGTTCCTCAGAGTACAAAATGTGGGCTAGGCAGCAAGAATGGAGGGGCTGAGATTTTTATGTACTAAGGGCGGTATTACATAACCTGAAACAGTATTATTGGAATACCTCTTGTGTTTTTTATTCAGTACTTCAGTACTTAATATTTGAATGAAACATTAAGATTTATAAATGCTTAGTTGTGTGTTTTGGCAGTGCTTTAGGTTTGTTCCCCAATTACTAAACCCAGGAGGCTGTTTTGCAGAAAGTTCACATAAGTTATTTCTTCCCTTAAAAGCAGAAGAAAGGAAACTTTCATCTGAATTCACCAGACTTAGCTCTGAGAATTCAAAAGGCTTTGCAAACTGGCTGAAGCTCTTGGTACTGACTTGAGTAATATCCTCTTGAGTATTTACTTTTATCAAGCCTATTCAGAGATTCCCTTTAACTGTCCTTGTTTATGTTGCTTTCCAGTGCTAGATGAAATGATGAATGAAATATTAAGATTTTTCTCTTAAAAATAGGTTCCTTGGAAGTTGTTAGTGGTACGCTCGGGCCTGATTTTATATTAGGTGTTTAGATAAACTGAAATAACTGAAAAGATCTGCCTATCCCTATTATACTTGCAGAGATGTAGTGCCTTGTCAGTGGGAAAACATGAACTCAAGAATTTTACTTATGTTTGGAACAACAGTGGTGATATACATGCTATAAAAAGGAAAGAAGTGTGTCTGATGGCTTCTTACTGCAATAAGATTTCATGTGCAGTTTTGTTATACAGTGATTTGTGAAGTTGTCTTATTTGTCAAGGTGTCCCTCCCACCTTACCGATACAGTACATAATACTTACATGCCATTGGACCCTTCTTCACATAATTTGGGTAGTTATGTTGGTTTAAACTTTATAAATTACAGAGAACTGAATTCCTTTTTGTACCTATCTGCTCTTTTTCATAACCTTATCTTTCTCAGAATAGGAATTAAATACTTGATTACCCTTCATGCTGTTGTTGAAGAATATATGATCCATCTTTCACTCCAGTAAAATTTTACTTGGTGAGAACGGATCGAGAGAGAGACATCCCTGTGTGTGGTTTCCCTTTGACCAGTTTTAGTCTCCTAGGCTCTCTACTTGTGCTGGTCATAGGTGAGCAAAATAATTTCCTTTCTATTTCTAGCCCTATTTAATATTTCATATTCTTTATAATGAGTATATATATATGCATGAGTTTATATTTACGTATGTATATAGGAAACCTGTATTTTGTCAGAGATTGAGCATGAATGTTATTTGAAACTATGAAGTTTCTCTATGCTCTGTGTATGCTACTCAGTGCCACAAAAGCCAATTGGATTAGGGTTGCAGTAACAGGACTCTGAAATGGGGACATGTTTTCCAAAGCTATTATACACTGAGAGGGCTCTGACTGCTCCATCACAACTAGTTAGAATGTTCTGTAGATAACTGCGAACTTTGCCTCTAGAAAGTATGTTGTTTGCAAGCCATAATTCAATAGTTGCACCCTGGAAGGGCTTGATAAATAGAGGGGTGTTTTTAAAGGAAATGTCTCAATCTGAGTTATGAGGCCATTTATTTGGATAAATTGCAAGTGAATGTACACAGCACTGTTAGTTTGTCTGCTGCTAATTTCCTCTTCTTTAACCTGTGTGTGCAGTGTGTATATAAATATATATACATATATACATGTATCCTCAAAGTAGAGAGAAGGAAAAGCTGGAGGAATGTTAAGGGGTTCAGTCAGCTGCTTAAGCCAGAGTTAGGGATTAGGAGGCTGCCAAGTGTTTGGGAGCCTGGAACGTGTCAAGGCTCAGAAAGCTTTCACCATTTTTACGTGATTTGCTGTGTTGTTTCCTAATGTTACATACTCTGTGATGAAAACAATCCTCCAAAACATTTGTTAATGACACTTCACTGTAGTCAAAAAGTTAGATGGACCTTTTCTGATTTCTATGGGTAAAAACCCATGTTTCGCAGGGCATGCATAAGTAACTTTGCTATGCATGGCTGTACTTTAGCTAGCTACTCAAATGGCAGTTACCGGAAAAGCCAGCTGAGTGTTACTTGTGTAACAATTCTAAAGCCCACGTCTAAACCTCTCATTTCAGCAGTAATGCCATACTCAGTCAATTGCAGCTGAAGGAAACACAAATGAGCTTTGTAGGAGCCCTTCTCCTGATGGTGAATCTGTATCTGAGTCTTTCCTTATAAATATAACAGTGTCACAATGCCTTATGGAGACAAAAGTAGGGAAGGATCCACATATAAAGTGATAATTATCCATTATCCTGGCTTAAGTAGGCTTCCCCTTCAAGAACAAGCATTGGTAATGCCAAATCAAGCATTCCTTTGTATCTTTTTTTCCCCTATATCTTTAGCTCTCCAAAAGAGTTTACAGTTGAGGAGGAAAAATTATCTTTGTCTCTTCTTTACTTGGAATTAACATTGTTTAGGAAAATTTTTGACAAAGTAAATGGACCTTCTGGACAGTGCTGACATTTTTCTTTCGTCAGTATGACCTTATTCTGAAAGTTCTGTGGTTTTCTTCTGCAATAAGGTCTGAAGTTTTTTCTTTGAAAATACGTAGTGAAGCCAAACATATCAAAGAAGAGGTAAATCAGCCTAATTGGAGTTGATGCTTAGTAATTTCTCCGTTGTTAGTGAAATTGGAAGGAAAATAACAGTGCCTTGAAAAATATATACATGAAAGAATAAACATGTGATTTTAATTTCTTGCAGAGCAGCATTTTGTTTTTTGTTTTGGTTTCTCTTTTTTTTTTTTTTTAGTGAGCTTTCAGAAACGTGATTTAGTGAAGAGAAGAAATACCCCCAAAACAGCGGACTTTGAATTGGACTTTATTTATACTCTTGAAAACCATTGGGCTGTTCTGCAGTCTTGAGTACTTGCTTTTGGAGACACCTTATCTCTTTGTCAAGTTGTCTGTGAATGTGGTTTCAAGGTTCACATTGCAAATTGGTTATGTGGGTTTAGGAAGATGTCATTCGCTATCTCAGTGCCTTGACTCTGGCCCCACTCAAAGTTAAAATACATACCAATTTTATTTGTCCCATAGATACTTGCTTTTCTACTGACCTTAAAGTATCAAGAATTTCTCTGTGAGAGGGCTTAAAGCTTTCATTGAACACAAAACAATTTTCAGAAAAACCTTCATTATTATCATAGCCCTGTGATTTCAGGGTAGACTTCTCTGCGTAATACCTAGACGCTGCCTGATGTCCTTGCTAAGCAAATGGCAAGGTTGTTTCCCTTTATCTGTAGAGCAAGTGTGACTGAGTTAGTGAACTTTAGCTGAGTGTCAACAAATTTCCTGAAACAGAAATGGAAATGCGAAAAGGAACTGTCAAAAGGCATAATGCATGCAGACATGGTAAGTTTGTTTCTTCTATCAAAACCAAATTCTTTAAACATACTGGAATTCATTGGTATGTTATCCATCACTGTAATATACACATAAAATACTCAGCACATGGGACTGGATTGAAATTAACTATTTTCATAGTTATTTGACTTGTTTGCTGTAATTGGATGCCTTGAGCTCCAGCAGTAGCTTTGCTTCCTTGCAGCCTATTTAGTCTTTATTTCCTCCACTACTAGAGCTTGTGGTGAAATTATTAATTTGCCCAACAGTGATCTTTTCCAAGATGATGTTTAGTGATATCTCAAGCACAGGCATCAAACAAAAAGAGAAGCGTCTTTTTGAGTGCTATCAGACAACACGTCTAATAGAAATACCATTTGGAGGAGACTTACAGCCTGTGAAAGCAAGTATCAGGGGCTCATTACTATGTAAAGATGCAAGACTGTAGGGGGTATTTTTGTTTGTTTTTTCCAGTGTAACAGAGAATTTAGAATAAAAAATTATTGTTAGGATGCTAGTTGGGTTATTGCTCTTTTACTTTTTTTTTTTTGGTAATCAGAAGTGGCATGAAACAGCAGCAGCAGTCTTTGCCTTTAACCAGGAATCTTGAAACTGCAGCTGCTGAGCAACTAGAGATCTGAATGGGAAAAAGATTAAAGAAGGACACTTGATGTGTGTCCATCTCTGTGATTGTTTATTAGCCTAATCAGCATCTCTCTCCTAAGTGTAGCAAAGTTCAGAGCTTTGAAAGGAATTTGAGTATTTCTGAGCTAAACAATGCTGAAATTCTTTCCTCTTCAGTTTCCTTTTCTTAACTGTGTGCACTATAAAGTAACCTTTGCTATTGAGGAAATTTGAGAGGTTCATATCCAGCTGTGGAATGAGTTTTTTTCCTTCATTTATTAAGCCAGAACATTTGCCTAATAGTGAGGTTTATACTGTGCACCTCACTACAATAAAATCATAGAATGGCTGGGATTGGAAGGGACCTTAAGGATCATCTAGGTTCTAACTCCTCTGCTGTGGACAGGGACACCTTTCACTAGAGCAGGTTGCTCAGAATTCTATCCAACCTGGCCTTAAACACTTGTAGGGTATTGCATCTGCAACTCAGGGCAGCCTGTTCCAGTGCCTCACCAACCTCACATTAAAGAACTTTTTCCTAATACCTAACTGTACTCTCTTTCAGTCTGAAGCCATTCCCCCTTGTCCTGTCACTACATGCTCATGTAAAAAGTCCCTCTCCAACTTTCTCGTAGGCTTCCTTCAGGTACTGGAAGGCCACAATTAGGTCACCCTGAAGCCTGCTGTTTTCCAGGATGAGTAATCCTAATTGTCCTACGTTTCCTCATAGGAGATGTGCTCCATCCTTCTAATCAACTTTGTGGTCCTCATCTGGACTCACTCCAACAAAACCCCAAGACTTAATGCATCTATAGTTGTGTTTTCTCACGAGAAAGATGTTTGAGGAGAAGATACTAGTGACCAGTCAAAATATCAAATGTAGATTTAAAAAACCACCCTGAACACTTACCTGAAGTGTGTATGTTGGAGGGATCAGTGGTGAGCAATGCAGAAGTGCAGGTGTAAACCTAATGGCCAGTGGCTGTGTATAGTTGTACTGCCTTGGGTGACATGATAAAATGACTGTAAATTATAATAATATATGAGAATTTATTGAGGGAAAAGTCATGTCATCTTCTTTGGCAACTGTCAGGGCTCTGGACATGGATTTGACTGTTATTGCAACGTGAGGACTTCTACCCTAAAGTCCTTTAGTGTCTTTAGTGCTGTAGCTGGTGTATGTGCTTTTTATGGTATTTCTGCACTTGGTTTATGCATTACTGAAGAGATATAACGGAAGGGTGCTAGAAACAAGTTCCTGTAGTAAAGAAAATGTTGAACTGTGTGCTCTTGTCTGTGCTGAGGCATTTGGTTTTATTTTTAAATGGATTTGTTTCAAAATCAGGGATTTATGGTGTGGTCGTAATTAGCACTTAACAGTGGAACTATTACTATTGCCTAAAAGATAAAATCAGAAAACAGTGTAATGGTAGCTCCATTAAAATGTTTCATCTCCATCTTTGTAAATGTCAATAATGAAAACTATGCTGTTGGTTGGCTTTTGCAGAGTAACTGCACGTAGTGCATTACATGGGATTCTTTCTTAATTTGCTCAGAAAATGGTTTGTGTTGAATACATTGTGTGCTTCATTGTGTGCTTGTTGAGTGGCAGATTTGTTTGAGTACATGACAACAGTATTTTGTGATAATGATAGCTGTACTTGGCAGCTATGACTTGCTACTGCTGTACTTGTAACAGTCTGTGCTGAAACTTGCCTCTAGGTCCCTAAATATCTTGGGATGGACCTGCTTATCCTGCTTTTCTTTTTTTTTTTCATCAGAGTGTATGTCAGGCATGTCCTGTGCTGAGCCACCTTACCAAAGTCTGTCTATTTTCTCAAGCTTAAATTCAAAAGAAAGTGTTCAAAGTGACAGACCTTCTGTATATATTGGAAACCTGATCTTTTGCTGGATTTTTTTTTCTTTGTGTAGTTTTTTTTAACTTTAGTAAAGACCTGGAAGGGCTGCTGAGATTAACTGCATTGTACAAAGTCACAAGAGAAGCAAGATACCTGTATAATTTGAAAAATACCCAATGTTTTACAAAATATTTCTGTTCATTCTGATTATAGGGAGCTTTTAAATAGCAAAAAGTGGTATAGCAGCTTAGCTGTGAGGCTATTCAAACACCTATCCAGATTTAAGCCATAAGCCCGACAATTCAGGTAACTGAAAGTTAGAGGGATTTATAGCCCTTGTTTGGCATGCTGACCGGGAGGGAGAGGCAGTTTCTGCGGAGAGCATACGGTTTTGTCTGCCAGTGGAGCAGAATGTGGCACCAAGCAGGGCAGCAGCTAGTGCCACCTGCGGGAGCTCTGCTGGAAACGGTGGCCCTGTTGTTCAGAGAGGCATCATCCTGGGAAAGTGCTGTCCACGCAAAGTGCTTTCCAGCACCACAGAAAGAGACATGGGATTGTTTTCCATCAGCTTTCTGTCGTGTGGCGCGATTATATGCAATGTAGGATCGATCCTGAGCGAAGGTACATGTATAAAAATGGGCATGTGTAATAAGTGTGCTCAAAAATATTACCAGTTCAGTTTTACAGAAAGAAAAATAGCAGTGGCTAATTATACTAAGGAATTTCATACAAACTACAATGAAATGACTTGAGTTTGAAAGAGTGCATTTCTGCAGAACTGGGAAACTGCTGTGATCAGTGTTTATACATATGTGCAGAAAATCCATGCATTTCACCAATTAAAGCTGACATCTCTCTGCTTACCCTTTGACATTTATACAAGGGTATTTGGGGAATGTTAGTCAAGGTTTTGATCCCTCTTCCTCATCCCAGAAGACCCCATGGGGAAGGTTTCCTCTTTTTTCACTAAACGTAGTAGCAGCATATGCACTTAAGTGAGGGGTCTTGCAGTGTGGTTGGACACTGAACAAACATTGAGTATGGCTCATCTTTGTAAGAAGTTCATACTCTGCGAAGTTTGAAGGAGAAAATATTGTGTCGCACTTCCTCCTAGACCTCATATCCTATGCTACTTTGTAAAAAATACGCTCTCTTGACTTGCAGACTGAAGTGCAGTGATTAGCTGCAGAACTTGATCTTTTAGTGGGTTTGGAAAATTATGACCACAGACTTGGAACAGCACTGGGAATGGATTCAGAACTATTGGAGAGACTGGAGGAGGGAGAAGACATATGTGTAGCTAAACCACAGAGGAGCCAGACAGATCATGCTTTATGTTAGAACATTTGTGATGTTTTTCACATTCACACATGGTGAATTACAGTAAACTAGAACGAAAGCGACAAAGGGATTCTGTAATTCGGTCTTTGCTTGCCTGCAAAAGGTTATGTTTTTTGGATTGCAGCTGCAGTATGGATGATTAGCTTCAGAAATTAGACAGAGGATGCTGTAGATTTATGCTGTTTTGAAGAAGTGGGCAAGACAGAGTGATATTAATATTACTTTCATCAATGGGACAAATGCTCAAAGGAGGTTTTGCTCCTTCTTGCCAATATAGATCAGATGGTCTTGTTTGGACCAGCTCATCTCTTGCTGCAGTTCTCTTAAGTGCCGTTGTTGCTGCCTTTCTGTGGAAAAGAAAGTGAGAGGCTGACCTGGTTTCGGAAAATCAGCAAAATGTGTAGCATCTTACCAAAAAACCCCACAAATCCCAAACTCCAACCAAACTCCCCAAATTTGGAACGTTTTTGTATGCATTAATGTGCAGGAGAAAAAAAACTTTTGTTTTTTTGTGGGACTTTGAGGGAGAGGGTTGTTGGATAAGAGAAGCTGTAACTCACACCCACATCCAGGGTGCTGCTGGAAGGCAATGAAAGGAGGCGTTAGAATTCTGTGCAATTTTGAAGGAATAGCTATTAGCTTAAAATAGCACTGTAATCTTAAACAGGTACTTCCATGTTACTTAGAAGGGCTGAGGGGTGGTAGTGAATAGAAGCTGAAATGTAGCTTGATGGTATTTAGTGGTTTGTCTCCCTGTAACTTCTATCCTTTCTGTCCATGTTATTTAGGGTTTCTTTCAGTGTCACTTCTTGGTTCATGTGAAAGAATTGTGTTAGTGTTAGCATATAAACTTGCTTTTATGGTTTATGTGACCTGGGATCAAAGCTATTCTTGTGAGGTTCAGAGCAGCAGCGTATCTGCTCCAGAAGGGATTTTGTAGGCAAACAAATGGCAAAAACTAGATCAGCGACAGATGTCCTTGTTGTCTAACAAAGATATATGCAGTATTTAACAGCCAAATGTCAAGTTCTGGTCATGTTGATGTGTGTGTGAATTTTACCTTAGCCAGCTTTGGAGTTTGGAGTTCATATTGCAACCAGATATTTTGAGTGCTGGGTTTGGGGTTCTGTGAGTCGTTTTATATTCAGAAATGCAACATCCAATGTCATTCATCCAAGAAGGGTGACCATCTGTGCAGGCTGTCTTTGAGTATCTAATTGTTCTTATTTTTTACAAAAAATTTTGTGTTGAAAAACCCATTAATATCCATTTTCTACCCACCCTTCTCACACCTTATTTTTTTTAATTACAGCAGGAAGAACTAATCAAAATACTGTTTAAAAATAAACCAGCAGATAGTTTTACTGTTAACAGCACAGTATGTAATGTGGAGCTTCAGGGCTTCAGTTGTTTTACATGTAGTATCTGTATGTATATAGCACAGACTGTTTAGTCTGTAAAAGGCTGCATTTAAAATTGTAATATATGTAGTATTTTAAGAGAACATGTGTATTGGTTTTGCATAAAGTGGCCACAGCAGAAACTTAATGTTAAAGTTGGTTTTGCCTTTAAGAGATGTGAAAGAAATGCAGTGTTGCAAACGCAGTATTTGACAAGTTTTTGAAAAAATCCAAGTAACTTTCTTAAATATGATCACTTCCAGCTATTTGGAACTGTTGTAGACTAGGGTCCAGGGGTTTGACCCAATGAGGAAGTTCAGGTTAGATTTTGGTTAGTGATGATTGTTGTTCAACATAAATACATAGCTGGACTCCATAGTTACAACTGCAAATAGTTCTATGATTAACAATAGTTTCTTTCAAGCTGCTTGGTGCTTTTTTGAGAATGCAGCAATAAATTGCTGCAAGAACAAAAATGGAACAGAAGTATTTTCTTCAATGAAAACTTTAAAAGTGAAAATTGTGAGGGTTCCATTAATAGTGATTTTGCATAATTGGAAACCCTTACTGGTGAGCGGTGGGATATTTTTGTTTCTTTGTTTTAGTTTGGTTGGTTATATGGGATTTTTTTTAGCAGAGTACAGTTAATTTAAGAGAGACAAAGACTATGTCTGTAAAATGCAAGTAATCTGTATTTTCCGTAAATATGGTTTTTTAAAAGTATTTTTTAGCCATTCGTGTGCTATACATCTGTATGTTTTACCATTAATTCACTTATACTATGCTGTTGGTTCAGATGCTGTGTTTAAAGGATCTTATTTTTTTCATAATGTTAAAGTTGATTTGCAATTTTTAGCAGCTCAGGATTTTAAAGGCAAGTCAATCTACCAGAAGGAACAACAAATTTCTTGAACTGGGACCTCCCAGTATGCCTGTTTGGGTGGCCCTAGCTGATTATGGCATATGAAAATGCATGGTCATATGTCTGAATGTTTTTGGTTGCTGTTAAAGAGTTTTGCTTAATTGAGAAATGCAAACAGTGTGTCTGTGTTTATTCATAAATTATGAATGCATATGTATTTCAAGTTCTCCTAGTAGGATGTTCTGTGAAAAAATTCTTGGAGTAAGCAATAGGTAGAAGCTTTGACTGATGAATTCTGAAATGTGAAGTACACCATGGAGTACTAGAATACCTGAGCCTGAGAGACAGTTAAAGTTATATCAATAATTATGTTGCAAGAGTATTTGAATGGATAGAAGAGGAATGCTTTTATAAGGTGCTTCATGTAATTACAGAATATTCTGAGTTGGAAGGGACCCACATGGATCATCGAGTCCACCTCTTACACGGCACCACTGCCTCCCTGGTGGGAATCGAACCCTGGTCTCCTGCATGAGAGGCGGGGACACTCACCACTGTACTAAAGCGGGTTTCATATGATTGAGCTTGAAATTATTACAAATTTTTTTGGGACACTACTAGTAGAAATTGTTTGTATGGAAAAAGAGAAAGAATTACTTTTTTTTTTTTTTTTTTTTACATTTACTAGCAGGCTTATACCCCAAATGCTGCTTCTCTGCTGGATTTTACAGGAGTCTGAAGAGACAGAGGTTTACTTTCCTAGTCTGATGAATTTTTCAGAGATTTCCTTCCTAGATTAAGAGAAGGAATTTTATTTATAAATAAAGGAATGTTAAATGTTGGGAGCTAAGTAATTTAAAACTTGGCATGTTAGAGAAACCAAGAGCAGAGTTCTGTATTTCCTTTTTCAAAAGTTGTTTAGTATATGCTGCAATTTCTGGCTACAGTGTGAACTAGTTTGCATAATGAGACGGAAAGGGAGGAAAGTATATTTTATAGATTTTAAAATACATATATGGATTTCTGTGCTTCTTAGAGAAGTCATAAAATACTGTCCTGTGCCACATTACTGGACCTCAGTTTTTAGGTGTAATTTTTTTAATCAGCAATGATACAGGAGAATGTTGAAGACTGTCATTTTTGCATCTGGTTGAAGTATTCTGGTATTACTAGTCTCCTGTGTGATTTAGAAAAAGCTAGGAAACCGCAGCAAATTCAGGCTGTTTCACTACTGAACACCATTATGGATGGTGACAAGAATATTTGTAGAAGTTTATTAATGGTTCAAAGGTAACGGGCTGCCCAGGGAAAAGGTGGAGTCACCATGCTTGGAGGTAGTTAAAAGATGTGTAGACGTGGCACTTAGGGATATGGTTTAGTGACAGGGTTGGCAGTGTCAGGATAGCAGCTAGGCTCTGTGGTCTTAGAGGCATTTTGCAACCTAAATGATTCTAAGAGTTTCTAGACAATGTTCTGAAGATGCACTTCTTCAGGCACAGAGCCCGACTTTCTGCAACCTATTGTACCTATGTATCACTTCCCTTGGTATCACTTAGTGCCATGCAGAGCTGCTAAATTGGAAAATCTGTAGAAAACAACTAGTGGGACATTAGTATTTAAAATTGAAGTGGATTATGCAAATGAGCTCTTGAAACAGAGTTGTAGCTGTGGCATGTCTGAACTTGTTCAGTAAATACCTTCGTTTGTGTGCAGTAATTGAATGATCCAGCTTTCAAGTTGCTATTCCATTATTAAAAATACCGAAGGTCATTCAACGGCCATTTGAATCCCACTTGGTTTTGTGCTGTGACTGGTAGGTCATGTTCCATAGAGAGGCATGAGCACAGGAACTCCATTAGATTTGGATAAATGGCTGTTAGTGCATGTTGGTGCATTGCTACTTGTAGTAGTACATAACACTTTCTGGTACTGAGTTTTGATAACACAAAAGCAAGGCTATCATTTCCTTTGAAAGTCAAGTAGAAATTGTTGGCCTTCTTTAGACAAGGAAAAATTGGATTTATATAAATAAAAATTAGGGTAGAACTGGCAAGAAAAAAGATAATTAAATTGGAGTAATCTGTTTGAAGAATAATTTTTTTTTAATTGACTTCTGGAGAGTGAGTTGTGTTTTACAGAAGATTCATAAAGGATTTTGGAGACTGCTAGGTGTTTATAGTAGTTTGAAACCTCTGTTGCTGGCACACTTGTTTGTTCAATTTGTAGTACTGTCCAGTTG
>WEKX01023647.1:353644-363823 GCA_013390025.1 Pitta sordida
TTGGAATATAAAAAATGGAAGACAGAAGTTCACCAGATGTAATTGAGGTCCTTTTGTGCCTCCTACCTTGTGGTATGTCCAGGTGAGAGACTACTGAATGGTATTGCAGTTAATCTCTAGGGAGTTTTGCCTATTTACACTTTTTATATACAAATACAGGAATGCTGAATGCTGAAAATCCATCCTTCACAGGGGCTATGGAGCAGGGGAATGCCTTACTGAAATATCCCAGTTTTGATGGAGAATGCTTTCTTTGCTTTGTGTCCGTTAGGTTTTACTAAACCTGTGTCTGAAGAGATGCCAGATAAAACACCGGGTAGTACAGAGCCTGTGCCCAGGAGTGAAGGTTAGTAGTTTTCTCCTATTTTTTGACTATTGAAGAAAAAGAAGCATTGTGATTTTGTTAAGAATTTTTCATGTCAAAAAGTGAGTTTCCCTTACTGGCCTTAAATGTAAGGGAAAGCTCAATTAGTATTGTGTGTGCATGTTTATCTACATAGCAGAATTTTTCACTTGTTTTTGTGTAACCTCTCCATCTTTCTCTAGCCTATTATCCATGATAGTATTAACGTGTATATATTAAGAGGTAAGTACCAGTGGACTTCTAGGATTTCAGCATAGGAGAAGTGTTTTGTCCCATTTAGACAAAGAGATCTTGTTGTCTGAGACCGATTTTTCATATGGGATGCTTGAGTCTTAAAGAACTAAAGATGACATTTAAGATATGGGTACAAGGAGGAATTGACTAGGCATGATTTTCACTAAAATATGATGAATCTTGAAATGTTCAATCAGACCACTTTTTCTTTTCAAGGCTGATTACCTTTAAATTCTCACATCTGAGTGTTTGGTAATTGGTTTCAGTTTGAGACCTTCTTCAGAATGACTGCTGGATGTGTCATTTAAACATTTTATAGAAATTTGCTATTTCATATGAAGCTTGTGAGGTGTTTCCAACAGTATTTTATCAAAACTTCTAGTAGCTCTAGTATACCTTTCCTTTCTAGATCATTATGCTCCTCACACAAGGGCTGTATTAATTCAAATGTGTGTTTTAGCTTGATTAAAACTTACAGCTCAGGCTCATTTATGCTATGCCTCAAGATAGACATCTCAAAATACAGTTTTAAATATTTTCATGGCTTTTGAACCTTACTTTTGACATTTTAAAGGCATGGAAGAGCATGCTGCAAAAATAATTTCAAAAAGTGCATCAACAACAGCAAAAAAGAGCATTTCTCTTCACATAAAGGGTATTAGGTTACGCTTAACTGCAGAAGATTTTTTTTTAATTTACTGTGAAGCTTAGTACATGTTACCAGGTGAACTCTCAACACAAGAGAAGCAATTTGTATAAAATATCTAAGATATGTTCAGTTGGTTAGAACACGGTGCTAATAACACCAAGGCTGTGGACTTGATCCCCATATGGGCCATTCACTTAGGAGTTGGACTCTGATCCTTGTGGGTCCCTCCCAACTCAGAATATTCTTATGATTCTGTGTGTTTTAACAAATGCAATGTTTAGTAAAACAAAACTTAGTTTAATTTGGATCTTCTGTTTTTCATTGGTCTTTTGAAGCTAATAAAAAATAGCTGCTAAATGATAAAAAAAGCTGAAATAATGAATAAAAATGAATCTTCACTTAAAGACCTGTTCTTACATCTTGATGAAAGTGCTCTACTATTTACTAACCATACTATTGTCTTCTAGTGGTACTAAATTATTAATGCTACAAGTTAAAACTTTGAGAATTTTGTTGGTTTATTGTCATAAATATTTTCAAAGATATTATAACATTTACTGAAAAAAAATTGTCAGACATATATACCAGTGGCTGCTCTAGCACAGACTTACAAGATAAACTTCTCTGGTTAGTCTTTGATAATATATATCTTTATTTACTTAGCATTTGTACAGTTAATTAGCATGTAGAAATGTTTCAGTGGCATGACTGAGTCAGAATTGAAAAGTGGGTGTTTTATTTCTCATGTTTAAAGTATCACTGCTCCTTATGTGCATGAATGTTTACGTGGACTTTTGTAATTATTTCCAGGCATCTTATCATCTTATTACTGCTTGGGGTTTTTTCCAAAGAAATATTCTTGCAATCATCGATTAAAATAAAAGAAAAAAGTCTATTTGTTGTTAGAAATTTCTAACAATTAACCTTGTATGCTTATCAGGGTCAAGTTAGGTTGGGCAAAGTGTTGGCAAGTAACTGATTGTTTGGAAAATTTTAAAACGTCAGTGTTTCTTTAACCTAGCAATACCTCTCCCTGCCCCTAACCCACTGACCCACTGCTCCATATACTCCAGCTAAGCCATGAAGCACACAATTGAAAAAGGAGTTTCCTGTAATTAAGTTACTGTAACTTAGTCCTTAACTCAAGGGTCCCCAGTGGGTGGGCAGACTATTTGCTTTTCTGCCGCCTCTTCTGTCAAACCTTTTAGAGTCAATAGTTACATTTATAAATGTCACTGCTTGCTTTGTGCTATCAGAAGAAAAAACCCAGGACCTGGAGATTCAGTTGTTTCAAAGATGGAAGTGTGTGTGCATATTACACAGAGAAAAACATTTTTCAAGAACCTTGTGTAGTTATCAAGGAGTGGCAGACAAAAAATTAAAACAAAAACTCCTACCATGATCCATGTATAACTATTTCTTAACTGTTTTCCTTTGGCAAAGCTATTATATTCTACTTACAATGGATGCATTTAGAACAATGTACTATGTCAATACCAGGAAGTAGATTGAGTGTATTTCTGTTTTAGCTTGCAAAGGAATTAGCATTTTTTCTGCTTGTGTTTGCTGAAAAGTCACTCTTAAACTTCTAGTATAGTTAGCCATTGGGAATTAGGTTGTGGCAGGAGTACCCCACACACTGCACAAACTCCTCCTCTCACTTCCAGGCAGGTTGCTGTGGTTCACAGTGGCATGGTGCTATTTGAAGCTGAGAAATTATTAATTTGCAAAAATTCAAGGGAGTGACTGTAGATTTTTTCATTACAAATTCTCTCTCTTATAGTCTTAAATGAAATTTTTTTTATAGCTTAACAAAATTTTGATGATGCTGAATACTTTTCATAAAACACAAGTGTTTCATCCTGTGGATAGCTGATGAATTTTTTTGTCGTGATACCTATGGACAGCTTTTCATAACATAGCTAGGCTTGCTCCAAAGGAACCTGTGACATTTGTAAGACTCCTAGACTCAAAGTTTTTGGGGTATCAGTCAAGTGCTACCTTAGGAAAACACTTAGAAGATACATGGATGTGGGAACCTTTAACAGGTTTCTTCAGTCAGCTTGTCTGCCTCTTTTTCTCTGCCTTAAAAGTAGACATATTTGAACAAGATATGAGGAAGTTAAATTTCCACAAACTCTTCTTCCTTTCCCTCTTCTCACACCATCTTTTTTCATCAAGCAAGGGTCACGCCTTCCCGCAGCTGGATCCTCTCTTATTGACTGTGGTTCACACTTGCATCCTGAAGGAAACGAATGTTACACCTGGAGTTTATAAACAGCCACTGACAAATCCCAGTGGACAACAAGCTTATGTCATTGTGAAATATATCCTATAGTAACAAGCAGTGGTTTTCCTTGCATTGTGTACCTGATGGCACTAGTGGGAGCATACCAGCTATTTCTGTTGCTGTTTGTGATAAGTCATTCCGTTTTGTAACTCCTCTGAATTACGTGCGTGCTATTTCTGCTGTGATGCATAAAGCTGCACAGGAAAAACATGCAAGCACAGCCCAATGGATCATGCACTTCAAATACAGTGAAGAGAGCATCAATATTTCTACCACCAAATTTTGCTAAGACTGATCCTTTCATTGCAGGAATGCAAGGATACAAGTCATTTAGGTTAGTAAATGGTGCATTTTACCCTTTACCCAGTGCTGTGTGGCTTTCAGTGTGTTGGGTTTATGGAGAACTTTGTTGTTACATTTTATTATTACTACATCGCTTTTAGAGAAACACAAAAGTAAATGGCAAAATGAAGAATCTTATCTAAAGCTTTTTCAGATCTTATATGCATGCAAAGTCATAGACAACATAGGTTGGACTCAATGATCTCTATGGTCTTTTCCAACCTTACTAATTCTGTGATTCTGTGAACTATGGTAATCGTGCACTCATGGGCTTAATGATACATCACTGGGCTGAGATGGGCACAAAAACATCTGCTGATACTCAGTGGGTGAGATGGAAAATAAAAGGTCTTAGCTATTTATGCAGAAGGTGGTGGATGTTGTAGACTTCCCTGTCAAAGTATATTGTGAATGTAAAAAAATCACATGAGTTGAAGGGAAGGCTGGAGAAGACAACTCCAAATATATGAGCCACTGCAAACAAATGAAATACCTTTCACTGAAAATGGCTGGAAGCAAGAAGAATGCTGAGGAAAACATAGAATGTGCTTGTTATATTCTGACTGCCCCCAGTAATATAATCCTCCTGTGACAGGTTTTTATTCCTTAGTTTTACTATTCATACCTTATTTTGGAACAGCTTTTATTCCCCCAAGTCATATCTTGATGGAGGAGGAAGTGTCCATACAAAGGCAATACAGTCGGGTCTCCTATAACGTGGATCCATGGTCTTAACTGGGATCCGTGTAGCCCTACTTCCGCATTGAATGGTGACCACGCTGCCCCCGCCACCTGTGCCGACCCTGCTGTGGCCGACCCCGCGGCCACCACCCGCGCCACCTCTGCCACCTGTGCGGCCGCCGCTGTGGTGGCGGCAGGTCACGCATGCTCAGTTGCGAAACGGGTCTCCTACATGGCTAAAAAATCACGCCGCTAAGATCTGAAGCCGCAATATGGGGGGCGCGAAGTGCAAGAGGGCTGACTGTATCTGAAATTCCTATCCCCTAGTGTTTATAAAAGGAGGTGGTGAAGCTCAAGCAGATTTAAAATCTGATTGGAAATGGAAAAATTGAGAAGTGGAAGGGTGATGAAATTGGATATTGCCTTTGAATCCTTGCTAAATTGTTGGGCTCCCTCTGCACACTGTGAGAGGGTGGCACTTGTTTCTTTGAAAAACTGATTGTAGACTGCTGTCATAATACATAATGACTCTTGATGTAACTCTCTTGAAATCTGGGCTCGCTCCAGTCTGCTGAAATTGAGTACTAGCAACAACTGAAGTAACTTTCTTTGTTGCAACCAAACTGTTCGCAGACCCTGTGCTGTGCAGCAAACCTCATATTCTCTAATGGTGCATAATGCATTAAACCAGAACATTGAATCAACTGACTATTTTCTTGAAAGGATTTTTGGGAACTGCCTTAGGCACCAGCCACACTGGTTGAGTCCCACTTTCTTTCTCGCTTGCCAACAGGCTGTAAACTTGATGGGCTTCCAAAATTCCTCAACTCAGTGAAGAGAAGCAGGAGGTGGTGGCCCTCTTGATCTAGGGCAGTGAAGAGTGGTGAAAGGTAGACTGTTCTGTACATTGTGAAATTTTCTAGTTCAGTAAAGCCTGCTTCTCATCAGAAGTGAAGATGCAGTTGCTGTAATGTAATGGTGGTTAAGTCACTGATTACAAAAGTTGGGTTATTAACAAGTAGAATAACTTGTTCTTCAAATGCCATGCACTTTTCCTGTGTGTCTGGTATCCTGCCAAAGATCAGTGTTCCAGTCATGAGTGAATTATAGAAAGCTTATGTGGCCCGAACTGTTCAAACTTGAAGCTTGGAAAACTATGGAGCATTGTGGGTTTTGTGTTTTTTGTTTTGGGATTTTTTTATATTGATGGTCCCATTTTTAAAGAATTACTTTTGCTTTTCTGTTTCAATGGTAATTATTGTTAATTCTTGAGCAATAAAGAAGCTTTTTTTCACTTTTGTATCAATAAATTGCACATGAAATAAAATTATGTATAATGTCCATGTTCTGTAAATAATGTGCATGTATTGATAATCAATTATAAGTAGGGCAAAATAGGGAGATAAAATGTGGTTTGCATGAAGTAATCAGCTGTGATGTATCCGGATGAAAACCAGCTAGTTTTTTAAAACCCTTTCTGAATCCTAATGGTCTTAATTTATTTCTAAATTGATACTCCAAATTGAGAGAAATCTAAACCAATTCAAACATTCCTGGAGGAGCAAAAGATCCTTGTTAAAGAAAATAAAGAAGCAGTATACTAATTTTCTCTGTATTCTAGTGTAAAAATCCCTCTCAGCTGAATACTATTTAAATGTACTTGAAGAGAGTAATCTCTGAACTGTGAGCTTTTTAAAAAATTGTTTACATTTAAGCGCTTCAAACTGTAATTTGAGCATCATCCTCAGCTGGCTTAAGTAGAGCTTGCTTATCCCAAATAAAATATTGCCAGTGGAATTTTTAGCTATATGATTCTCAACTTTATCACATGAACATAAGAAACAACCCCACCCCCAAATTGCTCCACAGAGTGTGCAAATAAAACCAGCAATGCCATAGATGTGTCCTAGTGTCTGTCTTTCTGATTGGAGCATATTTTAGTGGTCTGTTTGCATTGCTTAAAATTGGCTGTGGAGGCAGAGGGTAAATGCAAAGGGACCCAAGCAATGCAATCTGCACAGAGAAGCAAGGCAGGGAGCACCCAGGGCCCGCTCTCCTCCCCTGCTCGTTCTCAGCACTCTTCTAATGATGCCTCACCCTTAGTGCTCCTTGGGGACATTGGAGGGGGAACATTTCCCTTTGTGGCTGCTGTCCATCAGGAATTATAAAGTGTCGGTTTACTGAATTTATTAATTATTTTTATCTTAGCTGTTTATATAAAATACTCGAAAGAAAAGTATTAATTAAATATTCCTTCATAAATGGCATTATTTGGTTTTGTGTCATGCTTAATATCTGTCTTGATTACCATCTCAGAAATGTGCTGGTGGTCCTAAAAAAGCAGTTGCAGATTTAAATTCTCTTTGTTTAAAAATAATTTGAGTACCATAATACTTCTTGGAGAAGGCCCCAGCCAGTGGTTACACTCTGTAATACTGTAGGCTTAGCTGTTTGTGACCTGGACTGAAAATATAAAAGTGCAATTCTATGATTACAAATATTAGCAGTATGCTTTGCATCTGCTCTTTCTATGTTAGAAATGATAACCATTGTTTCTCTTGAGATTTTTTTGTGGGAAGACTTTGCCACCAAACAGAACAGTTATTGTTAGTAAAGCAATTACTGTGTGTTAAATAGCTGTTCTGCAATAGTAAGGACAGCCTAAAAAAGACACAGTTGTAATGAAAATCATGAAAGAAATGATGATTTAAAGTAGTGTCCTTTGCTACTTTCATCATGGGTTTGCGAGATAGGTCTTTTTGTTGTTATTGTTTTGGAGTGGATTTTTTTGCTATCGTATATTCCATGTTATTTTATAGAAACAGGTTTTTTTGCCAACTGGGCAGTGTTAATGAAGAGAAAATGAATAATAGTAACCATTTATGTTTCTGTCAGTGTTTATATTACATTTTACTTCCATTAATAGAGTCTAAAATACCTTGGAGCATTGTAAAGTCAACACGTTCTTAAATGTAAATCTGCTCCCATCCTAACAACTGTGCTTTCCCCCTTTAGAAATTTCCCCCATCGAGTGACATGCCAGAAATCTGTTTTCAGATTCATTGATTTCACCTGCTCCCAAGCCATATTTCTTCCAAAGCAACTTAATGGACATCGAAGGATAAGAGGCAAAATTGGGTCACTTGCTACCAGTTAAAGTGAGCTGCAACTCTTAAGAGGCATGAGATTGTCAAGGTTACGTTCTTTCGTTTTGGGCTGACTGGATCCTTGAAACCAAGAGATCTAAAGTAGTAAAAATAAAGACACAATGTAATTTTGCCCTTTCAGTTGCAGCAGCACAAATATCTCCCAGTTATTTACTACATGATGCCGAAGAAATAGGTGTTATATAGTTAGCCGATATAAGGCTGCTAATAGTAGGCAGTAACACCTCGCTGATTCATGCCTTCTTATTCGCGCCTTCACTGATTCATGGGGTTTCCTGGTTGACACATGTGCAGTACTCCTGGATTCGCGCTTCTGGGTTCGCGTAGTTGTGGATTCATGGCTTTTTGCTGCGATTTGTGAACGTGTATTCACCTTATTAGTGGTTTTCCGGGAGATTTGCAGTCGCGTACTTGTGGATTCACGTTTATTTTTGCCATGAACATAATCTATGGATTTGACGATTTGTGGGACCCGCGTGAGACCTGTAATCCACAAATACAGAAGTAAAACTGTATCACTTTTTTGTTGTTGTTTAGTTACCCAGTTATGTGTCTGGCAGTAAATTCAAACAAGGCCACTGACTTCAGAAATGATCTGAGAGGTCTCGATTTATACTAAATCTAAATTTCAGAGTTTAATAAATACAGAGGAAAGCTTAGTTGTTAGGTTTTGCTTTTTAATTGACACTCTGTAGTTTAATTTAGCTTAAAAAGGGGGAGAAATGCTGCTTGTGATAAGCCAGAAGGGGAGGTAGCTTTGATGTTTTCTGAGTGCTAAAAAAATAATAGAAGCTTTTTATGTGTTTTGGAGTAATATGTCAAACTCCTGAAGTGACCTTCTTGAAGAGTCACCAAGCTGAAGGGAGCAGGAGGAGAAGCGGAGGAAAGGTGAGAGGTTGCTTCTGTTGTGCTGTATCCACTAGTGGTGCAGGCAAAAGAGCCTTGGAGGTGTTGGATTTAGCATGCAGGACATTTTTATTCTTTAAATTAAAACCACATTATTTTCTGGTTGTCTCTTTGGTCAGAACATGATATTAAACTAATTGTGCAGTTCAAAGCATTAATAGTTACCAGATACTTTGAAAATAATGGCTATTCTTCATTGTGGGTTTTGTGGTGTAGGTCTTAATTCCACACTACACATCTTGACAGTGGTTTCTGCGACATATATGTTGTAGAATAATTAAAAATGGACACAACTTCCAGGTGCAATGAACATTTTTTTTCCCATATGCAAACAATGTAGTCAGCTTCAAATAATGCAAGGACTAAAAAAATTTTTAAGATTATAAGCGTTTGATTATAATGTCTGTCCTAGCAAATCTGGACTTCTCTGGTTCAGGAAAACCAGGCAATCCAAGTTATTTGGGTTCTGTTATGTCTGGTTTCTCCAGATAGTTACAAACCACATGCTCCCTCTCAGCGTCTGTTTGTTAAGTAGGGTGGTTTTCAGTTTATATATTTGTACTTTTCACTGTATAAAAATTTCATGTTCCTGGTTAAATATTATCTCATGAAAGGCTATATCTATCACAATGGAAAGCAATATTTGAAGAATCGAGTTATGTATGAGGCTAATTGTTAGGGAATTTTGCCTGATGTCTGGCCAGGAGATGGTTCTGTCTAGTCATGTCCGTGTTTCTAAAGATGGGATGTCTGTCTTCAATGCTTTTTTTCCTATATGAATACAGTTTGTAGGCAACAGGAACCCTTTCGGAAGATATGATTCTGACTCTCTCAGAAAGAAAACTGCTGCATTCAAGGTTTGACTCCAATTAGGGGTCAGAAATATTGATGAAGAATGTCCTAATCATATTTTAAATCCATAGTTGTTATTAGAGGTAATGGGTTAGTTCTGCTGCTTGCCATTCCCCCTCATTTCCACCGCTTGAGACAAAAAACTCACACACCTGCGTCTTCTTATATACCTGGATCCCACTTCTTGAGACTTCAGTGTTAACAGAGCTCTGTGTTACAAGCTTGAAAGTAGATGGATTCTTGTGATTATGGAGTAATTGGTGGGTTCAAGGAGCTGTATGGTTGAGTTGTATTGCAGGACTGAGGTTTTAGGTTACATCTTGAAATGGTGATTTTGGGATCTACAGATAAAATCATTTGATTGATGACTAGTTGCATATTTCTTGTCAATGTTGTGCATTTAATGAAGTGCTCAGAAATATTTTAAGTATTTCATAAAAGAAATTATGAAGGAAATTATGAAGGAAAATAATGCCTGCATTTCTGTCCTGGTTTAGGTTTCTTTCTCCTCTGGCAGCGAGGGGGTTAACAGCTCAGCTCTTGCCTGGGCCTCAGTCGCTGCCAGTGATTCAAGGTTATAGAGATAGGGATGCCTCTGTGAATAAACATATTTGGGAGAGAAGGAAAAAAACTTAGTAGCAAGATGTAGAGTGCCGGAGCAGAGCCTGTGTGGAGAGGCTGAAAGCTGTGAAGG
>WEKX01023647.1:364011-403012 GCA_013390025.1 Pitta sordida
TCATATGGTGAAGAAATCTAATGCTGTTGAGAATCTGAGTTCTTGTGTTTGTCACAGTTCTTCAACTCTTAATGCAAGATCTATCTACAACCAAGGTAGCAGGAACCGATGACTTTTGAGCAGGTCTTATGTTTATGCCCAGTGTTTTCTAACAATGATTTGTCTGCACTTCAAGGCTGCCAACTTGCCAGTGTACTGAGAGTACTGGTTTTTTGTCCAACATTGAAAGCTAAAGGGCTCACGATCATATGACAAGCTTCAATTAATTTGGAGAAGCAGGAATGGGAACTCATGGCACTGTATGCTTCTGGGGAAATTGCTCTGTGCACTGCCTCCAGGAACTTGTATGTTGAGTCTAGCCTTCTCTCTGAGAACAACTGATTCCACATACCCCTGTGCCGCTGCAATCTTTTATTCTGAATTAAATTTTGTAATACATATGGATACTGTGCATTTATCACAGCCTGTGACTTGCTCATCACTTCAGGCCTGGCTGGACTCCACATTAATACAGCAGCTCCAATCCATTTTGCCATCCATCTTTCAGACAGATTGAGAAATGTAGATATTAATGAAATTATGCCCTTGGCGTAGTTTTGTGGTCTAAATCCAACTGTTCCAGTGTGTTCCTGTGCCCTGTGTTCCGGTGCTATGCTGAGCTCTCCTGTCTGCCAGGGAAGAATGCTACAATGCTCTCAGAGCCAGGGTCAGCCACAGATGGGGCTCTGTGCATGTGATCAGGGTACGGGAGAATGAGCCAAACCCCACCAGAATTACCGTGCATTTTTAAGTGCTGAGCCCTTCTCTTTGTGCAGAGCCCGAGGATGGTGGTTGAAACTTTGTTTGGATAGCAGGTAAATTCTTTCTGCCTTTGCTCACCCCGGCTTGATTGCTTTTGATTATTGCTTTGTTGTTTGTTTTTTGTTCATGAGCCCCGCTGGGGAGGATCTGACTCAGCTTTTTACATTCTCTTTGTGTTTAAGAATGGTTTTTAAATGAACAAATATTTTTTGTTTTCTTCTGGATTTCTTTTCTTTATTTATTTCACTTCTTTGTGGATGCTGAGCCTGCATTTAGATTTTCACGTTTTTGGAAGATAGCTGGGCTATCTGAGTAGCTGGCTTTTCACAGGATCACAGGATATTCTGAATTGAAAGGGACCCACAGGGATCATCTAGTCCTACTCCCAAGCGAACGCCCACACAGGGATCGAAACCACAACCCCGGAGCCATGGGCACCATGTTCCATCCATCTGAGCCTCCCATTGCCTAGACCATGTAACTGAGCTCCACATCGAGTCTTTTCTTTAACACCTCCAGGGATGGTGACTCCACCACCTCCCTGGGCAGACCATTCCACTGAGAGATCACTCTCTGTGAAAAAGCTCTTCCTAACATCCACTCTAAACCTCTCCTGGTGTAGCTTAAGGCCATGTCCTCTTGTTCTGTTGCTGGCAGCCTGTGGACTCTTTCCTTGGGAGGTGGGGAAATCAATGTCTTCCTGAGAATAAAAATCTGCACAAGCTTTTAAAATTCACAAATTTTTAAGTCATAGAATTACTGCTGTGACTGAAGTGTATGACACCCAAACCAGGTTTGCACTCATCTATTGTGGGAAAATGCATTGTTGTCACTATTCAATACAGGCAAATAACTGCCTTTATAAAATTTTCAGTTTATAGGCATATTTACTTTACAACTACATTTATAAGTTACCCACACCCTTCTATCCGTGAGAATAAAAGAGTTGGAAAGGCTGCACTGATAACGTCATACCAGGAAATCTTTAATATAAAATACAGAAGACATGGGAAAGAGGAGGGAAACTTGGAGGGCAGGAGACTGAAGATAATGCATGGGGGGAAAAAATACTGCTTTTACTTTTGTGCCTTTTTTCATTTTGAGTTTAAATAAGAGATACTGGACACGTGGCCTTTGACATAAGCCAACAAACATGTTTGTAAGCACTGATATACAGAGAGGCTTCTTGGTTCGATGTTTGAGCCTTTATAATTCTTCTCAAATTGAATATGTATTAAAAAGACAGGGGAAGAAAACCCAGAAAACAAACACAGCAAACAAACAAAAGCCAAAAAACCTGCCAAAAAATCTTTCAGAGCTGAAAATACTGCCTGTTGACCAGACTAGATCCTTCTTAATCTTTTTCTGCCAAGTTACACATTCTGGCAAGCTTCCTCAAATCTGGATGTATTCAAGTACTGTGTTTGGCTGACTTAGTTTGTTGCTTAGTAAAGATATGTGAAAATCCCAGTTCAAACATTTCAGCCTACAGTTGTTTTTACAATCTGTCAAGAAACACAACTAATTGATATTTCGCTTTATACATCTAATATAATTTTTCTACCAGTACATATGTATTTGGAAGGACATTTTCCACTTAAATGTCAAGTTCTGCTACTATGTATTTTATCTGAAGTGCTTCATAGTTTTACAGAATATGTGCTCTTTCTACTTAGTGATGTATAGTAACTTCTGGTAAGTCGCTAACTTTCTTTAACTTTTTTTCAAATTTACAATGTCTTCCAAATCTTGGCTTCAGAGTGTTTAATCTAGCTTTAATGCACAGTCTGTCCCTGCAGGGATGACATCTTTGTTGTCCTAGCTTTATGAAAAACTGCAAAATCATTACATGTGAGACATTCTGTATTTGAATGGGATTATTTGAATACCTTTGATACTTTTGCTCCTTGTATAAAGCTAAAATTTAAAATTATAAGAGCAAAACGAATCAAAACTAGTGAATTTTGATTATATATGTTATTTGGTCTTTCTTCCAAGTCCACATCAGTAATTCTGCTTGCCGATAAAAGTATCGCCTATTGGATTCGATGCATGAAGAAAAGTGGTGATTGCTTTCAAATGAGCTCTGGTTTAGCTGAGGAAAATACATAGATTTCCTAATGGAAAGAATAAACACTAAATCTGCACCTGTTGGAGAGGCGTCTAGAAGTTTCTAAAGCCTGGAAGCACTGCAGGAGGTGTGCGAGCCCATCTCTCCATAGTGTGGTTTTTGCAAGCTGAATACCTGAATTGCAAAGGTTTTGTTTCTTGTACATCGTAGTGTTTAGAAAGAGATTTAGTCTTTAAAGCAAGAACTTATTGCAGAATCAACCCCGACAAAGAGATTTTTTTATCCCTAATTATGCCGTCAGTTCAGTCCTGTTTCTAGACTGGACATGTTCATGTGTTTATCTTCCACCATTAACCTTTTGTCTGAAGAAATGGTTGTCACCCTCAGACAGGTACTGTGTAAATTGAACGGATTGAGCTTCTTTTA
This sequence comes from Pitta sordida, assembly GCA_013390025.1. NCBI lineage: Eukaryota > Metazoa > Chordata > Aves > Passeriformes > Pittidae > Pitta > Pitta sordida. The sequence goes on from WEKX01023647.1 coordinate 367,310, forward strand.
CCTGTTGCTATAAGGTAGGTTTTCTGACAGCATATGTTTCTCATGCCTTATTTTGCAGTCTTTACAATTCTTGATTGTTATTTTTGAAATGTTAGAGCTAGAGTTTTACTGTCCTGCACATCATCTTGTTTGTCTACAAGTAGAAATTGTTTCCCTGTGCTCACTTGATTAAGATGCCTAGGATTATTTGTAAATAGGGGAAAACTGGCCTCCCAGCCATTTAGAATTAAACCGCACAGGCAGAAACTCGATGATATGAAATACTGCTGTGTTCATAAAATAACTTGAAAGACTTTGTAAGAAAGGTACTGTCTCATTAGTAGACTACACAGTGTTAAGCTTAGGCACACCAATAAGCCACAAGTTGTTTTTCTTTATTTATTTCTCACAAGAAATCTACTTGGAACAGCAGTCCTTGTAATTGAGGCAGATGTAGGAATTCTTTTCTACTGACATGGAATAAAGGCTAATCCAGGTCAGTAAGTACCTTGTAATTACCTAACACGCATTCTTTTTACCTTTTTTTCCCCATTTCTTTTAATTTACTCGCATTTTTTTTTTATTCTTTCTTCTTCTAAGTAGTGAAAAAGGAGCAATCCCTAGTTTACACCTCTGAGCTGGTGCAGGGCGATAAAGGTTTTGAATGGAATGCAGATTACAGAGTGAAACTATACTAAACTGCTAAATAACAGGGCCGTTTTTACAGACAATTTTTACATCCAGAGGGGAGATTTTAGTACTGTTACCTCCCCTCACACCCTGGCCTTGGCAGTTTGCAGACAAGCAGTAAGTTATATTACTTCGTAATAGCTCAGGGTGTTTGAAGAGTTAAATGGAAAGGGAGATAAAAGATACTTTGAGCTCCCTTTGTTGCCTTGAACTTTGGATACTGTTGAATATAGCAGTCATCTGTGATCACAGGTATCTCAGCAGCTGTATAATCGAAAACTATAAATGTCCAGATAGGAAATGATCCAGTAATTAGAGGAAACAGTACTGAACCTGATGACTTAGTCACTTTCGTTCTTAAATCACACAGTTATAGCTGTTAGAATTTATCTTGTGATTTTTTCTCAGTACCTTGGCAGAGTACTTGCAAACCCTGATAATCAGATTGGCTGAGAGTTAGAAAGGAGAGAAGGATTGAGATTGCTCTTTGTAGCCACCCACCAAAGAAGCATCTCCTGATTGAGAGGTGGCATTGCTCAAGCAGACTGGAGAAAAGCTAGGGGCTGGTCTCTCTCCTTAACAAGGTGCCTACCTTTATTTTTTGTATGTATGGTATTGCAAATATTAATACAAATGCAAGGGAGGGTTCTGAGGTTGTTTTGTATACATGCCACTGAAATCTAAACACTAGTCAAAGCTTGCAAAAGAGCTCAGATTTTTAACTTGGAGGGGTTTCAGAAGAAAAAAACACCTATGGCTTACTTACTGAACAAATGGGAGTTATATATTTAATTACTGTGTGTAATATAGCCCTGAATGTTGAGGTTTGGGGTTTTTTTCTTTCTTTCCCCCCCCTTTTTCCTACTAAGTATATGAACATTACGAAGCTCACTCATAAGTGAAATGAGTTTGTCTAAAATAAAGTGGAATTTTGAAATTTAGGATCAGAAGTCCTAAAAGATGTATAAGAGAACTCTCTTTTCAGAAGCAACCCCCCCTTACCACTTGCAAAATATGGAATGGTTGCTTAGTTATCTATATATGTATGCACAGTTAAGCAGACTTATCACTATAGTACCATAAGAAGGAACAGTCCCATCCTCTGTCTAGTTATATATTCACTTACCTCTGCTTGCTCTCACTTAGTGTGTCAGGAGCAAGACCAGCAGGAATGTAATTTTTCCCCCTTTTTTTTTTTTTTTGGTCATTTTCTTGAGAGCATTTTTTTGCATCTGATGTAATTAGCCATCCCTGAGCCCAATTACTATTGGGCTTTGCTGCTAATCATCCATGTTGGTTTTAAACACTTTGCAGGGTAATTCATACTTTGTGCAGTGGATTTGCCAACTTTATTGAATGCGAAAGCTTAATTCAAGATTATCCAGGCCTTAGTAAGCTGTTCTGCTTCATGCATGCTGGAAAAGTGACTGTAGTTCATTCTCCCTTCTCTGTGGTGTTAACTCTGTACTACTGAAATAATGGAACTTACGGACTCAAGCAATAAGAACATACTTTGCCTCTGAAACAGATGTGGTGCTATTTCTCATCCAGCTCAAGCAACTTGATGCTTTTAATGCCAAGTTGGGAAAGGATGTAAATGATAGGTTTACACAGAGAAACAGGCACAGCTTGCAGAGGGAAAGTGGCATTTTTGTTGGCTCTGGGATGAGACTTTGAAATCTGGGTCTGTTTATTTCCTTGCCTGTATCACTTAAGTCTCTGACTTGCCCAAGGAACATGATAGGAACTTCACAATGTTGTAGGAAACCTGAAGGGAAGAATTTAACCTGTCATCTAGGGGAATTTTCTCTTTTCTTCTTCTCCTCCATGGTTAGTACTTAAAGTTTTACTCTACCCATGACTCTTCTTTGTTCAGATTGTCCCAGATCTTGTCCCAAGGCAAAGAAGATGCTGCTGACAATCATACCTTTACAAAATTGCTTGTTTTGTTGTTATAGGAGATGGTCGGCTGCAGCTGGAAGGAGGTAAATTCTGACTAGGACAGAAAACTAAGGCATAGTGGCTGTTTCTTTTTCAGGTGTAGCTTCACCCACACTATAACACAATGAGTTTGTCAAAATGGTGGCAGGTTTTGTTGAGAGGTTAAATGACAATGATAGTTACGGATTTACAAAAGCTGGTAATCCTATACAAATATAATCTTAAAAACATTTTTACAATTATAGTTATATACTACAGCTCTTGAGCCCTCACAGGTCTCTTCCACTTGCATTAAAGGAAAGAAACATTACAGTATTAGAATTCAGGAGGATCTCTGCTGATCTGCAAATTACAATACAAGACAAAAAGCATGAAACATACTCTTAAAAAAAAATTTCAGTATTATGAGCAGGAGAAGGGCAGGTGTCACCTTACTGACAGATTAAACTGTTGCAGTTTGGAGGAGACAAACACCAAGGAGAAAAAAAAAAAGGTGTCTGAGGGTTTCCTCTGAAACTGCATCTTTGAAGGGTGGATGAAAGAAGACTCTGCCCTTACTTTAAAGATTGGGAAATGATGTAGAAAAATGGATTTGCCTGTGAAATGCACCCAAAAAGTGCTACTTTTCAAGATTCTGAGATTGTATTTACCAATCATTTCATATGATAACGTGGTTGTATTTAAAATGCAGTGCCCAGACTAGCATATTCTTTGTACAATAAAAATTAAATAAAAACTGTGATTATGATCTGTGCTCTCCAAATCTCTAATCTGTCTAAAGGAGAGCAAACAGGAGCTCTGATTTTAAGGTGTACTCTTGTGGATTTTATTTTTTTTTTACAATATTTGCTCAGTGGTTGGTATAATCCTGTTTAAAAGGGGTTTTTTGCTTACTTGAGCATGTTCTGTCTGGCTACCATTGTTTCATCCGTCATTCATAACTGAGTAACTTAATACTGAAATCAAACAAGTTTGAGTTTCAAACCCAGACAAGGTTTTTTTGTCATCCCATTTTCATTTTGCTTTGTGCAAACAGGTAGCACTTTTGTTGGCTATTCTGTAGCTAGCATCACATTGAAAGCATTTGAAGCTAATTTTTGTACAGAGTAAACATACTGTGGCTAGAAAGGCTTAATTAGCTCAGGTGCCCTTACTGCTGGCATATACCTCCTTATCTTGAAAGTAATGTCCACCAACTAATCCTTTATTTATGTTGAGCTTTGGAATTTCCCTTGAAATGCATTTTTGTAACCTCTCCCAGAATAAATGGGAAGTGAAGATTGTCTGGTAAACAGTGAGGTTGCCAGTAAGCATATTAATAATACACATGAATGTAAGTTTCTTCTCACTGGTGGCAGGTTGGATGCCTGTGATTAACCTCAGAAAGAGGGCCAGTGGTATGCTTTTTCCTGTGATATGGTTTGTTACCTTTTGTTGTACCACTTTACAAAGGAAGCTTTTTCTTGTGTTTATGCATGAGAGGACTGAATTTGTTAATCCAATGTCCAAGGCTATGTTTTCAGTGCTCGAAAGACGGGAATTGTTAAATCACAATAGCTAATTTGTGATAGCAATCGCAATGTGAAATCCTAGTGGGCAGGTAGATCTATTTATCTAAAGCAAGCTGAGATCACAGTGTATTCTCCAATTCAGCATGAACAAAACAGCGGCCTATTTCCATTTTGCAGGTATGGAACTAACTCAAATTTACTCCCTTGGCAGAAAGAGTATCATTTTAGTTTGGTTTTGGTAAATTCTTAGCCACCATTGTGAAATGGTGTTTTTCATTACAGGATTAAAGGTAATCCTAGAGAATCCTGATAGTGGTGTCTGAGAAAGAAAATCTGTAAACCCATTGTGTTCTGTTTCTCAGATTTCTGGTTTTATAATAGTTTATGATTGCACTGACAACTGGTTAAGAGCATCCACCACAGGAAGAGAACAAGGAATATGGCAGAAGTTAATGTTTTATTCTGTCCTATATTGAGAGAAAACCTCCAGTCTGACACTTTTTAAAGGTAGTAGTGTAGGGGAAGTTGAATTATCCAGAATTAAAGAAATTTAATTTTGGCTTATCTATACCCTGCGTGGTAAAAGAGTTTGTAGACATCATACCTGAAAAAGTTGCCTTCCCATTCTTTTTTTTTAATCTCCCAAGAACCAGGTGGTTTGCCATTTCAGATTAGATCATGGCCTTCCCTACAAGAAGGAAAATACAATAAATATTGATTTGATTTGAGTTTGTAATTCTTATCCAAGATACTGAAGCAATAGAAATATTATTATTAGTGTATAGTGGAGTAAACTGGGCTAGACTAAGATGAAGTGTCTCCTTTGTGCAATGGATGGTATTTGCCTCTGTTTTTTCTCTAATACTCCTTGAGGAATTAGAGAAAATTTAGGGTCTGAAGGAGGGATTATGTATGCCCATAGTTGAAGACTTTTTCTGAGCTTTAGGGGAGTTAGTGGGAATGGACCCTCAAGCAGGTGTCATAGCCATGGGCACAGGTGTTCGAAAATAAAGTGATTTCCTGGGCCACAGTTGGCAGAAGAGTGCAAGAAAAATGCTGCTTTAGACCCAATAAAAGCAAATGTGCTATTTTTGCTGCAAGTTTAACATGTAACAGTAGTACAAAATATGCCTGCTCAGAGTCATGGAGCTCAGAATTCAGGGTTGACTTGTTCAGATCAAAGAGGGAGCTCAACCAAAAGACTTCCTCAGATTTTGAGAAATGAAACATCTTAATTTTTTTTCTAATTCTTTTTTTTAGAATGTAACAATGTACAGAGCTGAATGTAATGCTGATCCTGCTGTAAGACTTAAGAAAAACAAACCAATTCCAGGGGAAAACTGAAAGCATAATAACTTTCGGTATCCAGTCACTTGTGGAATGGAGTCGGAGATCTTTGTTTTTTATCAGAGAAAGGGTCATAACCTCATCGAGCATTCCCTCCCTTCCTCATGACTCCCCAAAGGTGCAGTACTCGTAATTGCTTTTGGCAGATAAAAGCTATGAGGAAGTCGGGGAATATGTTTTATTTTGTGTTTACTGTCATTAGTACGAACTAGTTCTTAATCTAAGATGAAAAAGACATTGTTCATAAGAATATATCTATTGCAGTTTCTATTTGTTTTTGCTTCTCTAGGTTACATGGGGCAAACAGTAATAGATACATGATTAACTTAAAGGAAATTGAAAATGTTGTAAATGCTTAAAATTCAGGTTTTGCCTATTTCTTTACAGAATTTTTTAGCTTCTCTGCATGTTAGCCTGATATAATGGTTGTATTTATAGTCACTAAAACACTGATTATCTTTCATGTATTTCTACTTGCTAGGTCTGTGTAAGAAAAAATTGCAGGGTGACATGTTTCTAATCAATATAGCAAGTGAACAAAAATGCAAAGCCTTTCTTAGCATTTGATCCTAGTTTTTCTGAAAAGACTTCTATTCATACTATCAAAGAAGTAGGTAATCTATATTGTATGTTTATATTCTATATCTAGATTACATTGATAGTACATGTTTAACTTAGCATTAAATATAGTTCAACAACAATGGTGGGGACTTGGCAGTGCCATGGCTCTTCCTCCTCTAAACTAAGTAATTTTAAGAGAGCTTACTCTTCCTGCTGCTACATTTGCACCTGGATGTTGTCAGTGCCTGCTCAGAAATCAATAGTTAAGATGGTCATATGACTGTGTCTGTCTTTTCCTTTGTCTGTCTGTAAGTGCTGCCTTTAATTTATTGGTCTCTGTCCTTTCTGTTTGTTTTATGGAATCCCTTTGTATTTTTGCTCTCTAACATTACTCTGCAAAAATGTATACTTAGAGAGATAACTGAAATTTCTCTGTAGGGTAATACAGTCCACAACAGTGCTGCGATCGTCAGAGACTAGGCGAGTTGTGTAATTGTGATGGAAGTTGTCTTAAAAAAAACAGGAGTAGAAATGTTGTGAGTGAATTCATGGATGTATAACTTCTGAGTAAGATTTGTGTAATATTTAAGTGAGGAACTCTGCTAAAGAGAAGTGAGACTGCTCTGACCTTCATTCTTTGCTCAGAAGAACGAAGTTAAGCACGTGTGATAAAGATAAAAGTGCACATTGCTGTTTGCTGAATTGGGGCCTCTAATAATACTTGGACGTCCTGACCAAATCCAAGGCTGTTAAAAAATAGAAACCTTGGAAATGGGTTGGGTATTACCTGACAGAGGTAGTTTCCTTTTTGACACGTGCAGCAGAAAAATCAAACCCTGCTTTCTCCAGATTCTTCACGTGTATTAGGAAGGTCCTTGAAATATGTAACATAGCTCGTTTTTGAACAAGTGGGATATAAAATCTCCAAATTCTTGGATACAGATTACAGTATTGAAAGAAACAAAACTCTACCTGTTCATACAGAAAGGAACTGAAAAGACAAGTGCTGTATTTACTTCTGAATTTTTGTTCCAGAAGATGTTGCTTAGTCCTGCCTGAGGGAGGGAGCTGGAAGATGATTACAATAGTTTCCTGTTTGTTTGTTCAAAGTCTTCAAGTTTTATCATTAGGTCAAGTTTATTTTTCTTTTTTTGATCAAAGTCAGGTGCATAACTGCAAAGTAAAAAATTCCTATGCTGACAATGAAAAACAAGATGCTTTCTTTGCTCTCCCATCTTCTTTCTCCCCATCCAGCCGTAAAACCTTCAATCATTGCTTTGATGGTTGAAATTATGGAAATGCTCCTGGTGATCCAGACCTGACAGGATTAATTAAATCTCAGGAATTGTCAGTCTTTTCAATTTAAAATTGAGTTTTTTTAAGCCTATCTGAAAACATGATCTCCATTATCTCTCTAGGGGCCTTGACTCACTTCATTTTTAGAATCACTTTAGATTTCTAGAGAGTAAATGTACTTTAATTCACCTAGCTGAATTTTAAAAATAATTAATTATAAACTTGTGTTAACTAGTCTTTTTCTATTTGCAGCTTCCATGTTGCAAATTTTTGTCAGAAGACATGAAAGGAGGTGCAGGTAGTTTCATTGAAGCTTAAATGTACATGCTGGCCCACATGCATAAAGTATTTTACTTAGGTTTGTGGGTTGCATTTTAATAAATGCTGGGATATAGCTGGTGATGTTGACAATTGCTGAAGTTAGTTCACTGTATTTTCCAAGAAGTTTTTTGGTTGGTTTTTTTTTTTTTAATTTACTGTTTGGAAAGGAAGGACATATGTCCATGGAAGGACATAGCTGTTTGACAAATATGGATGGACCATTAAATTTCAGTTGTTATTCAGCTTAGTCCTTAGGCAGTGTATGTATTGACCTCCAGTACAGCTAAAACTTCTCTCTTAATACTAAGATAATTCTAAGTAATATTTTGGCTCTTTATGAACACTTCACTGAGGCATGCATTGTGCTACTGAAAATATGAGCCATAGTGAAACTTATCAGCGATAGTGAGCAATAACAGGTGTTTTAGTATATGTGGTAACTGCACATCTGGTGTGCCCTGCCCTTTAAAAAGCCAATTTATACTTCTAGGACCAAAATTCTTGTACTCTTTAAAGTTTTAAATTCTGTTTAATAGAAAGGTAGAGCTGATGCTTTAATGTCAATGCTGATGCCCTATTATGCATGATGCTCTATCTACCCTTAGCTTATTGACTAACAATACGTGTGTGAAACTGGTCTCGTGGAATCAGTCTGAGTGTGTCTTTGCTAGCACGTAGTACTGTATACCATTGACAGTTCCTCAATTAATTTAGATCTCACTTTTGTTACAGAGCTAGATTTGTTCCATATTTAGATTTGTATCTAAATTTTGCTTTTGTTCAAAATAATTTTAGAAAAAAGAAAAAGACTATTTCTTGCTTACATAGTAAGCAATTAGTGTTTTCTCTCTTCATGTAATTTCTGTTCCTTCTAAAGATTTGCAAGCTTTCAGTTTTAGATTAAGGAAAAACTAGTACTTAAAAAAATTAATGATTAAAAAAACCCAACCAGACAAAACAGAAAATAACTCTCTGTCCTCCATAACTGTGTTTGAAAAAAAGAAAATTTATTATTCATACACACCTTGGGGAAAGACGTCTGGCTGATACATTTTACTCTGTTTTTACTACAGAGATGTCCATATTTATGGTTTCGGTGCTACTTCAGTAACTTACCATGTATCTAGGAGAGAGAATAAAGAAAGAGAAGTTGTATGTGTAAATATGTGCATTTCAGCAGTTTGAGAAGGTTTTGTTCTTAAACTCTTATCATTTATTTAATATACAACTTTTTTTCTTTTTACCAGAAATTTTTATCCCTGTTTCACTTGCCAGATTATGTCAGTCTAGTTTAGTGATGCAGTGTGCGCGTGGTAGGGATGTTACTATTTCAAGAAGGTCTTTGCCATGAGTCTTTGTTGTAGTCTGTACAAGGAGTTTGAGTCCTAGACATAGTGCAAATTTGTCAAGAAGCACTTCCCAGACAGCTTATGGAAAGCAATTCTGGAGGATTCCCAAGCTTAAATAACTGAAAGATACTGCTTGGTGTGCCTGCAGCTCTCTGGAACTGGAATGTAGAACTGGCAGTGGAATAAACACTCCCCGAGGAGGCTGAAGATGCTGCAGAGCAGCAGACAGGGGAAAGGCGCTTTCCTGAAAAACACTTTCCTCTTTTTTTTAGCTGTATTTTTCTTTGAGGCCTGCAGTGATGGCAGGTGTCCAGCTCACTATCAGAACTGTGATTTTAAAACTGGAATGAGAGGATGGCTCTTAGCCACTCGTTAATCCTGTGCTGATGGTCTCCAAGAGAGAAACCAGTCACACAGCTTCACAAGAGCAGAAGTAATCACAGTGAGGTGGGTGACTTCAATTTGCAGGTGTATTTCTGGACAATGACATTTCCAGAAAGTGTGAGAACAGCAGTACTTAATTATCTGTTATTTGTTGGGCTAAAAGGGCAGTATGGTCTATATAGATATATACCTCCAGTGAAAATGAATCTGCATTTGCTGTAGGACAAGTTTTTGGGGGTAAGGTTTTCCCTTTCTCTTACCTTTTCCATCTTTCTCACTTTTGCTTACTTCCTCTAAAAGTTTTCAACAGTATTTAGAGTTCTTATAAGATCCTAAAAACAGAATCTTGTATAAAAAATGTGGTAAATCTGTTCTGTAAAAAAATATATATGGCTCTTTTTTTTGTTTGTTTGTTGTTTTTTTGTCATGGACCAGCTATGTAATGTAATGGAGTAAGCACTCAGTGACTTTCAAGTCATTTAAAATAGAAATTTTATTGTGATACTTCCTGCAATTTCTAAGGTAACTTAATTTCCAAGAATGAAGTAGCAAGAAAAATGACAAATACTGACAGGCTGTATTTACATGCTAAGAATTTTTGGGGGAGAGTCTTTCCTGAGTTAGTCAATATCACAGAATCACAGAATACTATGAGTTGGAAGGGACCCACAAGGATCATCTAGTCCATCTCACCATCTAATCAGTCACTTTGGCCATTGAAACTTGTTCATCTCTGAACATGTGTTCTGTCATCTCAGTTATGTACCCAAATGTCTTTAATTCACTCAGGTAGTGAATTATTGTTCAATGCTGTGGGGATGTTTTGATCATCTTCATAATTGTATTTTGTATGTGTTGACATAGCCGTATAAGGATGAAAAGTTGTGTCACAACACTAAATGTTATTTCTGGGTATTTCATTTGGCAATTCTCTTTATGGTGAGGGAAAAGCAGCAGAAGATACAGAGAGAAACTGCAGAGTTTGAGTGATTTAGAGATGCTTCATGGTGTATTTATAAATCATGGAAGTGCAAGTCTTTTTTATTTTGGTGTCAGTATAATACCCTGTTCCTATCCCTGTTAATGTTGTTTTACCTATGGAGATTGATTTGTAGAAGTGTGTTGCACAGACAAGTGTGAAATCACGCACACAGTTATACCCCCTCATTTGTGAGAAATGGGTCATGTCAGAGGTCTTGCAAAACATCAAACTTGCAAATACACACAGGTCATTAATATGCATGCAGGCCATGCCCATTACTCCACTCCCAGACAATCAGGAGCGCTGGGGAGCCTCTTCAACTCCTCCCCCAGAGGCTCTCGCAGCACAGGAGAGGAAAGGGAAGCGTTTCTGTGCCCTGTCTGCCTGGGGAGACNGAGAAACCGCATGCCCTACCCACAGGGAGCGCCAGCACCGCCCCTCAGTGAAGCAGAGGCACTGTGCATGCATTGGCCAGGGAACCTTGAAGATCCCTGAAACTGAATGGCAAGAAATTTTCCTCACNGAGACCCCCCCCCGAGAATCCCTAGACTTCTCTTCAGCCACGCTGCTTCTTCTGCAGCTGCCACCGGGGCTGGGCTGCTGCGACTGTGCGCGCTCAGCTGGCCCTGCTGGCAGCGCAAATCTTGCGCCGCTTCTCCCCCACTCCCCATCCCTGGTGGCCATCCCCACGTCATCCTGGCCAGCCTGGGCTGCCAGCATGGTGTGGCCGCGGGGTCGGCACCATCCCAGTCACTTCTGCAGCTTCTGCAGCTTCTGCAGCCACTTCTGCAACTGCCACCTGGCTGCTGCCACCACGTGTGCTTGCCCGGCCTCTGCGGCAGGGAAGGGGTGTCCCTGGGCTTTGCAACACTGTGACACCCCGTGCCACTTACGGTGGGGGTGGGGGGTGTCAGTATTTCTTTCCCTTTAACATCCACCGGTCTCGGGAGAGGCAGTGCTACCCAGGTTTTGACTGGGCTTTGAGTAACAAAGAATGGCATGTCTTGTGGCAGTGCTGCGCTGGGTCTCAGCGGCCGCCTGGGACATAGTGCGGTGTGACTCTTCCACTGTAGGGACTGGGCACGGAGACACACAGGACCAGGTCAGCGACCGGGGCACGGTGCCACAGGGCTCTAAATGCCATTGCGAGCCGGAGAAACCGCATGCCCTACCCACAGGGAGCGCCAGCACCGCCCCTCAGTGAAGCAGAGGCACTGTGCATGCATTGGCCAGGGAACCTTGAAGATCCCTGAAACTGAATGGCAAGAAATTTTCCTCACACACCCACGGGGTTGTAATGGAGGGGTCGCAATGCAGCAGGGATATACTGTAGTTGTTGTATTTAGTTGAAGATCAAGCAAATTATGGTCTCACATATCATGCTAGTTTAATTTCATGATTGTAAGATTTGCTCTCTCTAAAAGTTGCTAGCTGTAGAAAAAATGTTATTGATTAATTTTACAAAAACATTTACAGAAGCGTTCCCCTTTAACTTGCTGACTTTCAGGGAAAACCAAATACTTTACCTTTCTATCATTCAAAATAAAGTCATTTGTATGTCCTGGCCTCCATATATGTGCTCTACAGAGGTAAACAGGTCAGTCTGGTGGTTTGTGCAGGTGTCATTGTTCTTCCAGAGTTTTCCAAACACTTTGTTGCTGTGACGGAGGGGATGACCCTCCTCCTCCTGTAGTTCCTGAGCCGTGTACTCCTGCCACTCCCTCCCTCTGGCGGGAATAATCATGCAGCTGCCCAGTTCGAGCAGAAGTTCAGAGCTGGGTGCTCACAAGACCATTACTGCTGTGATGACCCTTACTGGGACTTGAGAATATGTGATCCAGAGTGAGAAGAAAGAGGCAAGCTCACCAGTGGGCTTAATAGGAATTTAAATTGACTCTCTGAGTGCCCTGAGACCAAACTGGTCTGAAAATTAAGATACATAATAAATATTTTTTCTCACTGCCTGTTATGTCCTTACAGTAGCATTTAATCCTCTTGCAAGAATTTTAATTAGCATAAGAAACAGATGACTATTTTATTACAGCGTGTCAGAAGGAGTAAGAAAATATTTAAAGAATATTTATTAAGAAAATGTTTTTAAAGATACATGTTTCTTGGGCCTTTAGAGTACAGATAGAAAAAGATCCTATGGGTCCCTTCCAACTCAGAATAACCTGTGAACCCGTAAAAACAGCAGCTGAAAAATATGTTACATTATTGTTTCCTTAAGAGATTAGTCTCTTGAATGACAAGAGCAAAAATTTGGGTATTCTGCCAGTGTATGATGTGAGTTTTTTGTAATGTATAGAAATATACTTTAATAATGTTGGTTAGTAATGTTAGCATACTTAGTGTATTTCTACAACCATGTCTGGGTTTTGGGAATGGTCAAGGGAGTACATGCCCAGTTATTGTAATCTTGGATAGCTTTTGTAATTCATTTATTTTTGTAATGTGGGGATTTCCACTACATTGAATACTTACTGACCTTTAATTTCATTTACTGGAGGGTGGAGAGGAAAGAGGAGAAAAGAAAGGCCTTAGGAAATCCCTTTTCCCACCCTGAAAAAGAAGGTAACTTTCTGTTTATGTCTTGTTTTAGTTTGAAGTCTCTAAACAGAGGAAGAAATACAAATAATTTTGCATCCTTCATAAAAGCCAAATGTTGAAAGCAAAGCATCAAATATTTAGGAGTATTACAAATTTGATACAATCTCTGTAATAGATGAGTATGTAAGATTTATGAAATGTTTGTAGTCCCTACTGAACAGCCTTTATGCTGATACATGATTATCACTAATATACCCTTGTTAGTATGTGTTTCAATAATGCTTACTTAAACTGGGCTTTGCTTTGTATTCATAATGTATGCACTAGATCATGTATCTGTTAAGAAGCTTTTCTTCCTGCTTAGAGATCATCTAGTTTTCCCAAAATGAAACTATTTCTTCATGCAATTGCTTACATTTTTGCTAGACTATTTTAACTCACTCCTTTATTTCCATTTTAAGTCAATTACTAAATATTTGGTTTAGTAACACATATATTTTTCTTCTGTGTTCTGGAGGGTAGAGTTTGTATTTTCTAAAGCTGGAGAAAATCTATTTGTTCATTTCTTGACCTTTTGACATGTCTGTTTTTACAAGACCGGCTGTTTGTGACAGGGTATTGAAGTATAGAGTAACAACTACAGAAGGAAACATCTCTTGTTATGATGAGAGTGTAAACTGAGCCTAATGTAATGAGGGGGGAATATGCTTACACAGGATTTTTGCACACCAAAAAACCATTAAGAGACCCTTCTCTTCCTTCATGTGATTGCGTGTTGTATTTTCATGTGGTGTTATAAAAGGTGACTTTTTAAGAGTTTCATTCACATATCTTACACATATGACTGTAAAACTGACTTAAAACTCATTAAAACACTGATTCTTCACTGTAAAAGCAGGCTCAACTTGCAAGTGAAACAGGTCTGAAAAGTCAAGACCATGGACCCCTGTGTGAAGTTCCTGAAATGCCCTTACCGTTGTAACAAGCAGTGAAATAGAGTACAGTTGGCCCTCTTGCACTTCGTGCCCCCCGTATTGCGGCTTCAGATCTTAGCGGCATGAATTTTTAGCGATGAAGGAGACCCCGTTTCGCAACTGCGCGTGTGCAACCTGCGGCAGGGGCAGCAGCGCGGGTGGCGGGGTCTTCGCCGCCGCCCCCTGGGCTCCACTGCTTCCCCACCCACCCCAGGCACAGCAGGGGCTCCGCTGCTTCCCCATCCCCCTGGCACGGACAGTGATACACAGCAACACAGTGCCGAAACAGCGCCGGGGATCATCTGAGGGTGCAGGGCAAAGCTGCACATTAATGAGCTGCCATTCAATGCGGAAGTAGGGCTTCACGGAGCCCGATTAAGACCACGGGTCTGCAGTGTGAGACCCAACTGCAGTTTAAAGCATTCAGAGAGGAATCAGTTTACAGGATCTGCACACTAAGTGTTTTCTGATGTTATGCAGTCTCTGACTCCATGCTCAGGAGGGTCCCAAGTTGCTGGTCCCCACAGGCGTTGAAGAAAGATGTACGTAGTTCTAGCTGTCTTCTGACTCAGGGACTTACATCCATCAAATCTTCAGGCTCAGCAACTTAATGCCAGTCCTGCTTTTATCACACCTGACAAGCATAACATTATATAAAACTACTTAATCTTGTCTGTATGTTTCCAGTAAAAGTGCAGGGTTGTAATAGTGACAAAAGGTCAAACTTTGTCCTTCTTTTTCAAAATAAATTGTATCCTCTGGTAACAGTTGATTATTATATTATATATATAATGCATAAATACATGCATAAAGTTGAAGGCTTTTTTCTCTCCTTATGTCATAAAAAATTGTATCTGAATGTGTTGCAGTGCCAGATGGCACCACAGATATTATATGTCATAAAATGTGTGAGATGGCTTCTACACAAAACTTAGGAACAGTTAAGGATCTCTCTGCAGCACCAACTATCTGAATGGGCATGATCCTGTTCTAGACCCTACAGATGCAGTAGCTGAGGCTGCTGTTGCCAGTGGGACTGGGCATCTATGGTGGAGGAGAGCCAGCCGTACCATAGCCCAGGGGTGCTGGGAGAAACTGCAACATCACCTCTGGGTTGTGCTGACAAAAACAGCTTGTCTTTTAAGTGGATAAAAAATTTTTCTCTTGGTCTAATGATAACTTGTTATTAATGAAATGTATTATTTTCTCTTTTTTTCATATTAGTAGGATGGCTATTCTAACTTCTGAATTAAATACATTAAATGCTTCCTTAAAACTGCTATGGAAAAAGTCCATGGCTAAGCACTTTGGAAAGTGGAAAACATGCTCCATGTACATGCTTTCTGTTCTGCTTTGNGAATTACCTTTATTTAAACTAAGTATAAGCTGTCACTTCCCACACCCATTCATCTCTATAACAAAGAGGATAAATGAAAGGGGTAAGTGGGAGTGCTAAGGAGGGATTCCTAGCTACCTCACTATGTGCAGAGTAATGTTACAGGCTCAGAGCAGAACCACCGATATCAGTGATACATTCCTAAACCAACTATGCTAGTTTGAAAAGAGAAAAGCAAACATAAGAGAAAGGAATGTCAATACAGGGGGAAATGGTGGGCTTCAGTATAACACACTCAGTGCATACTGCATAATTGTTTTCCTGTTTGCTAATGGTGATTATCAGGTCTTTTATCTTAAATTTTATCTTGCCACCTCTGGATGTGAGAGATAGTGCTGACATAGTGGGACTTGGAGTTTGAACTACGTATCCTTTTCAGAGTATATGGTACCTGATAAAGAAAAACCTTATGGTCCTTCCTTTAACAAATCTGGCAAATTGCTACAATATGTATTTTGCTCCTATGCCTGTACGGCAATGTTGGCATGTCACTGCTAAGAAAATTGATAAAATTGAAGATTACAACTCAAAATCTTGTAAATTGGCAGTGGTGACTGGTTAAGAGTATTGAGTGGCTGGGTGTTCCATTCTTGCTTTCCTAGGTTTTCATCCTCTCACATTCCTCCCTGTACAATGATCTTCCGTTGTAGTTATTGGCAGATGCAAAATTTTTATCAAAAAAATTATCATCAGCACTTTTTCTTGAATATTCTTCAAACACAGAAAATCCTGTTTTCCCTAGGCGTGAATACCTTAGAAGTAAAACACATATGTAACATACATGAACATATTTTAAATGTAGCAGTCGAGCTGTATTAGTTTATCCAATCTTCTGGTAAGCTAAATGACCTACTTCTAGAAACACAGTTTCTAAAATAGAGTCCTACAAATGACTGTATATTGCTGCATCTTAAAGGGCAAAGGTGATTACTAATGTTGAAGCCTCTTGATAATTCCAGTGGATCTGTGCTGTGCTTGTTGGCAGATGCTTCTTACCAGTCTCTGGTAATTTTGCCATTGAGGATCTCTTATCATTGGCAGCTTCTCTTCTGTGCATCAACATACACATGTAGGTCATAGTTTAGCTGTGGAGCTCTTTCAGTTCTTGATGTTGCATTGCTATGAGTCAAGAACACCTATAGCAATTGCCATGTAAAAGGCATCAATCTGACCACAATCAGTTCAGCTCTTGCTATATATTGTTCAGACCTTCAGCGCTAGATGTCTTTGTTGTTGTTGTCAAAGAACTTTGCTCTAATTTCATCAAGAGGGGAATGTTTCTACCAGATTGTTTTTCTAACCTTCAAAATATTTTGCAATTAATTCATAATTGGCAGGGTCTCTGCATAGTTTAAAGTTTTAAAGTGTTTCAAGTCCTTTAGTTTCACATTATAAAGAGCACGTATTAACTGAAAAATCATTGAAGTGGAAATTTTAATATATTTTGGTGCTCTGTTAACTGATGCTGATCAATTGCAAAAGGGACCTCCTTTCCTCTCATATTACTTAGCCTGAGGAAGAATATAGTCATTCTTATGGCCTATTGCATTGAGAGAGATATGCTTTTGGATGCAGAAATGAGTACAGCTGATTTCATCTGTGGCTGTATATCGAAATTAATGCAAAAGAATTAAAAATTAATAAAACCATCCTTCTCTTTTGGTGAATAAAGTAAATGAAACTATTTGCAAGCTGATTCAATACGTATATCACACTAAATTGTTATGGCTCACCACCTGTTTTCATTCCCTTACTGATTTGATTACAGAAATGTCACAAATATTTTGCCAATATCTTTGTTAATAAAATACTTCAATAGAGACAGAATTTCTATGTAGCTGTAAAAGTGAAAGCTTCTTACTGAAATTCTGCATTTATGAGTAGTACATTATATGTAACGCCAAAGGGGATAGTAGAGAATTGTCCGGCTAAACTTCTTTTAACCTGTGCCTCTTTGTAATAAAATAATGGTAGTCAGGGTTTCCAAAGAGATGAGGATTTGAAAAGTGAGCACGCCAGCTAATAGCTGTGGTAACAGGCTGAACGTAGCTGAATAATACCAATGTAGTGGCCTCTCGGTGTGTCTCTGCGCCTCAGAGTTCAATAGTGAATGCTCAGTATTGTTTAGCTGTGAAAAGTCTCGGAGCTCTTGGGATGTCAGGGCAGACCGAGAGAAACTGATTTTCAGCTTGTAGCCTCCTTGTAAGAGGGCTGGAAGAAGCCTGGGGGCAGTTAGCCATTCCTCCCGGCTCCTTTGCTCTACTAGCCTCATGCTTGTATATGGTAAGTCCCCTGCAGGGATCTTACAACACAGCAGTGCCCCTGTGGGAGAAGACAAGAGAGGGGGGAAGGATTTTTTTCCCCTTGTGATGAGTTTCATGGTTGAATGTTAAGTGAAGGTTTTCCCTGAAGGAAGTTAGAAAGTGACATTTGAATTTAAGGAGAACCATGGACATAACAGTAGTTATTTCATTGAGAACTTGCTGGTTAACAGTCTAAATTGGATCACAGGTTATGGAAGAAAACAAATGCTTTCTCTGTGTGAGTTTTTTTAAAAATAAACTGAGACTGGGTAAGTCGTGAGAATGGCTCTTAAATGAATTGCTTTGTAAGTTCCCATGTGTACAGGGTAAAAAGTTGAGAAAGCTTTGATGATCTCTCTATAAACAGGAACAACAAAAAGATTTTTTTTTCAGTATGGCTTGTTGGGAACACCCTGCAGTTCCACCACAGCGTTAATACATACATCGTCCCCTCCTCAGCCCCCACACTCCCTCATTTTAGACCACAAAATTGGCCTTTGTAGCCAAGTTTCTCCAAGTCCAGGCTGTTTTGGATTTCAGAATTTGGATTCCAGCTCTAGCATTTAAATGCGGAAATGTTCTCTACTACTTTCTTACACAAAACAAGAAAGTGGAAAACCTAAACAAGGAAAATGGTGGGATTCAATGGCCATATCTGGAAAAAAGATACAGTGCAAATGAGAAATTGAGAAAAATTACTCCTTTAGCTGTACTAAGAGGATTTAAATAGCAGTCTAGGTTTCTGTTTTCCCTGTCTCTGATCTAAACACTAAGAAGCCTCATCTGAGTTGTTTACTAAATAACAGCAGTGTTTGGGCCACATGGATGGCTTTTGTTGTTTATTATGGTTATCAAGAACTGGGAAAACCAGTCAATATAGAAGTGTTTTCAGGCTGCAAAAGAGATGTGGTACCGACTAAAAGTCATGAACGCAGGAGGATGGTAGCAGAGTTATCTGTTGATTTTTTATCAATGTTTTAAATTTTGGCTACCTTCTGTACAACACATAGTGGTACATTTTTAAGAATGAGGTTTCATGGTTTTGTCTTGTTTGTATTTGTCAGGGTTTCTTTCCTCCAGATTGACAAAAAATGCGTAATAAATTCAATGTCAGTAGAAATCTGTTTTGTTTGACTGATTTTCTTTGTATGGTTTATAAAATTCAACTAAAATACCTCTTAATAAGATTGTTATATTTTTAAGTCCATAGCATTTTTCTGAGGCTGTTGGCAAAGAAGGCATGGGGACTCTTCATTATATATATAGCTTTAATAAAATGACTGTCTGCTTTAAATTAAGCATTTTATTGTTCTGATAAGAAAGTACAGATAAAGGCTTATGACTCAGTAAGTCAATCACTGTGAATTAGGCACCAAATGGTCACTGTAACCAAGTCCAGCCCTCTAATCTGTTTGCTTCTTGCCCTGTAGCCTCTGAATGTGTGGCTCTTGTCGCTGTTAATCTTGAATACTGATATGTCAGTAAGTGTTGCAGGCATTAACACCATCTGTATATGGGTGCAGGGGCTGCACTGCTCTGCACACAGACACTGCAGCGATGTCAATCTCAATTCATGCTTTGCTTCTTGCATACAAAATCTCTAAGGAACACACTGCTTGCTTGAGATATGAATTTTGTTCTCAATGGTTTGTCTTCATGAAATACTAGCAAAACAAGTACACAGTAGGAAGTATTGCACATGCTGCAGAAGGGCCTAAAAGCTACTCCAAAAGCATTGTGAAGCCACTTCTTCATCGTAAACATGGATCTATTGGAGTGGCTTTCACAGGCATGCCTGAAAGCTTAACCATAAGGAAGGCAAGGGGATAACAAGGAAGCAAAACTTCATTTTCTTGTGGCACTGTATTTTCTCTGTACTGCAACAGGTTAAGGACATTGAAGAAGAAAGGCAAAAAACCTTATGTTCATACTCTAAAAATATTGATGCTCCTTACATGCTTCAAAGAGCCTTTTAGAAGGACCAAATTAAGCTGAAGAGCAGTCCAACTTTGATAGGCTCATCAGCAAAAAATAAAAAATATGAGGATTTGAGGTGACTGCATTTTTAAAGATCTTTTGTATGTACCAGCAATAAGACACCTTTTGATTTTTCTGCTGTGACCAGTTATTTTGTTGCCATTTGGCAGTCTTAGTCTTCTTGTCCTTATTTATGTAAAATTCTGTATGTAGCTGTAAAAGCAATATAGTAAGAAGACATGGGGTATGTTGTACTCCTTTGAACTTGAACATCTGCTTGGTTCCTTTTAATTTATTTTCATTTAAAGAATACTGATTATTGTATGCTGTAAAAATCTGTTGCAGTCATTTATTAAATCCAGAGTCCTTTAGCTGTCATTGAATATGTTCCTATTGAACTGGGGTTTTGAAAGAGCTGTTAGCATACTGTTGTAATGCCACTTTAAAAATAAGACCTAATGTTCCCTTTTAGGAGGGTGGGCATAAGAAGACAACTGATGACTTAAAATGCCAGAGCCAGTCTGTGGTGGAGACAGACCATCAATATGTCTGAGTTCCAACCTGGGAAGAATTCAAGGATTCTTCTCCCAAGCTATAAATGTGAATACTGCTTTCTGCAGCTTATATTTTTATTCAAGAGAAGAAATACAAAAAAAAAGTTTTTATTTTATTGGGAATGCTAACATATGTTAGGAAGAGTCTGCTGTTACTATTTCAGTTCTGTTTCAAAATTCTGATTGTTGCACTTCCTGAGGTGCAAGGAGGTTCCAGTAAGTGTCTTCAGTTCAAACATAAATGGGAGAGACCATCTAGAAGTATTTAAAGAAAAACATTAATTATTTAAAGCTTCTGAAACTCAATTCTATTTGACATCTAACAGTGCCAGCTATTTCAGGGAACTGGCTTTTACAAAATGTGTTTTGTTTTATGCAGGATTTTTACTGGAAAGATTTGATAGTCAACAGAAATTTCAGTGATGGAAGCAAACTACAGACTGTTAAAATGAGTTTAAAAGAGCTAATCTGTTTGTACTAGATAGATGGTTACAAGTTTTTGTTAATTTGAAAGAGACGAGTTGTACAAGGATGCCTTCTTTAGGGTCACAAGGTTGTGAACTTCAGCAGCAACCTGAGCTGAGTTAGATGAAGCTGAAAACAGTAATATGTATGTTATATTTATATTATTTGGTCAGAACAGTAGATTCTGACCAAATACAGTGACCCCCACGAGTTTGCGGCCCGCTATTTGCGAACTTCAGTATTTGCGGGTGATTTTTCAGCGAGCTGTGCAACCTCAGCGCATGCCCAGAACGTACCAGGACCCGAGTCGGCTAGGCCCCCAGCATCACCACTCGCGCCGCGAGCGCAGCCAGCCCCACCCCTCCCCTCTGCCGTTCGCAGGGCGAGCACAGCGGGCCCTGTCTGTTCACGAATATGTAAAGTGGTCCCAGCCGAGAGCCGCCACGGTGCGCCTGGGATGCGTTTAATGTAAACGTGTGTTTTTGCACGGCTAGAATTGTCTTCCGCCGGGTTACATGATGGGGTGACGGGGCTGCCATTGTGTGTGTGCCATTGTGTGCCAGAAGCAGCACTGCCACTCGCCTGCAGCGAGGGCAACGGCGTTGGCCCCGCGCCGAGAGCATCAGCACCGGCCCCGTGCGGAGGGGCTGGCCCCGTGGTTCAGGNTTAGATTTGAGTTGGATTATAGGTTGGACTTGATGATCTTCAAGGTCTTTGCCAAACCTATCGATACTGTGATGCTGTGATTAGTCCAGGAAGAAGTAGAAACCAGACCTGATGTCTGAGTACTGTTATGGTGATATAGCGTAGCATGGAAAGATGCTGGTAATGGGCCAGCAGCAAGGCATGATACTGTATGGTCCTGGGTGGGAAGAAGAGTCCATGAGGATTTTCATTCCTGAACTGAAGTTTGAGTGTAAAAGTACTCAAACATTCACACAGGATCATGTTCAACACTAACTGTTTACATTTCTTCAGTAAATGGTGGTATGGGAAGAGAAGAAAAGGATGTCAAAGCTTCGACTGTTCGTCATCTAGGGTGTTTTGGGGTTTTTTTCTTAAGAGAAGAGAAGCAAGACTTCAAAATTCACAAGAAGATGGAAAACAATTCTTTTAAAAGGCCCATAAATGGAGCATTGGATCCATATGCTCTATTTGTGTTGCAGTATATCACCAGCATGTGATGGCTTGTTCTTTTTGTTAGGTGTCTCTGCAGTACTGTATACAGATTAAATAGCTACTGCATTGCAGAGAGTTATTAATACATTACATTCCACTTCCAGGAAAGATGTCAGTGTGTCCTTTAGCCTGAAAGTAGCTTGTGATTGTGTTATAGGATTTGGGTTCATTTTTTGTTTGGTTTTTTTTTTTTAATTTTCTGAGGACAACTTATTTCTTCAGTAAAACCTTAGCCAGTTGGGAACTACAAAATAACATAATTCTTAACCTCTATCAACTTCACTTATTGTTCAAGTTTAGAAAATCAAAGCCTTGTTTCACAACAAAAATAGATCACCCTTCTCAAATCTGATAAGACTGCATTTTTAGTGTATGCCACTGTACATACAATGGGAGAGCAGGAGATGAGGCAGAGAAAGGTATGCAACTCCTAAAACATAATGCAGATAAACAGAATACATGAAATGGTAGAAAATGAGAAGCGGGGCCAACCCATTATTTTTCTGGCACATCTGTGTATGTTTCATTTGTGATGCACATTAGTAAAACCAGAAGTCTTTTTAGTTTCCAGTCTTCTGTACTGACAGCTTTTAGTGCTATGCATGTTTAAAGTGATGGAGGAAGAGGGATTGATCTTGGGGAAATCCTCCTACATGGGAGGAATTTCTGCTGACTTACACATGGGGGTAGAAGGGGAAGCTAAAGTCAGATGTGGGTGTGCAGAGGTGAAAGAGCAAGGTGGAGAGAAGTAAGGACCTCTAAAGAGCTCTGTTTCCCTCTTCCCTCCACCCATGGTAATGCCCATGAGAATTCACTGTGCCAGTTCAGATCGGTGGCTGAGACTCACGCTGCATGGCTGCAGCCCCTGCTTTTACCTAGCCTGCTGAAACAGATGTGGGACACTGTCACTGAGCCTTCAGGGTTCAGGAGGTCTTTCATCACTAAATGACAAAGTTGCTGGTATTATTTATATGTCACAGGACTTCACAGAGGTGACCAAACAGTGCCCTATGGCTGGTTGATGCTCTACAGGTCTGTCCAGGAGTTAGTTAAAAAACTGATTTGGAGGTGATAGAAGCTCTATAGGCAAGTTGGGCACGAGCAAGTAGAGGTCCAGAGGAATTCCATTAGTTCCTGACAGAAATATGTGTGAATGCAGAGCATAGCAAATGTATGTTATATTTGCTATATTCAATTAATTTGAGTATGGGTGCTGCACTGTGTATGTACTGACAACTTTGAGACCAGTGTTGGCCATTCTGTGCCCTGTGCAGAACATACAGATTTGTGGGAGCTCTGTCTAAAGTGTTTTGCACAGGTCTTGCAAAAAGATCTTTTAACATAAAGATGTAAGCATTAAAAAAATCCTCAAAAACTACAGGAGAATATATGCAAGACAGAGCATGTCTCAATGAACTGAGATATGTCAGCATGGTAACAGGCTGTAAACATCTGATCTTGCAGCCTGGTTAAAAGGGACTTTCACCCCAAGAGCTCTGACAATCAGATTAAAGTGTTTCACGGCTTTGCAAATGGTCTCGAGGCTGTCTTCACTTCCTTTTCTACCTCCAGTTTCCTGCTGAAAGGCATTGTTCGAGGACTGTGCTCTTTAGGAAAACTCTGAATGAAGCTGAGGCCATGTTATGTGCAAGGACAGAGGTAGTGAGTTTCAAATATTATTTTAAAGATAGCGTGCCTCTTTGCCGGCTAGATTTGAGCACACAGCTGTGAGAACACACCTGGAAAGTGGTGCCAGCATCTGGGAACTGCTCTGACTTCTTTTGCCTCTCAGCTCCAAGACAGAAATGCCACAGGCCACGGAGACATCAGGTTCCTCACTGGTTAGCACCAGTCTCCATCTTTTTTTCTCCTTCTCTCTGTTCTTCATCTCTTATCCTCCTTCTCCTCTCACTGTGTAGTCTTTTTTTTTACCTTTTACTTTGCTTCATGTGATTTACTGCACAGCACTTGATGGTTTGATTTTCACACTGTCTTCTGAAAGTCTTTCCTCTTGCACCTAAAAAGCCCACTGAGGCTTTGCAAGCACTTTGCAAAAGCCTGTTCCTGTTTATGTTAGAACAGAAAAATATCCAGAATTATTCTATTCCCAAGGATCGTCCTATTAGATTGCAAGTTCATGGGAGTTTCTAACATAAACACAGAAATTTCATAATACCAGCAGGTGGTTTATTTGCTTTACATGTTTATCGATACTGTCTGCAAATCAAGGAGCAAAGTGTAATAAATGCTGTGAAAGTGGGGGCTCTATTTGATGTTTTCACAGTGTTGTGTTTGGCAAAATGGAAGTTAGTGGGTGTTGCTCAGTGAAGTGTGCGTTTTAAAGTTACCCACAGTGATGCCATTGTCCTGTCTGTGAATTGCATGATGTCATGTTTCATTTAAAGCTCTTAGTGATGCCGAAGTCTGTCCATGCGCTGGGAAAAAGGCAGTGAGAAAGTTGTGAATCAGGTTTCTGTAAAGCCTTTGTGTTTAGGGTTTTGATAGATAAAAGCTGACTCATGCAATATTTCTGGCAAAGGAGCTGTACAGACTAGTAAGAGCTTCTCATTTTACCTGAGTGCCCAATGAGCTAATTCAGGGATAGCTGAAGTCAGAGCCCGCGCCTCTCCTCTGCCGCACAGGTAGGTCGTGGGTTCTTTGGACAGAATGGGAAAAACAGAAAGGACTTTTTCATCCTGGGTGCGAGGAGCCAGAGACATTCCTCGGTGGTGAGATACTGTCGCAGAGGATTTTCCTTTGCAATAATGTTCTCGGATATTAGCATGCTTTGTTGTGACACAGGCTATTCTGCTTTAAATATTGCAGGGAGTGGGGGCGGGAGGACAGTAGTTTGACAGACAGAAGCACACTAGCTGGTGACTTTTTCCCCTTGTTGTGTGATTTCTAATAAATGGGATCTCTATTCCTTAAAGTTCAGTAAAATACTTGGCAGGGTATTGTTCGTGACAGTCCAGAGTAGAGATGTAATCCTGCAAATATTGTAGCTCTCTAATGTGATTTTTTTCACAGGGTGTGTTAGTTTTAAAACTGATAAGCATTCATATTCAAAATTTAGTGATCAAAAATCTGCTGAGCTTCACTTGAACAATATGCAGAGCAGAGAATATGAGGAGTGTATTTAAGATCATCTGGGATTCTTATAGTGAATGTATTTAATCTTTCTAAGTCAGGAATCTGTAGAAAATTTGTTTGTTTCTAAATTCCAGTGTTGCATTTTGAATTTGATACTGAATGTAGAGATTGTTCTGGACAAGTTTGCTTCATTGTATCCACAGTATGAATGCTTTATTTGAAATATGAAAATATTTCAGTGGGAAAACAGGAAAGATATTTCTTGCAGTCTCGTTGCTTTTTTGCAGCTAAACTTCCAGAGTATGTGAATACTGTAGTTTCTGGTAATGTTAACTTTGTAGATAACACCTAAGGTGTTCTTTTTCATGCCAGGAGAAAGCAACAACAATGCTAATCATGATTATAAACTGACTTGTGAGTTTTTAGTTGTACAATGTGTCTTAAAATGTCATGTGCAGTAAACAACTTGGAAGAATAAAAACCTGTATTTACATAGGACTTGGGGATCTTTATGTCAATTTTATATTTAAATACTGAGAACTTTATCCCTCATTGTATGCTAATGTTTTAGCATAGCCAAAGCTGCAGAGATAATGGAAAACCATTTGTCATTACCATGAATATACAGGAAGGAGGTAGTATTTGCTAAAGAAAACCAAGTGATAGAAGAAGGGTATGCATTTTGGTGAGAGCTTCTTTATGACTGCACACTGAAAACATTCGATATGCCAAGATGATTGCTTTGCATGTGCCTTTAGTGTTGTAATAAATATTACAGTTGCCTGTTGGGGTCAATGCAGGTGTTTCTTGCCCTTACACTTCTGCAGAATAGGAACATGTCATTGTTCCTCCTGGGGAGCACTCTGGGGTAGTGTCATGCCAGTGTGTGTGTGATGCAGAGGCTGGGAAGGGGGAGAGACTAGCTGAATTAATGCAGAGCCACAAACAAGAAATGACTTTGTCTGGGGAGTGTGTTTCCTTCTGAGTAGGGACAAGTACGTAGTAATTATCTTCCTTTCACTGCTGAACTAACAAGTAATTACTGTTATTCCTTAATTAAAATATGCAAATGGATTGGGGTTTTTTTCCCTCCACAGACTCAGTTAAATACCTTTATTCACAGCTGACAGAAGTTCTCAATGTTATTTTGGTTCATCCTTGAAAAGGTTCATTAACCAAAAGGAAACCTAACAAAAAAAGCAGTGAACCAGGCCAGACATGGGCCAGGGATATACAAGACTTGCTCAGACCGTGTGCCTCTGCAGGCTCTGAGTGTACCTACAAATACACACACTCTGCAGCCTGAGTTTTGGCAAATACATCTACCCACTGGTGCTGCTGCTGAAATTGTGGACTGGAAGGGAGGGAAATTGTAAACCAGTCTCGCAGGATATGGGATAAATGACTTGCTTTTTATAGTAAGTTTGTATGAAAGACAGAAATTTGTAAAAGGTTACGGAGTCTGCAAAAGCACTGGATCGGTTATTATTCAAGAGGGAACAATTCTGGGGGGGCTGTTTACTGTCCCCTCACTCTCATTAATTCACTTGCAAATTTTTTACCAGGCAGTTGGTACAGACCTTACGTAGCTGGTGCAAGACTGAAGTTACTTTGTAGTACAGCTGCAGAGTAGAACTATACTAGAGCTCTGAAAAGCTAAACACTGACCCTGACAAGAGGATGGGTGCGTCTGTGACGCTCATTTTGACTTCTGTCTTTTCTGATGCACATGTGAATGCAGAAATCATCTAAAAACTCTGTTCCTGATTTTAACAGTGTGGATAATCAGAGAGGTTATTTTCCTGCCTAAATGACTGATTCCAACCACTAACCCAACAATGCCAAGTCCACCACTAAACCATGTCACCAAGTGCTGCATCTACACCTTAATATCTCCAGGGATGATGACTCCACCATTTCCTGGACAGTCTGTTCCAGCACTTGACAGCCCTTTTGGTGAAGAAATTTTTCCTAATATCCAATATAAATCTCGCCTGGTGAAACTTGAGGCAGTTTCCTCTTGTCCTATTGCTTGTTATTTGGCAGAAGAGACTGACCCCTACCTTGATATAATTTGCTTTCAAGTAGCTGTATAGAGTGGTAAGGTTTCCCCTAAGCCACCTTTTCTGGATACCCCCAGCTCCACCAGCTGCTCCTCAAAAGACTTGTGCTCCATATTTTTCAAGAGTTCTGTTGCCCTTCTCTGGACACACTCCAGAACCTCACTGACTTTCTTGTAGTGAGGGGCCCAAAACTGAACACAGGATTGAAGGTGTGGCCTCACAAGTGCCCAGTGCAATGCTGCCTAGGCTCAGAGTGGGTTCTGAAGACTTGTGAAGCCTTGGAACATTTACAGATCCTGTGTTATAGGGAAGGGCTATGGGTTTGTAACAACTACCTGTACTTGAGGCAGAAATTGAGAGCTGGGCAGAGCCAGGGTGTGTCCTCAAGTTCTCATTTCCACAAGCAGGATGCTTGGTACTGGACTTGCTGGCTGACGAAAGGGAGCTGCTTCCTGGTTCTGTGCCATACTGAAATTGCCGGTCCCCTGTGCCCTGCCTTTTGGCCAGGCGTGCCAGCTGTCACAAGCCTAGCTGCTGCTGCTCTGCAGGAGCACTGGGCTTCTGTGCCATCAGAGTGGACCTGAGAAACATGTTTTGCTGGTCGGGAGACGTAATGGGCAAAATTTTAAAAAAAGCTCTCCACAAAGAAGTCAAATGACCCATTTTCACTCGCCTGGGAAAGGAATGAGAATGAAGTAAAAAGTCACCTCTGAGATTAATAGTCAGGATAAGGTTTTGAGCACAAAACAGACCACGTAGCAATACTTTGGTGTAATTTATATAGAATCATACAGGAATAGCAATTTGTATTTAAAAAATGGAGGAACTTCAGTCAACCATGTTGTATGCAATTAATTAGCCATGCCCTATGGGTACCTCTGTTTTGCCAAAGTCAAAGTCAAATACACCTGATAATACAGGTGTTAAAGAGCAAGCCCATTTTAACTATTACAACTAATCCTTGTACTTCTTTAGTAAGGAATTATATTGTCATTAAAAAAGAAAATAAGTGAGTTTGTTTTGCTTCCTAAAACATGTTAAGATCTCCCAATACTTCTGGCTACAAGTATGTTTTATGTTAAACTACTTTTAACTTTTTTTTTTATTCCAATGTTACTAACGTGAACTGTGTTTTGGGGTTTTTTTTAATCATAATAAGCTTGACAATATTAGCAAAGCAAAAGCTACATATTAATGCCTTTAGCCTATTATCTGAGAGGCAGATCGTATATCAATGAAACAGGACAAAAAGAGTGTGGGGTAGCAGAATTTCACAGGAATCATTTTATTTCCTCACTAAATGTGGCTTATCAGTTTCTTTGTCATGTAATCTTAGTAAAACATCTTGGAGTAAGTTATTGGAAAGTTATCCCTGTTATCTTGTTTATCCTATGCATTTTTCAAGGGGGGCATTTTTCTTTCTTCTCCACAGCAAAATTGTGCTTTCTAATTTTAATTTGAAAAATTATCCAAAGCCAATAACAAAAACATATTATTCCTTATCAAAAATGTATGCTTTCTTATCACAAGCAATAGGAAGGCAAATATGATTGTCTGTACCCCTTTAGAAACAAGAGAACTTCACTGCATTTTTCAGTTTTCATTTTTTCCAGTTTTATTGCTTTATGTTTTATTTTGGAATTGGTACTTGATGTGGTTTTTTCAAAACGGGTAAGAAAATACATTTCTGTGTTGCAAAACTGGAAGAACTTGGCACAAAGAAAGGCTATAGATTTTTAAACTACAAGGTATAGCCAGGGGTACAGAGGTGCCAAATTAGGTTTTTAATCTGGTGGCCAATTTCTAACTCATATAATGAGGAAATTACTCTCAGTGTTACTTCCATGTGTCACCTTGAGGGCAATACTTCCTAACAGAAGACTAATACCTTCACTGCTGAAATAGCATTATTAATTCATCACATACAAATAAAATCTTATGCATTCAAGATAGGCCAAATAAATCAAAACATTCTTCTCTGGGATTCTATTTCTGTTTGCTTTGGATTGATTTTGAAAAATGAGAGAGTTGTTTTCCACTTTGAATGAAATTCTCCCCCTGCTCTGACAGTTGCATGAGCAGAGTTTTCTGCTTGTAATTGTATAGCAAGTCTGCCTCAGTTCAAGAAGGGCCACCTTAAAGGCTGGGCAGGTTTGATTTGCAGTTTTATGGTTTCTTTACTGAAACTGCTTTCTAGAGTTGTAATTGCTGGTATGACTTTCAAAAAATGAGGTTGTCACTGGACTAAAATAAAGACTAAGCTACCAACTCTGTGGGTAGCTTCATTATTGCTTTTCTGCCTAAATTGTCACAAGTTTCATTTTCACAGAACAGACATTCTCAAATTCTGTAAGTTGAGGCAAGATTTTTTGGGGTGGACACTTCTTACTGAAATGAAGCCTCGAAGTACTGAATTTACCTGCAGCTGCTTTTGCAGATTCTCATGCTGCATCATGCACAACTTGGCTAGAAACAAATCTTCATGGCATTGTGGACAATGTCCTGCAGGGCATTTTGGCGATGAAAATAAAGCAGAATTGAAGTACTGACAGGAAGACAGACATCTTATTTTGTTGCACTGATCTGAAAAAAAGCTTTGGGTCAGTTCAGCAGGGGGTAATATTCTGGTTGAAGCAGAACAATTTTAGAATGACTTATTTTCCCAGTGGAAAACTGAATTATTTGGCAGTATTCATTCCTGCGGGGACTCTTTCTTCAGAAACTATGTTATTTTCATTGGGAAATCATTCTGCTTTTAGTATTTTTGTACAAGCCACAGAGCTGATAATTGATAACTGCTTTTAGGGGTTTTTTGAATGTTGGCTTTACAGGATTCAAGACAAAAGACACTTTCTGTGTTGGTTTTGACTTTTCCAAACCTCCCAAACCATGGTTGGAGCTCAGCTGGTAAGCAGCAGGAACTGCTTCCAAGAGAGTTGAGGGATTTTTCACACTTTAGGGAAAATCTCTGAGTTCTGTTTTTCTCCTGAGCAAGACTGAACCTTGCTAGCAATAAGCCTACCACACTGGCACAAGAAGGATGAGCCAGACACATGTATGTGAGCATAGGCAGTTTTCTATGTAAAAAGCTTTAAAAGTGTCATCTTTTGTGTTATGTGAAGCAGCAACAGTAAGCCCACTTCTGTTTGTTTGTTTCTTTTTTTATTTGTTTAGATGACTTCCACTTACCTCTTGATGTTGCACCACCTGTGACGGAGGTCCTTGACTCCAAGACAAACGGGGAGGATTTGCACAAGGAGAGCAGACCTTTCCGTTTCTGTGAAAAGACCACCATGGACCTGTCAGACAGTGACCGTCCTGTCAGCTTTAGTTCCACTTCCTCCTCTGCATCCTCCAGGGACAGTCACTGCTCTTTTGGAAGCAGAATGACCTTGGTTTCCAACAGCCACTTGGGTTTGTTCAACCAGGATAAAGAAGCAGGTGCCATCAAGTTAGAACTGGTTCCAGCCAGGCGATTTTCCATCAACAAGACATGCAAAAATTCTACTCTTGAGCAAGAAGATCTTGAGGAAAGCATTGAAAAAAGACCAAGCATACCAAGGAAAGCAGAAGCAAAAGGAGCGAGTAAAAACTGTGCAATGTCCCTAGTCACAGAGCCCACTAGTCCAAAGCTTCTCTACGTTGACAGAGTTGTCCAAGAGATTCTGGAGACAGAGAGGATGTATGTGCAGGATCTAAAAAGCATTGTCAAGGTAAGGATCTTGGTTAGGATGGTGTTAATTGTTCCATAATGCCATTTTTTACATTGTTTAGTTTCACTGCAAGACTGATCAACCTGACAATGGAACTGGCATTTGCTGGTCTTTATAAATTAGTGTAACATCATTGTTCTAGTGTATTTCTAGTTCTTATTTGATTAGATAAATCTAAGCTGTTGCTGTGTATTCATGACGAAATAACAGAATTTTTAAAAAATCCTGGAGTTGGCAGCACGAGTGAACAAAGACTAATAAACTCTGCAGTAACAAAACTTGCTTTATATTTACAAAAAAATTATATTGGCTTCTGTCCTAGAATATATAACAAGAAGCAAACAGCAGACAGCTGTAAATGCCCCTTTAAATGCTTTACATGAAGGGTCTCACTTACTAATTATTCCACATGGCCTCCCTCCCCCTGCCAAGTCCTACTCCCGCAAGTTCTTTCCTGTCTTTTCCTCCCTTCCTTTCATACAGCCCACAGCTGCAGTCTGTTCTCCCTGTGTCCTTGGCATGTAGAATTGAATATAGCATTTTTATTTGCTGGAAAATTCTATTGTTTGACTATCATACAAAGGACTTAGGTATTCTTTAATACTAATCCTGAAGTGATGTTGTTCATAAATAGGTGTAGCATTTTTTAGCAGCAGTGAAGCAGCAGTGAAGTTTTTGTCCAATCACCAGCCTCACAGTACCTTTTATTTCCCCTTTCTAGTACAGGGAAAAAATATGGATGAATCCTTCTGTGGATTGTTCTTTACACCCCGTGATGTCTATGCCAGCAACAGTAATGTTTCTTGTGGTTTTGAAGATGGCAATTAAATCCATTGGCTATTGTTTGTAGTCTACATACTTAGCCCACAAAAGAAGGTTTCTTAGGAGGCGCCTGTTTAATGCTCTATTAAAGTACACTATTTGTAGAACTTAGAGCTCTAGGTGTATGAGGTCATCTTCAAAAGGAAATATCAGCCAACTAGAGATACTCACCACACCCACAGCTTCAACCTGCCTGGTGCCCCAGTCAATAGCTGGGAAAAAACATTAAGGGCTTTGATAACACAAATGCACATTATGACTAAACATGAGCACCCCACCCCTCTAAGTTCTCATAAAGATGGCTTTTTCTGGAAGACTTCATTCATTTCCATAGCTGGTGTTTTTCCACCACATTCAGCTGTTGCCTCAGTTTCATGTTGGAGTGTTTAAGGTTGTCAGATGCTGCAGAATCAAGTCAGCTTCTGTGTGTAGTCACCACTCACTAGGCATGACTTCCTTGTAAGGTTCTGGAAACCTTAGGCTTCCCTCCGCCTCCTATGCAGTAAACTGTACAACTTGAGAAACTGTAAACAGTAATTAAATCTTGAAGCAGATTTTACATTTACAAGTAGGAAGACCTATAATGTTTTCTAGAAAATACAGTCAGCCCTCTTGCACTTCGCTCCCCCCATATTGCAGCTTCAGATCTTAGAGGCATGAGTTTTTAGCGATGAAGGAGGCCCGTTTTCGCAACTGCACATGTGCAAGCTGCTGCCACTGCGGCAGCGGCATGGGCAGCGGTGGTGGCATGGGCTGCAGCGGCGGTGGCGTGGGCAGCGGCATGGGTGGGGGCGGCAGCGGGGGCGGCAGCGGGGGTGGTGACAGCGTGGCTACCATTCAACGTGGAAGTTGGGCTTCGTGGACCCTGATTAAGACCGCTGGTCCGTGATATAGGAGACCCGACTGTACTTTCAACATTACTACGGTAGATGTACAGTACATAAGGCAAATTCACTTCTTGTTATGAAAGAACTGTATTGTGAACCTGTGGAATACCCAAGCTTATTTCCTGCATCAACAAACAATGAATCTTGAAAGCTTTGTGTAGCACTAGACAGCTTATTTGAGGGATAACAGTGGCGCTTCTCTTAAGTAGATGCTGAGGATCCAAGGGCTTCAAAGGAGCTGCGTCCCAAATGGTCAGGAAAGTGGGGAACCAGCTGCCTCAGCCTGTGCAGAATGTTCTTCACTTGGTTTCAGGGGAGGGATGTGTGACTGGAAGCACGTTACAAAGGAGGATATTTCATATTTTTCTCAGGATTCATTTCTCTACAAGTTACTCTAGCAATGCTGCAGTAATTTACCTAAACAAGGGTGGGGGTTGTGAGGATGTTGGGAGTACTCCACAGACATCTGTAGGAGTGCTGTAGCCTTACAGGGCTTGATTATCTGTGCCTCTGTGACTTCAGGCCATTTATTTTGGCAGGTAGATAACTGATGCTAAGCCAAAATAAGATGAAGGGAAACAACTTGATTTGTCTTATTTTCCAGATAAACGTGGGTCAGATGTGGCAGCTGGTAGGAAATGGGATGAGAGTAGGAAAAGGGGAGCTGGAGAGAGGTCAAAGGGCAACTGGTCCCTCAGAAGCATGCTGGAACTTAGAAGATACATGAAGGTAGGAACTCGTGAAAGAAAGCACAAGCAAAGGAACCAGTGGTAAGTGGAGAGAAGGAAAATCCTCAGAAGGAAAACAAT
Organism: Pitta sordida; assembly: GCA_013390025.1. Classification (NCBI taxonomy): domain Eukaryota; kingdom Metazoa; phylum Chordata; class Aves; order Passeriformes; family Pittidae; genus Pitta; species Pitta sordida. The sequence goes on from WEKX01023647.1 coordinate 400,456, forward strand.
ATGAGGAAATGAGGTAAAACCTAGGAAGTGGAAAGTATGAGATTGGTAGGAACTGGAACTCTCTAGCAAGTTTGCAGCTGACTGTCTGTTGCAGTAAGTATCACAGAATTGGTCATTTTGGAAGAAACTACAGGAGGGGTCATTTGTTCCAACCTTCCTGCTCAACCAGAGTTATATCCCAGAGTACATGGCAGAGAATTGGTCAGATAGTCCTTGAATATCTCCAGTGAGGAAGACTCCACAATTTCTTTCGGCAATCTATTCCAGTGTGCAGTCACATTCATAGTAAAGAAGTTAATTCTCATGTTTGGGTGGAACTTCCTGAGCATCAGTTTCTGACCATTGCATCTCGTCTTGGTACTTGGCACCACAGAAAAGAGCCTTTTGACACCTACTCCTTAGGTACTTAATTGATAAGATACGCTCTGTTGCCTCTGTTCAAGGCTGAACAGGCCCAACTCACTCAGCCTTTCATCATAAGAGGTGTTCAAGTTCCCTAATCATCTTCACAGCCTTCCACTGGACTTGGTCCAGGAGCTCAATGTCTCTCTTGAACTGAGGAGCCCAGAAATGGACGCAGCATTCCAGATGTGGCCTCACTGGGGCAGCATTGAGGGACAGAATCATCTCCCTCAACCTGCTGGCAATGCTCTTTCTAGGGGATCCCAGGATACCATTGGCCTTCTTGGCCACACGGGCACACTGTTGGCTTATGGGCAACTTGTTGGCCACCAGGACCCCCTGAAGCTTATGTACACAGTCTGAAAATATTAAGGAGGGGGTTTTTTTCCAGGATTTTTTTTTTTTGGCAGAGGGGGAAAGAAGGAGGAGCAGGGCAACTCATGTAAAAAGAGCTGAAAGCTGTAGAGATGTCTTGGTGGCTTAAGAACAAAAAAGGAGAAAGGAACAAGCCTGGCTAAGAACTGTCAGTACAGATCTATTCTATTGCTTTTTGTCCTCTGGTAGAGGGGATTTGCTGATGCTACATTCTCCATAGACAGAGGAAACATATTCAAAAAGAACTATTCTTGCTGTTGTTACCAGTTTCAGAGCTGGAGCTGAGAGGGTGTCAAAATTCACTTTCATGAATCTACTCTCAACATTTCTGGTGTAAAGCATAGCATGTTTTAGCACTTTGACATAGTCAAGTTTTGGAGGTTTGTGTTTTGGTGGTTTTGGGGGTGTGTTAGCTGGGGGGAGGTTGATTTTTTTTGTCTTTTTTTTTCCCTCCTGGAGATAGGGAGCGGGTGGGCAGGATTTGGTTTTTAGGATTTTTGGTGATTAGGAGGATTTTTTTTTTTTAATTCATGTCAGTGGGAGTGGTTTATTGTTGTATGTTTGTTTTGCTTATTATCCAGATCATTAATGAATTCATTAAACAGGATAGAACCCAGTATTAGCCCCTAGGGTATGCCACTAGCCTCCAACTAGATTTTGTGCCTGTGATTAGCATCCTTTCTGTACAGCCAGCTTTCAGTCAATCTGAGTGTCTGCTTATCCAATTCATACTTTTTCAACTTGTGTATGAGGATTTTAAGGGAGTTAAAAGCTTTTCTGAAGTCAAGTGAGGCAGTATCCACTGCTTTCCACTCATCTACCAAGCCACTAATTTCATAACTAAAAGGTTATCAGACTGGTCAATTTTGATCTTGGTAAATTTCTAATGACTGCTCTTGATTACCTTCTTGTCCTTAGTGTGCCTGGAACTGGTTTCCAGGACTAGCTGTACACAAATGATGTGAAATTGCATGTAAGATCCTGTTACTAGTCTTACATTATACTGAAACTCAGCTTGGTCAGAGTTAGACTAGCACAGTATTTTGGGCAGTATCCTTTCAAACTATGTTATCCTTAGAACAGGGAGTTGTCATGCTTGAAGTAAAACACTATGAATGAATGGGGGAAAATAGAATTTCACCGGTTTTGATGTTTCTATTGACCTAATGCTGTTAGGTCACTGATAAATAAACAAATAAAAATAAACTAAAAAGGCATACCTTCTATTGAGTTTGAGTATCTAGGTGATCTTAACAGTGCTGAGTTGATAGAGAGAAGTAGAAATTGACTTCACGGGACATGGTTAATGTGATTTTTAAATGATCCTGGAGACCTGTTGAGGTTCTCCAGCTTCCTTTTAAACTAATGAAAACAATCACAGAATCACACAATACTACGAATTGGAAGGGACCCACAAGGATCATCTAGTCCAACTCACCATCTAACCCCCGTACAGAGACCGAATGCACACCTCAGAGTGGTGAACATAAACTTAGTTCCCTCACAGGCTCACAGGCCACTCTGAGCCAGAAGGGACCAACAGGACCATCCAGCCCAACACCCCCACAGCCAGACCATGTCACTAAGCTCCTCATCCAGTCTTCTCTTAAACACTTCCAGGGACGGTGACTCCACCACTTCCCTGGGCAGACCATTCCAATGAGCGATCACTCTCTCTGTGAAAAACCTCTTCCTAACATCCAGTGTAAACCTCCCTTGCCGTAGTTTGAGGTCATGTCCTCTCATTCTGGTGTCATCAGCCTGAGAGAAGAGATTCACA
>WEKX01023647.1:403032-453959 GCA_013390025.1 Pitta sordida
GCCAGCTGGATGTGGCACCATTTACCAACACTTTCTGAGCTCGTCCATCCACCCAATTCCTAACCCAGCATAAAGTGTTGCCATCCAGTCTGTGCTCTACGAGTTTCTCCTGAAGCTTATTGTGGGAAACCATGTCAAAGGCTTTGCTAAGGTCCAAGTACACAACATCCACAGCCTTTTTGTCATCAACCAGTCGAGTCACTGGATCATAAAAGGAGATTAGGTTGGTCAGGCAAGACCTACCTCTCTGAAATCCATGCTGACTAGTTCTAATGTGATGATCGTTTTGCAGTTGCTGCGTAATAGCACACAGGACTATCCATTCCATGACTTTGCACGGGGCTGAGGTCAGGCTGACAGGTCTGTAATTGCTCGGATCTTCTTTCCTGCCCTTCTTGTGGATGGGTGTCACATTAGCCAATTTCCAGTCTTGGGGTACATCACCAGTAAGCCAGGACTGTTGGTAAATTACGCAGCGTGGCTTGGAGTATCTAAGGGGTTTAGGATGAGCGAGAGGAGGCTGTACAGATGTTATTTGGCACCCTTTGCTCCAGGGTATGCATTAAAACAACTGTGTTTCTAGCCAGTACAGCCATTTTGTCTATGACCTGGAAGAACAGTTGAGTTATGATTGTTTAGAGGCACACTGCTGTGACTTTTGCACAGGCAAGCATTGCAACACGGTGAACTTTTCCATCATTTGGTATGCTTTATCAGATGATCTGTTAAGGATAATTAAAGTTTTCAATGACTGCTGCTTGAAGCTTGTTTTGGGCAAGTTTGTGATGAGAAATCGGATATCTCTGCTTCCTGTTTGTGTCATTCTGACAGGTGTACTGGTTAGGGCAGAACTCGCTGACCTATTCCCCTTTAGGACTTAGCCTGGCTTTTTTGAGTAGAAATGTAATTAGAATAGGCATAACCTTCAATTAGAGTCACTTACTGAAGTAACTTCTTTTTCCCCTAAATAGAATGCTGTCTCAGAATTTATAATAAAACTGTATTTTACCCTTGCATTTCATAGGAATAAGAAGCCCACATTCATATTTTGTAAAAATGCTTATAACTGTAGAAAGACATCCACATTTACGTTTTACCTTTGCAAAATGAAGGAACAATGCAAATGCACTGTTACAGTGCCTGCATCTGTTATTTTACATTAAATACTTTCACAGTGATATCAGCTTGTTGAGTACATCTAGATCTGCAGCATGTACCTCAGTCTTAGTATAAGATCTCCTATCAGTAAAATAATATTTAAAAAGTCATTGATATCTATACAATAGCTAGAGGGGAATGAAGCATGCATTGTTAGTGGGTTTCACAAATATTTGATGGAAACAGATTGAACTTAAAGAATCTTGAACACCGTGTAAAATCATTTATGTGTATGAGTTTCTCTACCCTTTCATTCCAAATGTATTTTTTTTTCCTTTTTCTTAAAACCATACCTACTGAACTAGTTGAAGTCTTCATTCTATCTCCTTTCCAGACCTTTTGTCCCTGGCCCCCTCTTTTTATACTTGACTCTTCATTTGAGAAAGTCCCATTCTCCTCTACACAGTCTTCTGCTTAAGTAAACCCCATCCCTTTCCCCTGTCTGTACATAGTGTCATTTCCTTACATGATTTTTTACTTTGTAGTATTTCTCTTTCCCATGCTATTACTCTCTACTGACTCCAGATCTCTCTCCATAGTTCTCTTGACAGATCTGACAACATTTTTATGACTTCCTAATTTTTCTGCCTTCTTAAGTTCTATTAACATTCAGACTCCATCTTCTGGTGTCCACCAAGCTTCCTATTTTTATTCTTCCCATCTTTCTAGAGTACTCCTTTACATCTCCTCTGCCCTGAAATTGTACAGCACACTTCTCCATACTGTGTAAGGTTTGTGGAGATTCATTGAGACACAAGAACAATCTTTTCCCTGGTCTTGCTTCAGAGGATCAGAGCTGAATCTGATGTCACTGGCAGCATCTGAGAATGGCAATTGTGAATTAAGACCTTATGAAACCTGAGCTGAACCTTGCAAAGGACCATTGCTAAAAGTTTAAAGCAATTTGAGGGTTTTCTCCTCCCCAGCCCTCTGCCCTCCCATGGTAAAATGTAGAGGAATTTACACAAAGACAGCAAAACACATACTTTCAGAAACAAAGTATTCATTATGCTTAAATCTGCTAGTGTCCCTCCTTTAGAAATTGAGGATATGGTTCATGTCCCTGCTAGGGACATGCGCCTGAGGGCGCTTATCTTCTCAGGGGAAAGGTCCTCAAAATATTTCAACACGATCAAAAGAAGGCATTCTTTCTCAAAAAAGCCCTGGGGAAATGCTTTTGCTGAAATCCCGTAGAAGAACTCATCAGGGAGGCAGGTTTCTGGTGTGGAAAGCTTCATGCAAGGTGAACATGTCTGTCGAACTTATACACCCCTTGGGGGCTGGAGGTAAGGTTTGCGAAGGGAAATATTGGATGTTTGAGGTAGATACGTGTTGTGGCACCAATCATTAAGGGAAGCCCTCCTGAGAGGAAGTCAGTATCGGAATGTTATTGTTTCTGGCTTCCTGTCTCCCAGTGCTGTAGTTAGAGGGCGTCTCTTTCTGTGTTTTAGGCAGTTACTTAGAAAGAGTTCTCTGAAGATTGCAGTGTGTGCATTGTCACTTGTGATGTGTTATGTAGTAAAAGCTTGTGCACTGCATTGCTGGATAGCATAACTCTGAAACTTAATTCTTTCTGGAAGCAAAAGGTGGGAATCCCAACATAGCTAAAGTATCTCATGATGTTTGTTTCCACACTATACCTGATTTTTGTATGTGGCCTCTTTTTCTGTGCCTGCTAACCAGCATACTTGTGGAAGACACCTTTAGATTGCTGACATAAGTTGCACGTGAAGATGTTACTCTGAGAGATTGTCTCTTTCTCACGGTACAGAATTCCAGCACCCACCAGTAGCAATGGTTAATTAGCAGAGCTGCTATTTTTGAGCATTTTGTAGATGACAAACTTCACAGAGTGCCTCAGTGGAAAGTTTATTGAATGTTACTAAGAAGCAAACTCTGATGTGTGAGGATGTGCTGATATTTCCTATATAAGCTTCCTTAATAATGGCACTGCTGGAACTATCAGACTATTATAATGGCATTCTTGCGAAGGCTTTGCACCACTTCTATTTCATTCAGTATAGGAAGCAGTGATGTATGGTTCCAGAACTAGTATTTTTCTTCTGTGCATTAAAACCAGAAGTTAGCACACCATACGGCTTTAAAGTCATTAACCAAAGTCTCGGCTTCATGTACAGTTACTGCAATTTTGCAAGTTTAGTCTGTATGACAAAGACTGCTGACATATTTAATTTATTTGTCTTACACCCTGAGCACGAAAGAGAGAACTGAAGTGATGGCTCCATGATTTTTAGGCAGATTACTTGTAGTTTCCTCATAAACTGAGTGATGATGTAGAAAGAGATTTGCCTCTCTCAGGAAACCTGCAAAGCCTGTCCCATATGTAGAAAAAAAAGACATTCAGTTTAGATTAAAAGCAAAATGGTGATATTCAGAGTGAGATTCTTTCTTCGAAATTTGTCTTACTATGGCTTTAAAAAGCATTTAAAGTAGAATAGCACACATGCTGTCCTTTCTGACTAGGGAATGTTCATTATGCTTTTAGAAAATTAGAATGAACAATTTTCATTACCTGCAAAACAAGCCTTATGGCCATGACAGTGAAAAGTTTAACTGTGGTTAGTATTTGTTACATTGTTGAGATGTATTTTCTCACTGTTTTTTTTTCATCTATGAAGAAAGAACTGTGTCAAATTCTGATTGACCTCCTTAGGGAAAGCTTGGCTTAGAAGCACGGGAAGTTACAATAGCTGAAAATAAAACATTTTTTAAAAAAGGCCTTCTCAAAGTCTGTGGAGTTTAAGCAGAGTTACAGCAGTATAAATCGGAGCAGAAAATTGTTCCACTTGAAAAACATTCCACTTATAAAGTCTGTAATGAATTTGTAAGCAGCTGTATTGGAGAACATCAGTGTTGTGATTTGTTTCTGGAGTGTTGCTGTTTTCAAGTCAGGACCATAATTCCCAGTGCAGACGGCAGAGAAGTGAGGTAGCCAGGAACACCATAAAGTAAGTTACCAAACAGGGGTAAACAGCTGTTCTGACTACCCTTAAAAAAATACCTAAAGTAAATAAGACTTCTTTCTTCTGATGCAGTGGGGTAGTTCCATTTTCCCTGCAGACTTTCTCGTGTTTAATATGAACCATATTAAACACCCTAAAGCAACCTGAAGTAATGGAACTATACACAAACTGTTATTTGTGTCCTAAATAGTTTTCAATGAGGTTGTCTCTGGAACTCCAGGATCTTGAACAAAAGTGGTTTGCCAGCTACATATGCTGTAAGCTTTTCATCATATGTGCCCTCTAATGATACTTAACAAGAGCAGAAACAAAATCCAAACCTTGTCTTGCTGGGCAATGTGAGAGATAGAGTCATGTTTTGCTTCAGCCATTAAATTTTCCAGACAAAAAAGGGAGAGGGAGAGGGGGAGGGAAGTTGACTTCTGTTTGCTGTTTGAATACAACTCATTACTTAGATATGGTTTTCCTTGCACCTGTTGGTATTTATTGGTGACCAATAAGGAGGGCGATACAGAGATTTGTCCTAAAAAAGAAGAGGGTAAAAGGAGGGGGAAGGGGGAAAGTAGTAGGAGGTCATGAAGAGTGTAAGTCTCTGAGTACCCAGCCAATGGGAAAGGGGACAGGGACCTCCCTGGCGGAGAGAGGGTATAAAAGTTATGCCATTTTGAAGCTCAGGGTCTGTCTTCCTTGTGAAAGCACACCTGACTCAGCTGACTTGCTTTTCTAATAGATCTTTTGCTTTGAAGACTTTGTTCCCTCTTAATTCCATAAATAAGTGAGAGTTATTCCTCACAGGAGGATGAGAAAGTTTCTGGGCTTTGGAGAAAGAACTTTTATAGCTGGCCAGTAAGAATATATTGTGTTGTGGACAATCACAAGTGACCTAAGAAACTACTTAAGTGATGTAAGCATCTGCTTATGTTGTGACATGAATAGGGAGCTGTTTGTAAACCAACTTCACTGGAAATAAAGCCAGGGTTAAATATACTGATGCATGTTTTTTCTTATCTGCATCATCACTATTTCAGTCTTATTTCAGTAGGTAGCATTCATAAATTTCTTTCTTTCAGCATGTTCCCAAGTACTTGAAAGACACAGAATAAAATATTATTGCTGCTTCCACCTGTACTTCAAATCCAGTTCTTACCTTACAGCTAGATTGCCAAAACTTGTTGGGACAGAGACTTTGTCAGATGATTGCAGAGCTTCACCGTTTGACTTGAACTGCAAACATTTAGACAGTACAAATGTATAGCCATGGCTTTGTGTTTGTTTTAAGGTCAGCTCTGAGTTTGGACAGCACAAAAGGGTGAGTTAAACTGCAGTAAAAAATGAGCTGTGTATAAATGTACAGTGAGCCTTTCTTAAACTGTGGGTGGGAGAGAAGCAGAAGGGAGTACTGCTGCTCTTCCAGAGAGCCACAAAATTGCCAAAAAGCCTGGCTGTTGCTCTTGTCCTCCCTTTTCTTGCAGCAGGACATAGATCAATCAACCATGCTGTTTGCAACCTTCTACCCACTTTCTGATGTGAATGAAAATAGATAAAAGGGCGAGTTAATCTTCTGTTTCCGGAACGTTTTTTTCTTTCGGGAGCAGGGAGGCAAGGGGAAGATGTAAATAAATATGGAGTGTGCCATTTAAGACTGCTGATGGTGGGCAGAAGGTTCCAGGAGGCTGGAGCAGGAGTTTGTATCCCTGGTTAGTGGGATGTATAGAGTCCTTCTGGAATTCACAAAATAACAAAAGAGAGGTCTGTTAACATCTGCCCTCTGGCTTGCTCTTGCTCACTGGCAGCAGACACAGACCTCAACAGAACAGAGAAGCAGCAGCTCTAGAAAAGCAGCAAGTTTATAGAGGGCAGGCAGGAAAACTCTGAGGAATAGGGCTGAAAGGCGGGGAGAATGCAGGTTATGCTGCAAAATTTTCAATAAACTTTATAATGTTTAAATTAGATGATTTTTTTTCAGAATGGTTGGGATTTTCTGTAAAGAAATTTCAAAATTTGGAGATTATATCTTAAAGGCAAACAAATTGTTTGGATTTCCAACCAGGGTTTTAAAAAATATTATTCATAAAATTCTCATGGACCAGTTTTCTAGTAATCCATGACCTTTAAACCTGAACAATTAACAAACCACATAGGAGTCTCTCTTTTTTCTGCTCTTACCATTCCTATATATGAAGGTGTGGAGGTAGCTGCTGTTTTTTATGTTTTCATAAGAAGACCATTTTGCAAATAAGACACTTTAAAAAAGTTTTTACTTGCAAGCCACCCACTACTATAAAGTTCCATTTCATTGCTGTTCATATATTAATAGTAAAAGCCATCCATAAGTCTCTGGGCATCATGTGGTTTCTGAGGTTAAGATATATATGTTTTTAGGATGGGTGCAGATTTTCTTCATTATACTGGTTTTGCACTTTCATTCTTTGGAAAACAGACACTTTCAGTTTCCCTTCTCCTAATTTAAAAAAAACATTTCTCTTCCAGAATGTTTCATTTAACTTCTAAGCATATTGAAATGATCTAAAAAACGTTAGCATTCATGTGCCTTACAAATTGACGAAAGTTTATTTAACAGGGCAAGGGCCTACAACACAAGACTCAGGTTCCTTTCTTGGGTGATTCATACATTCAAAAGCCAAATATACCTTAATAATTCTCAGTGCTTTGTTTGATGATGGTTCAATAAGCTTATAATCAGACCAACTAACCTCTGTTGTGATAATTAATTTATAGATGTCCCGATGAACTTTGAGAGGTTTATTTTTTAATTTATAATTACTAAACACTTTAAGCTGGTACTTTTTTGAAAAAGCTCGAGATTATTGAATGAAGATAATGATTGACATCAATGATGTAGATTTAGAAATGTTTGGAGCACTTCATTTGCCTAACAATCTGGAACTATTTGACATTCTAATTACTATTTAGTGTTTTCATTCATCTGTCTTCATTACTGTAGCTTATTTCTTCTGTATTTCGTCTTAACTTTTGGAGGTCATTACATGAGGGCCTCCCATAACTCCTTGTTCAGGGCCTTGTCCATGCCCAGGGCCCCTGTGGATGGATTCAGTGCAACACTGTTGAGGGACATCTCACTGACAAAGTTTTCCAGGGAAAATACTTTAGTTCATTTCCTGAGACTAGCTATGTTGACAGCTTGAAGTCATGTGGCAAGATCTCTTGACTGTTATGTTGTTGACATTAATGTGCCCTAGAAATTTCCAACTTTGTATGCAGCCGTGTCTGTGCTCATGTCTACATGGGCACAAGTGGTCAAAGGCAGCCTAAACCAAAGAAAGCATGTGTTTTCAAGGTGTAAGGCATAGTGTTAGGACTCAGGAATTCCTCACTGCTAATTTTGGCTGACACATAACTCCTCCTGTGGCTTCCCATGCATGTGGATGAAGCCAAAGGGATGTACTAGGGGTCACTGCTTTCAGGGCTCAGTAGCTGTAAATGGAACAGTTTAGCATCTAAAATATATGTGAGGAAGTCACATGGATTATCAAAAATCTGTCCCTCAAGAATTGTGCATGGAAAAAATACTTTTTTTCACCCCCTTCTCTAGATAAAATTGAAGTTAATACTGTTGACTTATTTGCAGACTCCTAACTGTGGCAAGTGTAGGGAGAACTCTGTCACAATCACCTTACTCTGTAATGTTAAACAGTGGAAAGAAAACTTAGCTGTGCTTCTCTATTTTTAGCTTTCTTCATACCATGTTCTCACGAGTGCTCTCACCATCAATCTTTACCCTTTCTACATACAGGCAGTCAGTGGAGTATCATCTTACCACATCACGCTTTATTGCTGTTATCCACAGGCTGCATGTGAGCCAGCTGCACGTGTAAATGGGGCACTTCTCAGGAAGCTGGCTGGAAACACAGGTGAGCGTGGAATGGTTTCCTCCACCATCCACCTCAGACCTGGCGAGAGGACTAATGCTAGCGAGATGGCCTCTTGCCAGCTCAGAGACTCTGCTCTTCTGCACAGACATTGGAGAGGAGAGAAAGCAATCACAAACTGCATCTATCGCTGGACTGTATAAAGCACACGGGTTACTTTGTCTGCTGTCATTTGGAGGCTGGCTGGCTGGCAGTGCTGGGAGGTACTCTCCACATGGTTCTACCTTGATGGCAGGGTGGCTAGATGAAAATGTCCCACTAATTTGCGTTTGGTTTCTAAAGTTTGGTCATTAATCAGAACGTGAAAATCGTGTTGTTCATTTTGTCTTTTTCTTGACAGTTTTCTCTCATTTCCAATTCATATAGTTTTTTGGGTTTTTTAGCTTCTGATTTTATTGTTTTAATCATTTTATTCCCCTAGAGATCTTTTTTGTGTGATTGTGGAAGGGGAGACAGTGGTCAGGGTGTCTTCTAGCAGACATTGCTGCTGATGTTTTTGGCATTGATGAAAGACAAATGGGGAGAACATCAAACCCAGCAAGAAAGGCAGGGCAGTCCAGCAAGACATTTCTAGTTTTGGGAGAGTTTCAGGAAACGGGAGGGGAAAATTGTGCAATACTATTAGAGCAAACCTCAGTGTGTAAATCAATCTAAGGAGACTGACAATTGTGAGTGGGGGGTTTTCTCCTGTAAAGTAAACTAAATGTTTTTGCCGTAACTGCAGAGAGGCAATAAAAGGCTAGTGAAGGCAAAGGTTATAAACAAAACATTCTATGCCGACAGAAGGTTCATTGATGCTGGCAAGAAACAAATAAAGTGAATAAGGCCGGTACTCTGTTCTGATATATCTCATTGATTTCTGCACCGCCTCATTACAGTTGCAGCCTGCCCTGTTATCCTGTAGCTCCAAACCTTTCATTATGGCTTCAGATGATAACAGCTGTTGATACACAGCAAGAGGTTGCAATGACTACCATGGGGGTAAAGTACCATTTGCTAAGAAATAATTAGGAAAAATGCCATGTCTGTGTACCTTTTATCTGCCTGTGGTGTTGTCCTTGCAGAGGACAATATATGTCAATACTGCATCTGTTTCCTCCATCAGTTTATGAAGCCTTTATAGGTGTGCAGGTGCTCTATAAAGCAGTATAATCAGACAGGTCCCAATTGCTGAGTTAGTGCAAGCAGTGTGTTGCTGTGCTGTGCTGTGCCTGGAGTTCATGAGACCACTGTGTCAAGACTGTCCATGAGACCACTGTGTCAAGCCTGCCCAATGTTCACCTTTTTCACAGAAACACAGATACCTGAAGCTTTTTGCTGCTGTGACTACCCTACCGTCAGTGCCACACTAGGCAGTTTGTGTCTAGCTCTGCTTACACCAATAGCAGCAATTTAAACATGTCTGTAGCCATATTAATGAAAATAGAAAGCTAAACCAGCAAAACAATCCCCAGATCCTGTATGGTTTCCTAACAGTATGAGATGAGGTAGCTCTGAATCCCAAGAGTTTTGAGCAAATCTCCCCTTGCCCTAGCTAAGCACAAATCCAGCCATTTCTTTTCTGGTTTGTTTCCTGTCTGATGCCGGGTGAAGAAGTGGGCCTGAAGCACAGTCTTAAGGAACTTTTAGGAAAAGAGCACAAACTGTAGGGGTGTGGTATACAAGATGATACTGGCATAGCCTACAGGAGTGTGGAAAACTGCCAAAGCACCTGCAGGCTGCTGCTTGGCAGCAACATCAGAAAGGTACCTGGTTCCCTCTTTCTTACTAATGAGTGGTAAAAGACTGACAAGATTATGCATATGTATAGAAAAAAATGGGATTAGAGGACAAAAGGAACAAAAACCAGGTCATGCATATATGTAACACTGTCTACAATACTGAAAATAGCTGTAGACTGGTTGTTATTTTGAAGAAACTCAAGTTCCAGCTATGCAGAGATGAATGAATTGGAAAGGAACTAACCTTTATTCATTAAATGTGGTGTATGGAGCTACTTATTGTAAGATTTCCACTCCTTTGCAGCCCACTCTGTCATGTCAGATGAGGATGCTGTAGTGCTCCTAACTAAAATATTTTTGGAGGATCACAATTCCACTAGAATTTTTTTTGTTCTTTGCTTTTATATGATGATGATGTCTATTTGTGGGCAGAAAGAGTTATTTAATACCATCCCTGGGGTAACACTGAATCTATCATCTCCTTCTGCCTTTGACCTAGTATATTGCTTGCTACAGTTCTGTCTGCCTCACCATGCTGAACCTTTTACCCTTCTGCAGCGTCTGAGTATAAATAAAAAGCCAAGGACAAGTGCAGGGAGTCCCAGGGATGTGGTTCCTATGACTTACTGCACAAATATATTTCAAGGACAGGTGTGGGCTGTGAGGCTGCTGTCAGCTAGGCAGGAAGGTACAGATCAGATGCCATCACAGAGGAAATGACATGGCTCTCCAGGGACTGCCTGCTTGCCTGCCCACTGCCATTTGTTGCTCTTAAAGACACTAAAAATAATGAGTTTTGAGGGTGAAAGAATGTGGATTATTGAGCATTAGGCTAGGAAGAGGGGACAGAAAATTTTGCTGATACCTAAACCTGAGTCTTGGTTATGCCTGCTGACACTATTTCAGTTGGAAAGAGGGCTATGGGCACGGAGGCTGAGGTGCTGTAATTCTGAAGCTTTCTTATGAGGGCATGTAAAATCCAAAGGTTGATCCAAACGCTTTGTCTTCGCAGAATTTACAAAGAGAATAAATCTTTGCCAATATATGTGTTTTGTAATACCTTTTTCATTAAGACTCTGAAACACAATTATATCTTAGAAGTTTTCATGGTCCCATTGACATTTCACAGGGTTCCTTTCTTGCAGCACCATGGAATGCTGTGTTGCTTTTGGGAGGTTGCCACACCACATTGTCTAGCTCCAGGCTAAGGGATTTTATTTATTTTTATTTTGCATTGTTTCAGCTGTTTTCACTTTTATTTTACTCCCATACACCAGCAGAATTTCTTCATTAATGTGGCAGCACATCAGGTTTCTTGGTTTATGAGTTGTAGTTAGTTAGGATTTGTTTGCCCTTACCTGATAATTTTAATACTGTAGCAGCAACAGATTGAAAGATGACCTTGAGCTCTTATCAAAGTGAGGGAAGAGGTGAGAAAGTTATTCTCCCAGAACGCTGCTGATCTGAGTTTTTTCTAGCGGTCATGTTCATATTCCATTCAAGTCCCTGGATGAGACACTATCACTCTTGTAAATGCTACAAGAACTCTTCGTAAGAGTATATAGCAAAGTAATTCTTTGTTTGGTGAATTGCATGCATGCAAACACACTCTGCATTGTTTGGTAACTTTTTTTTTTTTTAAATTTTTTTCAGAGGTTGCTTCCCTGAGCCTCTGTTGCTTATATGTTTTCCAGTCTTCATTATATAGGTTTTCTACTTCTAAGATTGCATTATATTACATTCTTCATCTCTTACATATTTTTGTCTTTGAGGCAGTCAAATGATCAATTAAACTATCACTGTGAATGAAATCTGTAAACATTTATCAGTAGAAAGAGAAGCGTTGTTCTTCAGAAGGGCTGTCCTGTCTAAGAGATACAACTTAGCTTTCAGTCTTTTGCTATTTTCTTGGTTTCAGTGAACAGGTAAGTGCTGTTACCATTCATAATAGAGTGACTGTTCACAGAGGGGCTGCTGAAGGCTTTATTGTAGTAATAAGGTGAAACTGATATGAAGTGACTCATCTTTTGCAATAAAACATAGATCTGTTTACTGATCTAGAAAAGGAGGAAATGTCTGAAGACCTCTCTGTCATTATTCTTGTAGGATTACCTCGACTGTATCACTGACCAGACCAAGCTCTCTCTGGGGATGGAAGAGCGATCAGCCCTGTTTGGAAATATACGGGATATCTACCGTTTCAACAGGTAAATTCATATTTAACTAAATGAGAGCAGTTCAATAGCCTGTATCAACAGGAGGGAGCAAACCAACCAAAGATGTGGTTATCACTTTAATACAGCCAAGACCTATAAATTGAGAAATTATCTGCTTTTAATTCTAAACAAAGTTGGTTTGCTGAGATGTGATTTTTTTTAGCTGTTTATTTGATGAATCAAGTGCAGTCTCCATTTTTTTGTTTGTTTGTTTTAAGGCCGGGTATTTACATTGAACATAAGCTTAACTTGCTCTGTGCCTAATTCAAGACCACTGTGAGAGAAATTCTTGCCTTAATAAAGACATGCCTCCTTCCTGCTATATAGAGTCCCTTTGTGTACCTAGGTACATCACCCAGATCTTGCTTTTGTAGTGTTTTATACTAGGGAATCCCTGAGTTAATTTCTCAAAACTGTGTTCAAGTACCTTTCCTTTATTGGAGTCTTCAGTATCTTTCCAGCCTTCTCTAAAACTCGGCAGATGGGATTCTAGTCTAAAATTTCTTTCTTGAATAACTAGTGCCACATTGTGTGAGACCTCAGTATCTGCAGTTTTAGGAGCATGTTACTACTACCTTTGTCTGTCTGAATTCTCTGTTACTATAAAAATAGTAAACTTCTTCAGCATTTAAGGAAAACCTGAATCATCAATAGATGCAAGAAATACACTGACATTAACTTTCTGCATCTTTTATTCCTGAAAAATCCTCTTAGCTTTGCTATAGTTTACAAAACATCTCCCAAACTCCTCTGCTCTTTGAAGAACAGCACACATAATTTAACTGAATCCAAAGAGGATTCTAAAGTGGAGTGCTTATGTCAAAGAGCATCTTCAATATTTTTCCATCATAATGAGAACTTATTTTGAAGTGCTTAAGTGCTAGGATCTCTTTTTAGTGTTGAGGGAAAGAGTAAGGATGGATCTATTCAGAATTCATAGACAAAGATGAAATGTAAAACCTTTTCCTGAAAGTTAAAATAGCTACTGCAGAGTAATGGAAATATGCTTAACTAGAAAGCTGCTGTGTCCTGTTTCCGTTGCAATACCTGACTTGACCAAATGTCTAACAGCTGGAAAATAAATAGTGGGAGCCTGTTTTAGAGCCATGAAACAATCATTGTAATTTTACAGGTCACAGGATGGAAAAACACAGTCCTGACCATTATATTTTCTGATCTTTCAGAAACTAGAAAAATACAGACTTGGAAGCTAGGACATTATTATCCCAGCATCAGTGCAAATATTACCTAATAAAAATACCTGTGAGTACAATCAGTCACTATACAGAATAATTGAGCGGGGGTGGGGCAAGGGGGAGAGATTTACAGTGGTTAAAGTGGTTAAAAAAGAAAAAAATCCACAGACAAAAAACCAGCTTGAGGCAATTTTAGAGGTAGATATGTCAGAACAGTTAAAACTCACCAGAAATCTGTCCAAAGTCTCTAGTAAATAACTAGCGTATTTCAGGTCTTCTGATATAAAGTTCTGCAAGAAAATGCTGAGTTTTTAAAACCAAGCATTCATTGTAGATTCCAATAGAGCTTCAAGGATTAAGTTTGCTCCTATGTGAATTTTGGCATGTAGCTTCTAGGTCGTAAACATACTCTAGAGCCTTTTTCTTTATTTTTACCTTCAGAAAGAGGTCAGGTTCTCTGTTAGTAGTTTTGGATGCTTTTTCTGAGCATGATTTTATAGTTTCAGAATTACTTTTGTTTTCTCAACTTTGAAACTTTTGATCATTGATTAACAGTAGAAGTCAGTCTTGTTTTTTGTCAGACTTTCAGATCTGAGAAATTTCATTGCAATAAATAGGAATTTCTCTCAGCTAAACTACTTAGTTTTAAAAATCTTAGGCATTGTGTTGAATGGCAAAAATGGTGGTCAGGTTCATAACTATTAGACCCGTGACTATGATCTCATTTTTGGAACGCCATTTCTTCAAGCAGAATCACTGACTATATAGTGGTCCATTGATCCTGCTGTCCCTTGGGAAAAACTCCTTCAGTATTCATTTATTTATTTGGAGGGGAGAAATGTTCTCTAAGTCAGTATTTGTTGCCTCTTTTCCCTGGCCTGCCTGCTGTGATTCTTTCCAGTGTCATTTTAGGATAAGTTCTCCATTAGATACCATGACTCAGTTCTGAAAGGGAAACTCTGCAGAGATATGTGCTCAAATTTAGTACCTCTAGCAACACTCAGCCAGTATCAGGATAAGTCAAGCTGAAATTTCTGTTGCTGACATAGATCATCCTGCATGATCTTTGGCCATCAGTGGCTACTGAAGCACGCATATACAGTGCAGGGCCATTTTCTGTAACTGCCACATTCATCAGTTCCTGTGCTCTAGTTTCACAGTGGTAAGGTAAATAGCTATAATCTTGTTATGAGGAGGAGCCTTCATAAAACTGAAAAATTAAGACATCCTAAAAGGCATTGTAATATGATTTATTCATTTGACTTGATAAGATAATAAATGCACTGTATGCAAAATAGTCAGTCTCTTTATGCTTACCTCTCATTCCAAAGGAGTTAGCATAAGCTCTCTATGGTGATTGTACAGATTCAAATTTTTCCAGCCCATAATAACCCAAGCTATATAACTCAGTACATGGTTGTAAGTGGCAGTGACACTTGTATCTGAATCTTGTTCATGATTCAGCTGAAAGAGCACGGAGTTCTGCTAGCAGTGCTCCTTCATGCTCCCATCTGGCCTGGGTGGTTGGCACAATAGAGTTTCACAGTATCACAGTGTTGATAAGGTTGGAAAAGACCTTGAAGATCATCAAGACCAACCTATAATCCAACTAAAACCTAACAGCTATAACATTTATATCATGGCCCTCAACACCTCATCCTGTCTACCCTTGAACTCCTCCAGGGACGGTGATTCAATCACCTCCATGGGCAACACATTCCAATGCTGGATCACTCCTTCAGTGATAAACATTTTCCTCACGTCAAGTCCAAACCTCCCTTGTTGGAGCTTAAGACCATGACCTCTCATTCTATCTCCAATGGCCAGAGAGAAAAGACCGACCCCTGCCTGACTACAACCTCCTTTTAGGTAGTTATAGACAGCAATAAGATCATCCCTGAGCTTCCTCTTTTCCAGACTAAACAGACCCAGCTCCCTAAACTGCTCCTCATAGGGCTTATCTTCCAGCCCCTTAATCATCCTTGTTTCCCTTCTCTGAACTTGTTCCAGCACCTCGACATCTTTCATAAATTGAGGGGCCCAGAACTGGCTACAATACTCAAGATGCGGCCTAACCAGTACCGAGTACAGGGGAACGATAACTGCCCTTGCACTGCTGGCCACAGCATCCTTGATGCAGGCCAAGATGCCACTGGCCCTCTTAGCTGCCTGAGAGGCAAGCCTTCAGA
Source organism: Pitta sordida (assembly GCA_013390025.1). Classification (NCBI taxonomy): domain Eukaryota; kingdom Metazoa; phylum Chordata; class Aves; order Passeriformes; family Pittidae; genus Pitta; species Pitta sordida. Next base: position 418,408 of record WEKX01023647.1, read on the forward strand.
TACCAAGAGTTGTGAACAACATAAAACCTCTGGATATTCAGATGAAGGGGACTAACCCTTTTTACTATTGCTTTTTTTCTACCTCATGTGAAGTACTTAAATGTAGCCTATTATAATAGTCCTTGTTTTTCACGTCAGCATGGTATTATAGGAATTTATCAGTCTTTCAGAATACCTGAGTGAGATGGATTTGTTGTTTCTACAGTGATAGACTGCTCTTGCCATCCCCATTCTTACCAGCTGAGGGAGACAGGAGAGAGTGCAGTATAGGTAACAGAATCACAGAATATTCTGAGTTGGAAGGATCATTGAGTCCAACTCTTCAGCAGCACCACTGCCTCTCCAGTGGGAATTGAACCCTGGTCTCCCACATGAGAGATGGGGACACTCACCACTGACAATGTCTTTCAAAACACCGCTCTTACACTGTGGGCTTGTGCTGAAGACACAAACTACTAGTCTATTTTCTGCATAAACTTGGACTTAGTGCAAGAATATATAAAATTTTTAGGTGTTCTTTGCTGTACCCTGAAGGAGTACTTATAGGAGACCACTAGGAATAAAATGACAATCAAAGTGCTACATAGTCTAAGCCAGCAGGAGAACGTCTGCTTGCCAGACAGCAGGAACCCTCTGAGCCTGTTTGGCATGCTTGATTTTTATTTTCCAAACTTGTGTGGCACAGTCAGTCAGTATAACTAATGGCTCTGGTCACCATTGCTACAGCTTGCTTCTTTTGCTGTTGTAAATGAGCTTCATGAGTGTGGCATATGATGCAAGGGTTATAATCTGTTTTGATGAAGGGAAAAATTGAGGTGTGGAGATTAAATTGTTGCTGCACAAAGTGATATGGTGACTACTGAACCTAAGGTTTCTGCCAATCTTTGTTTCCAGTGAGTGCTCACTGATCTCTCTCTTTCCTTCCTCCAGTTATTAGAGAAGCAAAGAAGAAGTCAGGAAACTCTTCTGGTTTACTCCTTTTTATACATACAGAGGGAAATTGTGTCTGCTTAAGGGGGAAAAGGGTAGCTCCCTAGATACAGGTCTAGGAACTCGGGCAAAACTTGCTGAGGGAGACAATAGTGAATTGGTAGAAAAGTGGCCCTAAATGGAAGATCATCTGTGGGAGCTGAAGAAGGGGGAGAGAGTGGGCAGAGAGGAGGAAAATTCTACTAGAGAACAATTTGGCAGAAAACTTGGTGTCTTCTCTCATTTTTCTGAGTACATCTCTCGGTAAAATTAAAGGCTTTTCAGATCAAGGAGGTTTGAGGTTTTCTTCTATCTGGACTCTTTCTTTCACTGAATTTGCTTTTGAGACCTGAGTTTCATACAACAATGGACAGGCTCCCTTATTGCTTTGTTCCTGTTACAATGAAATAATTTTTTTTGGCATGTCAGAATTATAAAAGCCTCTCAGTGAGGTTGTTATAGTTTAGGGGGGTTTCTGCTGCTCTGGTAGCGAGGGGGTTAACAGCTCAGTTCTTGCCTGGACTCTCTCTGTGCTGCCAGGGCCTTCAAGGTTATAGAGTAGAGATAAACGCGTCTCTGCGAATAACATACTTGGGAGAGAAGAAAAAAGTTCAGTAGTAAGATGTAGCGTGCCAGCTCAGAACCTGCGTCGGGAGGCTGAGAGATTTGAAGGCCCCCAGGCCCACGAGAGAAGGGGTAGAGATGTTCTTCCAGGCATCCCGCTGCTGCTTGTGAATTGGACCGACCATAGTGAAAACCTATGGACCAGAGAGAGCGAGAACCAGTACTGCAGAGTCCATCTAGGCCACGACTGAAGATGGAGAGGTAAAAACTGGACAAACTGCTGATGNTAATGCAAGTATAACATGTACATTCCCTTCTGGAAAACTTTTTCCAGGCTAACCACTTTTCTTCAGTGAAGAGACGCACAAAAGGTTGACAGATTTCTCTGACTGAGCTTCTTAACATTCTTCTTGTATGTGTAATACATCACTGGTTCTCACGGGTATTTTTCTCATCACCCTTGGTCAAGTAAAGTTCCTAGAACATACAAAGTCATCATAGGACAGTGCATGTGCTTCAGCAGCTTTTAAGTTTTCTTAGTTTTAAATTGTGTTAGTTGATATACAAGCTAGACAACTGTCTGACTACACCACTATGAGCATTGTAGAAAAGCTGTCAGTCACAGAATCATAGAACAGGCTGAGTTGGAAGGGGTGTCTAAAGTGTCTCTGCAATGTGCAGAGACATCTTCAAGTAGATCAGGTTGCTCAGAGACACATCCAACCTAGCCTAGAATGTTTCTAGGGATGAAGCATCTACCGGAAGCAAGGGGCTCAGCTTTACTTAGCAGATCACCAATCCATGGTCATTGTGATGATTTCAAGTATGTGGAAGTACCATTTCCTTACAGTTCTCCTCTGTCTGCAAATAAAAAACCCAGTGGCTGGAGGGAAGAGTGGCATAAAAGGAATTCTTCTTCTCTTTTCAGGACTCCCTGTGTCATTAAGTGATGCCATGAATGATGAAGCTCTATCTGGTTCCAAACACACATGAAGTGTGCCATAATTGTCTTACCTTTTCCTGTTCTTTGTTTTAGTGAACTTCTGCAAGATTTGGAAAACTGTGAAAATGATCCTGTGGCTATAGCAGATTGTTTTGTTTCCAAGGTAAGTCTGCAGCATGATACCAGTTGCAGAGTGGCATGGAGAAAATAAGATTATTAGCTTTTGAGACATAATTCTGATAGCTCGTGTTATATCAACCAAGAAAAGCCAGCAAGTCTATGGAAAGAGAAGGAATTTCTCTTAGTAATTGATAGGGGTATGCCTCTGATTTGCATTTTAAAAAAAATCAAGAAAAAAGTATTTTCTTCAATAAGTGTATCTGAACTGGTGGAGCTGTTGATTAAGAGTTCAATTTTAGATTTATTTTGGCAACTATTATGGTGGTTCTTCCTTTTTTTTACTTCCATTGTTTTCTGAAATGCATCTTTCTTGAATCCCACATCTATATGTTTAATTTTCATTTTAAATGGGATGGCCCAATTTTTGCCTTAAGGTTCAAATTTCATTCTCTCTGAAATGAAATTCTCTCTGAATTTTATGAACATTGATCTGACATCCTTATTCTGCTGGGTTATATGTACTGAAGCCAAAAAATATGGATAAGGAGAAGCTGTTAGGAGCAGGAGAAATACAGGGAAGCAACGTAGGTGATCTTCTTTGTAGGAAACCCAGAGAGCCAGTCAGAGAGAGATTAAATAATCTGAGTTCACTGCAGACTTCACCAGGGAATCTGCATAGACCTTGAATCTGTAGAGCCCAAATGTGTTAAGAAAAAATGTCATATCCATGTTATTTCTGGAGGGAGTGGAAGAGTGGTCATGTAGTTGTTCAAATTTGGATTTTCTCTATAGATGTGTTTACCTTTTTGTATTTAAAAAACCCTAAACCCCCAAACTCAAAAAAACCCCAACCCTTAAAAAACCCCAAAAGCCAAAGCCTGTCATGTTTTATGCTTTGTCCTGAACTCAGTATTGCTGCCACCAAGTGTTCAATGTAATAGGTCTAACACATGGATTTAGGATTAACTCAACACCCTCTCATGGTGGCCTGTAATTTATTTGGCTTTATTGTGATACAAGGGATTTTTATTGTAAAGGGAACTGATGATACCAGCTTAGTGCTGCTGTTTCACTTGCTTCAATTGAGTTTGAGAAAGCTGATAGTTGCCTGTTAATTGATCTTTTGTAAGTATTGAGAGACCTTAGTGTTGGCACCACTAATACAAAAGTAGGATGTATTTTTGCCCTCTTGCAGTGGCATTCATGGCATTTTGTTATTGCTACAGACAGCCTGGATTGAATTGAAGCAGAGAAAATGGAATAGGGCAGTCCTGCTTCTGGAACAGAACTCCATGTGCACACTGGGTCTGATTGATTCAGAAACAATTAGCAAGAATGATTTGGGGTCCTGGTGGGCAAGAAGTTGTGTGTAAGTCAACAGAATGCCTGTGCAGTAAAGGCCAATTGGGAGTCTTTCAAGGTATTCATGGATAAAATGACTTGGAACTGGTGCATCTTTCTGCTGTATTGCTTGCTTATAGCTGGGACCGCTGGAACTACTCCTGATAGGATACGAAACAGAGATGGTGCAAGTGATAATAGTAAGTCCAGGAAAATGTTGCACTCTCATTCAATTTGGCTAACTTAAAGAATTGTCTGGTATAGTTTCTGGCCATTAGTTCCAAAATCCATCTGCATATCATTGCTTGTGCTTTTTGTTCCCCTTGTCAAATGCTTTTGGCATTCATATTATTGGCAGGCAACAGCCTGATGGCTCAGAAATAGCTAGAGTTTGCAGTCCTAAAAGGCATTATTTTAGCTTCATCCAGACAAGTGCAAACATTTAAAAGCAAAATCAAACAATACCGAAATACCCCACAGTTCTGGTTTTGGCCACAATGATGTCATTACAACAACTTCTGACTGTCTTAACACACTCCAGTTGTTCGTTCTTGGTTGCTTGTGTCTTCCCAGCAGTGAGTAGTGGAAATAAAACTGCCTTTTTTGGCAGCATGCAGTCCTTCAAGTCTTACAGGACCTTGGCCATTTATTGTTTGATTGCTTCAAGTGTGTTAGATCTTCACTGTGAGTTAACTACAGGAATATTATCATGCTGAAGTCATAGCTCACAGCCTTAGTTAATGGATGTAGCTCTGCTGGAGCTTCGTGAATGCTTCCAGTGGAACTGTGTTTAGGTTACATGAGCTCTGGATCTAGTGCCAGTTTTCCCCCTACTGGTTCAATTGTGAATACCATAGTTGTTAGGAATTACGTATAACACATAATCAAGTTTTCACTGTAGGTACTCTCTTTACTTTTTGCACTCTATGAAGCTCAATAATTGCATAAAGTAAAAGTAATTTCTTTCTTAGGATTTATGTGAAATGACACGAAATTGTTTTGCATCCATAACAGAACGGTTATGGTTAAAGTAACTCTGGAGCTTGTTGGAACGCAAATGTTTGATATTTGTGAAGACATCTGGAGAGTTTAATCTTTGAAACTCTAGTTTTGGATCATTCTCTTTGAATTTGACTTTATTTGCTTCTCCTCAATAAAATTTCTTGCATAACACATTATACCTCCTTTACACAATTATACGTCACTGTGTTTCATGTTTGACTAGTAGACTAGTAGAAAGCCTTGCAACTTTTACTTTTAAGGGAACTAGAGTAAGGAATATCAAAACACACTTGTGCAGTTTGAACAAACCTCCATACTTGTGTATTTGAACTTTCATCTTAACATTAGTTGTGCTGAATGCCTAAAGTAAATAGCCCCTAAAATGGCAGCTTTTGTAATAGACTTCAGCAAAGATGTCTTTAGTGTAAAGTAGCCAGTGACATAATACTCACCAATAAAACAATGATGCAAGGCTATGACTTTATGTCTATACTAACAACCCTGTATTAAATCCCTCTGTTTCTAGACATTTTAATTCATTAATAACTCATAGGCAGATAGACTCAAATGAGGAAAAGCACACTTTTTAAAAACCTACTATCCAGTAATGAGTTGCTGCCTTTTTCTGCCCCAAGATGCAGATGTTGTGGATGGGTATTTGTTTAACAGTGTCAGATGGCTGCTGCACAAAACTAACCTGCCTCTGAGGGCAGTATTGTACTACTTTAACTTGCATCAGTTCTAGTCCTCCCTCTTTGTCTGGAAGAACCGTATTAACTCTAGTACATAAAAGGTCTTGGAGACATTTTGCTGGTAGCTGTAATCAGAGACTGATAAAAGTGTTCCAGTGCCAGTTCAGTCTTCCACTTTCATAGTAATGATGCCAGTGTTCATTAAAAAATTAACTCTCTTACATGTTTACATTTCAGTGGGTTGTAGAGACCTGTATTCTAGAACGTCATTCTTCTCACTCAGCACCCCAGAAATTCAGAACATATTTTCTGAAAGAAACACACTAAATGGCTTAACCCAGGGGAAAGGGGGAATTACTCTCATCTAGCATCTCATTAGTGACGAGGACATTCAGGCAATTGGCTTCAGCTTGCACACTGACTCCACGCATTTTCTCATTCTCCATTTTCTTTTTAAGTGACTTTTATGGCATATAAAAGCACAGTGCACCAAGAGTGGAGGGAAGATCAGGAATGCATGTGAAGGGGATGCCGACTGAATTTATTTCACAGCGGGGAACCAGCTAAGTATAGCTGGGATATGCTCATGCTTGGCTTTGCCTTGACAATGACTTTCAGTCAGTGCCGATGAGCCCTCAGCTTGAGCCTCTATTTATTTGCAGCCTCTGCCACAAAAGCTTTGGGCCCCAAATGAAAAACTATCTCTGGAGCAATTCCAGTCTCTGCGCAGAGATTGATTTTAATCTGGTCTGAAGACAGTTGATGTGAACAAAACTTTTTTCAAACTAAGTTTAAAATTGTCCAAAGAAACTCTGACAAGTATAGCTGGTGTTTTCCTTATGTTGTGAAAGTATTCAGGAAAATATAAAATACATCTTAGTTCTGGTTTTCCTTTTGCTTCTGAATATGGTTCACAGCACTAACTTTTACCTGCATGGCTCGTGTCCTGATGTGCACATGGTCCACTCTGGAACCCTGAAATCTTTGGCCTTGTTTGTTTTACAAATATTCCTATTTTTATGAGCAGAATATACATGTGTATATATAAAAATAAATTGTCTCAAAATGTCCTGCACTCTGCTTATAAAGTACTAGTTCTATAAATTGCATTATTCTGTTATCATGGCCATGGAAATATATTGTAATTTATACCAAAAGCCCCTAAACATAAACCTTGAACTAATCACAGAATCACAGAATATAGAGTTGAAAGGGACCCACAAAGATCATCGAGTCCAACTTTTAAATGGCACCACTGCCCCCTGGCAGGAATTGAGCCTGAGTCTCCTGGGTGACAGGCGGGGACACTTACCACTGTATTAAGTGGATTTCATATATGCATATATAAAATAATTAACTTTTTTTGCCATACTGAATTTCATCCTAATGTACTCTCCTAAGTTCCCGGACTTATTATGAGTGCTAGCTAGTTTGGTAGTGATTGCTGTTGAAAATGACACCCTGTAATGTCTGCAGTGCGCTGAGGTTTGCTGATTCTTCATTTTGAGCGGACATGGTTTGGAGCTGCAACTGGAGTTCCAACATGAACAGGCTGTGACACAGGCTCACTCTCTCTGGTACACTACCATAAAAACTAGCTGAGACAACAAAATTAGTTTAAGTGTGAAAAGCCAAGCTAAGTCATTTAACTGTATCTGTATTAAGACTATACTTTGTTGTTTTTTAAGAGAAGAGGAGTTTAATAAGCTTACAGCCCACCAGTGAGTAAATGGGGATCACAGTCCCTTGGAGCAGTTTTGAAGTATTAGAAGTTTGTTTGAGTTGTTATTTTTTTGAGAACAGTTATTACTGAAATCCAGTAGGACATACTGAAATTAATTGCCATGACTTGTACTCATGTGCAGTAACATCTTACTTTATACAAGGTGCTTATGGATCACAGCTCAGTGGAGAAATGAATGGCATAACCTGCTTTACCTGTGTGAGAAAGGTAGTGAACCAGTGCTGTTGGAATTAGGCAAGTGCACTGCCTGAGATGGCTCTTTCTGATGAATGGCAAAATGAAAAACAACCAAACCCCAACAATGAGAAACAAAAGGCACAGCCTGTGTCAGCCCTCTCCCCAGGCAGCGGTGCTCCTCAGAGCACTGCTGCCTTCTGTGAAGGCAGATATTTTGTCTTGTCATTCACTGGTAATGACCCCTGGCAGACAACTCCTCCTGGAGCACAGCTATTGTGCTGCAAAATGCCGGAGTCCATTCTGAAGATGCATTGAGTGGAAACTGGGGTCTTATTTACTGCTGGAGGATTTTATTTCATTGGTCTAGGGCTTAGGAAAGAAAAAGTGATTGATTTTGAGAGAACTTTGCCATTCTGCAAAGTGCTTTCTTAGTCTTTAGGACCCCAGCTAGGTACAGAAATTGTGTCTTATTGGGGAGAGAAGTTGATAGGCAGATGTCGACTTAGAGCACATGGGAATGTTTCTGGAAACCTGTTCTTACATAGAATTAAATTATGATTATTAAGAAATAACTTAGGCTAGGGAGGAAAGAAATTAAGTTTAGACTTCAGCTCTAAGAAGCTTGTCAGCATTAAGTTTGAGCAATTTCACTGTGACAGGTAAGTGTGGAAACCCACTCAAATCTAGTTACAACTTGTTTGGGTAATAGCTGTTTGCTTTCACGTAATTTACTTTTAGAATAAATCACTTTTATGGCTTCTAATTTCATGCTAAGACTGCGAAAGTATGTATTTTTAATTGCTTGAAAATCACACACCAAACAGAACATGCAAAACCTATTTCTCCCGGTAAGTATTCTAGGCACATGGTGTGATTCTTAGGGCCGTCCTGTGCAGAGCCAGGAGCTGAACTTCAATGATAGTTGTGGGTCCCTTCCAGCACAGGGTATTATATGATGCTATGATATATGTGTGCTTTAGCACAAAAGAAAATTAGATATGTGCAAACCAGCTGTTTCAAGAAGTTACGTGTAGTGATGGTGTTTTGGCTGGGTTTTTTGTTTGGCTGTTTTTTTATGTTGCATAGATTTAAAAATCTTGGATGCTCCAAGATACTTGGAGGCTCTGTTGCAAAGCCATTTGTTTTATCTCTGTGTAGGTTTCCTTCATTTCTCCTTCGAGTAAAGGAAAAACCTTCCCATGCAAAATAATGAAATTCTGATTGTGTTAGGACTAACGCAGTGAAAGTAGAGAATTCACTGATCAGGACCTGGCGGTGTTGACTTGACATCAACATCTTTATCTTGTACACATTAGCTGCAAGTTTGACAAAATCTCAATATATGCAAACTTTTCCTCCCCATACAGAGTGAAGATTTCCACATATATACACAGTACTGCACCAACTACCCAAGGTAGGAATTACAGGTTCCCTTTCTTCATTTGTCCCTTGGCCAATTTAAGTACTATAAGTTACAGCTTATGGAAAAAGAAACCCACAACTTATCCCCCTCCCCTATTCAAGGAATGGTCATGGAGTTTACCTTTTACATAAAAAAGAAAAAATTACAATAATTCAAAAAATAAAGATGTTCATCTACAATTTTGTTTTGACTGTTGTCATTCATTGCTTTATCCTTCTGTATAAAATTATGATCTTAATCTGCAATGCTGCATATATAATTCCCAGTAAGAGAGAGTGGTTGCAGAAACAACAGTGATTAGAATAGGAACCTGCTACTCCCTTTTACAAGGGAAGAAGGACACAGTTCTTGACTTTACCTACAAATTTAGGGAGACAGTGTGTCTTAAAGTTACGTGTTGATGTTTTCAGGTCGGTGGCTGTGTTGACAGAGTGCATGAGGAACAAAGCACTGGCCAAGTTCTTCAGAGAGCGGCAAGAAGCACTGCAGCATTCTCTGCCCCTGGGCTCTTATCTCTTGAAACCTGTCCAACGCATCCTCAAATACCACCTACTTTTGCACGTAAGCAGCCATTAAATATGTATTTCATTTCAGAGTTCTGCACATCGGAGTTCCTGCCTCTGCTACAAGGCTTGATGGTTAGCAAGATCCTGGGTTTCCTTAAATGCTCTTCCTTTTTTGGATATTTGATTTCTACACACAGACGCTCTTTCTGTCTTCTTCATTTCATGCCATATGCATGTATTTGGGTGGGGAATTTATGGTAATTGTTTCAGACTCATTGAATCAGTCTGTGCATCCAAATAATTAGCACTTTTTTTTCAAAACCGGTCTGTAATTCTGAAGTTGCTTGGAAAATTCTTGTCATGATCAAAGACTTTTGTACACAGATTTATTATTCTAATGAAGAACAGCATTTTTCCACATGTTGCAATGTTGGGGGTGGTTGAAAGAAGGACCAAATACATATAAACACCCTGACGGCTAAGAATTTTGTGTAGAGGAATGACTGAGGAAGTGAGAACTCTTTTCATATTCATTGAATTGAGCTGAGCAAGTTTGGGAAATTCCTGCTTTATTGTTAATGTTTTCAACATATGTTTCCTATTCGAGATTCATGTTCTAGTGAAGTGTAAAGACGCTGATCCTTATTTAAAATGTCTAGTACTTTTCTCTCCAACTGTAAAATAATGCCTGGTGTAATTCCATCAGGGTTTTGTAAGTCGTAGATATGTTCTGTGTTTTAAATTAAATGCTGTTTGAAAAGGTCTCCTGTCAGTGTAATGTGCTCTCTGTCTGGGTCTCTCTGGTCACATCAGCTGCTGCAAGTATAGTCTCTGCTAAACTGACCACAAAGGCTTGACTTTGTTAGTCACCTTGTGTTAATCAAATTAATAGCAACATGCAGCAGTAACAAGGCAGGGATATTGCATTTGAGTGATCGCAATGCAAAGACAAAGTAGTGCAGATAAAATCATGGTATTGTGTTCAGCTAGGAAAGTTTATTTAGGAATAAGGAGCCTTTTTTTCCCCCCCTCTGTCTTAGGAAATAGAAAACCACCTTGACAAGGATACTGAGGGTTATGATGTGGTGCTGGATGCCATAGATACCATGCAGAGAGTGGCATGGCACATAAATGACATGAAGAGGAAACATGAACATGCCATCAGGCTCCAGGTGAGTTCCCAAAGAGATTTTATGGGTGATTTTGAGGTGGTTTTGTCAATATATATGCAATTAACATTTTTTAGTTTATCTTTTCTTTTAATCTTTGTCAGTCATAATTTAGACTCCCGTTGAGCCTGCCTGTGGCTGTTTGATCTTGGAAAGCATGGTCATAACTGCTGCAGGAAAATCTCAGACATCTCTACCCTACAAGCAGCATCCTGTAAAGCATTTCTTTTGTAGTAATATGGAACTTAAGATAACTCTTCTTTCTTCCTTTCCCTCAATTGTACAGCACTGCTGTACAACCCTAGGGCATGGCTTTGTTCAGAAATCCTGTGGTTTCCGATTTCTCCCCTTTGAGCTGATTAATTTTGGTTTCAAGCATTTCTTGTGCTGATTCTTGTTTAAGTACACTCCTTTTGGGTTTTTGCAGACTCATTATCAGTTGCTTTGTAAAAGACATAAGCCTAGAAACATGATACGTACTTAGAGAAACTTTAACTTTGCCTAAAATGAAGACTTTTTAAGGAGAAAAAACAAAAGCTATGCCCTGAATAACTTTTGGCATCAAGAGCAAGCTCTAGTGTAGGATTTTTACTTTCATTCTGTTTCCAGGTTCCCAGTGAATCATGATTTTACACTACATTTTTATCAGCAGTACTTAAACAGCTAAAGAACACTGGGGAGACTTTTTTAGTTTATAAAACAGGAGTAATAGGCTTATATCATTTCAGAGTTCTTTGATATTATTCTTTGTCCATATTTTTTCATTTTAACATAAATGAAATTTATTCCCTTTTTTGGTGTTTTTTCCCCCTGAGTTTTTTGATGTTTGTTTTTTGATTTTTTGTTGTTTATGTGTAGGGGGAATAGGATTAGTATATCTGACGGTGTCTTGCCTGCAGCTGTGTAACCTTTTCCACACAATTGCTGGAAATGCATTTTAATGACTTTTAACAACAGTCTGCCATAGAACTGAGTAATTATATCTGGCAATAAAGAGGGTTAAGTGGCTTCGGAAAAAAAGCATTTTTTAAAATTTATTGAGCTCAGCTGGCAAATCTGTGGGGTTGTGGAAAATGTTCATGTTTATAGTTACCCTTTAAAAAAAGTAAAATCTGTTTCTGCAGCCATTAAGGATAGGTCTTGTGTGGGCTATCACACTGCCATGTGGTCTGTAATGCTGCAAGTACTGTGACAGCAGTTCCTGGACAAAGTCTCCCTCAACTGTGGTGGACTCGATCCCTGTGCTCTACCCTGACCCATATACAAGTTCCCGGAGAGATCTGATAAAATGCAATGCTTCTTCATTTATGTTTGCTTTTTTAAATAACATCTGTGTGTATAGTTTAAAGTGGCTGATTCGGGGCTTTCTTCCTGTGAACGCTTTAGCCTGCATTTGTGCTTCAAATGTATTAAGACGTTTTCTTGCTGAATGCTGTATTAAAGTCTAATATCCTAGAAAGGCCAATCTAGGATGAGGCAATCTGTCTCTGCTTTGCTAATGCTGCCAGGTTTAAAGTCTGATGGATATTTTTTAAGTTAGTTTAGTCTGCTTTTAGAATTTGCTGTCCCATTCTGAAGTCCTGTGTCATTGCCACTGACAGAAAACACAAGTGACTCAAGGAAACAATAGTAACTATGGCTAAGTGGCAGTCCTGTGAAGATGTTCTTAGCTGTTTCTCCAACCTTTTTAAAATTTTCTTAATTTATATACATTAAAAAGCAAATTTTTAGATGTTCAGTTGACCAAATCACTTCTGGTCCTTTAGTCTCCTGAGAATCATCTCTTCAGTATGAACATCTCACAGAAGTGTCTTCTGTGATGGGCCTACAGGACAGAGACATGGCATTATAATTCATGCAGTGGGAGACCACACAACTTCAGGAGGATACCCAGGGTTAGAGGGAAATGTTAAAACCGATTGGTTAGGGACATAAAGGGTAGAGGGCAGCAGACATGAGAGAGACTAGTGGCTGAATTACAAAAGATTTTCTATCTCTGGGAGCATGGAGAGATTGTTCTCTTTCATTACAGGCTGCCCCAGGGAGCTCAGGGCTCTTTGCTAGGTCCATGCAGAGGCAGTAACCAGCACTCAGTCTGGGCTTTGCAATAAGCCTCCAAGCACCTGGCTGCAACGTTATGCATGACTGAGCAACCTCAGTACTGGTGTGTGGTGACTTGCAACTGTTGGATGCTGAGCATTGTATAGAAGAGCAGATAATTTTGGTCTTTGTTTCATTAAGATCCCTGAAATGAAAGTTCGTTGTTCTTTTGTGATCTGTTGCAGGAGATACAGAGTTTGCTCACCAACTGGAAAGGGCCAGACCTCACGAGTTACGGGGAGCTGGTGTTAGAAGGAACATTTCGCATTCAGCGAGCTAAAAATGAGCGGACATTGTTCCTCTTTGACAAGATGCTGCTAATTACAAAAAAGAGAGATGAAATGTTTGCATACAAAGCTCACATACTGGTATGTCAGAGAACAGGTGGTAATGTCCTGTCTACAGGTCTCCCCAAAACTTCTCTGTGATTCATATTATTGCCTCTCTTGTTACAGTGTGGAAACCTGATGCTTGTTGAAGTAATACCAAAGGAACCACTTAGCTTTAGTGTTTTCCACTACAAAAATCCCAAGCTGCAACATACTGTCCAGGTATGACAGAAACCTCCCTGCCCACCAAGTAGCCTGGCTGATGTCCGTAACTATTTGTGACCCTGCACAGTGCAAGAATGCATTTTTCTCATGGTACTCAATTTTTTTTATCAGGCAAAGTCACAGCAAGACAAGCGCCTTTGGATTCTTCACTTGAAGAGGTTAATTCTAGAAAATCATCCTGCTAAAATTCCTGCCAAGGTAAAAAACCCCCCAAACCCTCAGACAAAACCACAGGACATCCCTTGTAGGCGTATTAACTTGAAGCAATGTTTTAGCTGCAAGATGTATGACATATGCTAAGAGTTTGTGCTCCAGGAGATTAATTAATATGTTGTTAATTTATATATTTAAAAGTTCATCAGAATTAATGGGAAAGTTCCACTATAATTATTTTCAGGGAGTATGGGAGTAGAAGAATTTAACTAGGTTAACTGGGTTAGCAGCATTTGCCTGCTGAGACTAGGTAACATAGGTGCAATTTCAGAAAGCTTGACTAGAGAATATCTTAGCTTGATACTCCCTGTCTTCAAAACACCAACATTTGCTAATTACAACATGTGTAGATGTTACCAAGCTAATTTTAATTGGTCTTGGTAGGTATCATAGCCACTACTGGAATCACATACTTCACTTACAACTACACGCACCTATCCTGAACCCTGCACCCTTAGCTGGGAAGTCTATGCCCTGTTTGGAAAGATAGCTAGCAGGCTTTATACCAGAGAAAATGAGGCACTGATATTGTATTCATAGCTATAATATCTTGGAATAAGGGATTTTGGTGTTTTTATTTATGAAATCCAGCCTTAGAGCTTCAGGTGATGCTTCCCAGTGTAACATATAGTGCCTCTCAAAGTAGGCTAAGCCGAGTTAGCTCTTGCCAAGACAGCAGCCACTGATACGTGTGGAAAAATATTTCTTTCACGCTGAATTTATTGTTGGTTTTTCAGTTTGCCTGACTGGTGTTTTCACTGAGTTTTATGCTAAAACATGTAAAGTCTAAAACATGTTACATGTGACTGACATGCACTGTACTGAACTAACTCTCATTTTCAATAGTGCAACAAAGTGAACTATGGGAGAAAAAAGGTCTAGCAGTTTCTGTTGCTATCTCTCCCCTTATCTCTTTGTTGACAAAGTCTATTGAAGGTATAAAGTTTATACTATGATCTATGTTTATAATGTAAATAAAAATTTCAGTTTATTAGGTTGTAAAAAAAAATCACATGGAAAATTCCAAATTGCATCAGTACAGTGGCAAGCAGGTTAGCTGGGATAAATTTCAGTTTAGTTTATTTTCTTACGTAATTATTGGCTGACATGCTTGCTAAAACATCTGGATTTGTTTTCGTATTAAAAACTGAAAAAATTTAAAAAATCATGACACTTTTTATCCTGCTTCAATCTTACTTAAACTTCTTCTGCAAACTGGTAGTTGATAGTTGTGAGGCTTCTCTTTGCCCAGCTTTTGGAGAATTTAATATTATGTGATTTTATTTTTTTTAATTCACATGTGATTTCTTTTAACTGCTGCTCTTGAAGGAAGGTTGATAGCATTTTATGTGCCAACAATTCAAAGAGAGTTAAACTATTTGATTTTTAGGGAAGAAATATTCTGTGAATCACCAAAAAAAAGTGATTCTCAGATAATAGGGCCAGCTTTGTGCTGATCCAAACAGACTATGGAGATGTGCACCTATGGTCGCAAGTTCTGGGCTTGTACACTCTTGCCAGCAAAATTTTTCAGTTTTTCATTTTCATTTCATGCTGTAACATGTCCAGCAGACATACAGGGGAAAAAAACCCCAAAAAACCCAAACCAGAAAAGAATGCTGCTAAACTCAATATGAGCCAGCAGTGTGCNAGTCCATGGCTCCAGGGTCATGGGGTCGATCCCTGTGTGTGTGTTCGCTTGGGAGCTGGACTAGATGATTCTTGTGGGTCCCTTCCAACTCGTAATAGACTTCATACAATACTCTATAATTATTACTTCAAAAATTAAACTTGATGTTGTTTGCATATAAGTTTTCTGCTATCTATAATATGCTATCTGCAATGCAATTTGCCCTGTCACTAACAGTTTAACATTTTCATTTGTTACTTTTTCTCTTCCAGGCCAAGCAGGCAATTCTTGAAATGGATGCCATACGTAAGTTGGGTTTTTTTCAGTTTTGTTTTTAAATGGTTAATAAAACCATCTTCAAAAATTTGGCTTTAGCTGTTGGTTTCATTTGAGGGGGAAGAAGACCTGGCTTATGTTCCTTGTATTACAACCTTGCTGGATAAGGCAAAATTGGATGCAGATCTTGTGGAGTTCTGTAGGTATTGGGCTGATTGGTCCGCAACCAGCAAAGTGATGAGCAAGGAAGAGGCAATTAAGACTCTCTATAAATACTCTTTTGCTTACTCCATGCTGACTAAATATGTGATCTTCCCTGTGTTGTGGTATAAACTCCTTCTGGCTAGTACCACTGAAGGGCTAGCATTATGCAAACACACTTTGAAGAAGTGCATAGCAATGCTATGACTTCTTCCTGCTGACAAACCTGCAACTGGAAGACAGCGAGGCTCTTCTTATGTTTGAATAGTTTATCAGTGTGTGTCCCAGGATCCATGTGATGCTGCTGTCTGTGCTCTAAGCATAGCCTCATCTGCACAGTCTCTACCGTTGCATCTTCTTCTTGCTACCTTTGCTGGTGCAAGATGCTTTAGCTCTTCATAATACCAGTCACCCCTGGCAGCATCGGGAAATGAGGACACTAGTCCTAGGATATAAATCCCGAGGAAGTCTTGGAGTATAGTAGGCTTGTTACTTATTTACATAGTTATTGTTGTAGAGTTGGTTAGGAAGGCTCTGACTGAGAAACTGACAAACAGGACTGTGGTGGATAAATATTCCAGGCTAGCCGTGTGGAGCCAGGCACTACTACATGCGCAAAGCATTTCTGTGGCTGGCTGGTTAACAGCTTCCCTACAGCAGTGTATCTTGCTTGTGTTGCTTCAGATTCTGAAGAGGTGTCCCTATTTCAGTCATAAAGGGATGATGGTACTGCCTCCAAAGGGAGCTACCTAGGCATGTGAAGTGCTGTCCTTGTCACTCTCTTATTCCTTGTGCCTCTACTTGTTCCACAGATCACCCAGGCTTCCACTATAGCCCCAAGGGAGAAATGAATTCACCGTACCAGCCTAAGGAAGGCACGGCTTCTCACAGAGTGAGAAGGAAATCAGGTGAATGAACTCCTTTACCGCCTAGATGGCAAGAGGAAAAACAAACAGGATTGTTTAGGAATGGGTGAGGCTGGGCTCATGGAATTGGTTTTTAATCTGCACTCCATGCAGTTTTAACGTGGTACAGTATCTCTCAGATGTGGGTGAAGCATCTTGTTAACTATTCATTGTTAGTGTGATTTAGTTTTTTATCCACTATTTGCATTTAATGTACTGAATATACATTCATAATCTTGGATGCATCAAGAACAGTTGGTACTTTCTAATGGATAAAAGAACGCAGAAGCAGGAAAACCAGTGACATTGTTTAAATCTGACATTCCCTCCTCTCTGCAGTAACTTGGCTCAGAATTAGTTCCATCTTGATTATGATAGGCTTGTTACTTCAAAAAATTATTATTTTTACTTGGTGTAATGTCTGCCTTATAGATAATAGAGATTTAAGAGATCCTTATGCTGTCTTTAGGAGCGGGGGGTCTCCTCCTAGGTCGAACATATATGCTTAATTACTGTTAGTTTACTCTAGAATACACTACCAGAGTCTTTGTAGTTGGGAACCTTCATATTGCTGTCACTGTATTCGTCTCTTTGTCTCCTTGAAGACCTTTCCAGTCTGGAGTGTGTAACATTGTGTATTGGAAATTACTTAAACAAGACCCATGAGAGTGCTAATGTAATGATTTAACATGCAGCATCATTTGTATTTGAAAATAATCAAGTTTAATTACATTTCAGGAATCTTCCTTTGTTTCTGGGGTGTACTACTGCATTTTTAAGCCTTTCTAAGTTGTTGGTACCTCACACCTAATTCTAATAGAAAACCTCCAACAATTTCAAGCAATAACAGAGATGACCAAGTCTTTTGAAAGCAGGAATCTTAATATGGGACAAACATTTATGTGTGTCTTGTTGTATGGAGGGCAGTTTCTATTGCACTAAGAAATGTGTGGTTTTCGGTAACAGCTGTAGATCTGACACTTGAAGAAATACTTTTTTTTTTGTGAGGAACTTGTGTGATAAAGAAATGAAAGTATGGCTTCACTGCAGGACTCAGAAGCTTAAATTTTGATATCCATGTTATAAAAAGTTGGCAAAGATGCCTACACCTTTCTTTGCAATGCTGAAGTGCTTAAACACGTTGTTGTCTTTTTCAGAACCCTCATCTAGAGTCCATAAAGTTTTGAAGTCAAATGGTAAGCTACTTTGTCTATTGTTTGTTGACCTTATGCTTCTGTACTTTGTAGAAAAAATAAAGATGGATTCTTTTTTCTACAACTGTGCCTAAATACATTAGGGGGAGGAGGAGTAAATTTGAAAGAAAACAAAATGTTGTTTAGATCTAACGTCTGCTTTTCCACACTTGGGTTTTGGTCCTGTAAACATACTACCAACTGAAGACACAGAACAATGGCCTGTTCACAGGCCATTGTGAACAGTTGCTCATATCATAGCAGTGTTTCAAAATCAGGCCCTTAAGAACTCTGGTAAATCTCATGCTTTTATCTCTGTTTTATCAGAGACCTGTAATCTGTGTGGCAACTGCTGCATGTAACCTACTTTGGGAAATTAATAATTGAGATCTTAGTGTAACATTAAAACGGGCATAGACTGATACCAGTTTGATCATTCACTTATGATTTATGTATTTCTGTTTTCAGATATAAGTCCAGATATGCAGAAGGTAAGCCATTTCTTGTATTTCTTGTTTTAGCACATTCAATTGATTTAAAACACAGTATTCACTGGAGAATCTGCATCTTCTTGTCTGTGTTGACTTTAAGAATGAAAATAAACCTATCAATGTTATATGCATCTTCAAAAAGATTACTGGAATGAAAGCAGTAGAAAACCAGCTTACTATTTTGGGAATATTTATAAAGAAAAATTACTGATCCATATATTGTTATGCTTTGTAATTCAGTACAATCAATTACTAGTGCTATAGCATACTTAAAAATGCCTCTAGGCTCAAGAAAGTGCTGTTTATAAAGTTAGTGTTTATTCTTTGGAGCATATTATTATGTCTGTATTTATTAAATAAGACTGAAAAGTTTCAGTTTACTCTGAAATATATATCATGTATATAAATCCAATTACCAAACAGAGCAGATGCAGCTTAAGCAGATGGAAATGAGCATTTCTAATTTTCACATTTTTTGTAAGAATTTGTAATGAAGTTACCAGTGCAGTTGGAAAGTGTCATGTTGAATTTCAGGGTTTTGGATTTTATTTAGGATGGAACTCAAAGTGTGTGTGTGTGTGTGTGTGTGTGTGTGGAAGTTTTATTAACAGAGTACATTAGACATGACTTCACTGTCATACCATAACACTGAAGCCTATGTCTTGGAAGGCTAGGATTTGCATATATTTTATCAATTCAAAATACAATATGGGAAAATACTGATTTTTCTGCATATTTCTTTATAAATCTCATTTCAATGCAGTTAACATAGCTTAAACATTATCTGATGTAAAACAGTGTCTTACTAAAATACAGAATCTCTATAAACTTCTAATCAGTTTCATGGTGGTTTTTTTAAAGCATATCGGTGCTGAAGGAGCCCTATTATCCCAGGACATCAAACTAGGATCAAGTGAGGCCCTGCTGAGTTCTAGAAAAAAGATTTCATTGGAATCCAGGGAGCTGGACAGCCAACTTCAAGAGGCTATTGAACCAGCTTACAGCAGTGACCAGGAAGAAAATATTCAGACCTCTGCTACGGAACAGATTGATGCTGATGATGAGGAGGAGTCTGAACAGGTAGGAGAAAGAGTCGAAAAATTAAAATCCTTTTTTCCCGGGGAGAATTTAAGAGTGATTAAAGTTATCTATAAAACACCCATGAGGCAGGAATGCATTGGAATTGTTTACAACTTCCTCTCCTTAGCAATATTTTAATTAGACTTCATACAATACTCTCTTGAATTTATCAGATAAGATGTAAAAGTAACCCCTCTGCAAAGGGAGAAATTCCCACTTCTTGAATGACATTTTACTTAGTCCTTTACAGTCCTCAAGCCCAGTTTTGACAGAAAGTCATTGCTTTTATCTGTTGCACCTAATTGTCTCTTCCTTGCTTCTTCAGATGGTGCCATGAAAGAAACCTCTTTAGGCCCCATGCAGGGACAGTGCCTTCAGGTGTCCAATGCAAGGACTTGAATATTAAGTTAAGATTTAGGCACTGCTGCATGTGATATGATGTTCCTTGATCTATGAGTTCCTGGCAGTAGCTAGGAACATGTATGAGAAGTTTAAGGTTTATTATGAGAAGTAGCATTTCTGAAAATGAATCTTTATCTGTTACTACGGCACAGATGGTAGTTTTTTCTACTCTCTATGATGTTTCCGCACATATGTAATACCTCTCAAAGACTGAAACCCCAGCCTTGAAATAGAACTGTATTAAAGAATCTGGATTTTCAGTTTATTTCATTTAATTGATACTGTGTTGATACTGCATCCTTGTGTGGTCTGTTTATTTTGTGTATTATACAGAACCAAATATTGACATTTTTTGCAGCTTATTGTGAATTTCCTCTTTGAAATTACACTATTTGCATTACAAACACATGACAAAATAGTATCTTGTGTGAGTGTACTGTAGTGCAGTGTCTTGTACTTCTTGCTCTTGCTGACACAAGTAAGTACAAAAGAATGAGTAAGCACAAAACAGGACTGTCATAAAAAGGTATACTAGTAGCTTAGTGTTTAATACTAGATGTGGTAACAATACTTTCACAGATTTTTCTAGGCCCTGAATCATTCTTGTGGCAGTACTCTGATGACAAGCTTATTCATCTCCCAGTACTAATCCTGACCTGTTCTAGCTGCTAATACATAATTCCTCTGATCAAGACTGTACAAAGAACTGTAGATTTTACTTCACAAGCTTTTTTTTTTTTTAAATCACAGGGGGTGCAGCAAAACTCACTGCAGAAATCAAAAGGTGGAAGAAAAAGACTTAATAGTCAAGCTGCTGAAAACGTTGAAAAACGGAGAAGTCTTAATCTCAACAAGTGTGAAATGCAGGTATGCAATTATTATTTTTACTTCTATTTTGCTATGCATTGTATATATGTCAAAGAAATCTGTTTTTCCTAGATATGCCATCTTCTGTTTAGGTCATGTATTAATATTCATGTCATTGAAATATTCATTTCTACGATGAAAGGCTATTCTTTTGGGGGCCAGAAAAAACAAGCAGCTCACCAAACCAATCAGCATTAACTTACACCAAAATAAATTATCTTTCCCTCTCTCTCCCAACTTCTGGCCAGCAATCTCTGCAGCATCCTTCATGTTGGCATTAGCAAGCATGTGGCTTTGCTGTAAATTAGATCTGGATGAAAATTTACTCTGAAAAGAAAAATAAATTTTCAGTGGCATGTGCTAGAGAGCATGATTCGTTTCTACTAGGGTTATAGGCAAAGGGAAAGGAGGAGAACAAAACTTTTGGCACAAGCACAGAGTAAGATTAGCTTAATCCAACTGTGAAACTTCAGTTATCATAAAAGGTTTAATCTAACTCCTGCCAAACGAAATTGCCTTTAGTTACTCATGCATTAACATAAGCTACTGTTTTGTATTTGAAGTAAGATGTTATTAAATGCCAAGCGGTAACTCTGAGCCATGGTGTTAGGTAATAGGTTGGACTTGATAATCTCAAAGGCCTTTTCCAACCTAGTTAATTTTGTGATATGGTAAGGATTGCCCTATCCATCTCCATACGATTCTATGCTGCAGAACACACTGGTGCTATGGCAGTTCTGTGAATGGAGGGAACTGCTGCATAAATGCAGGGATATGCTAACATTACCTGCACATTTCAAATTTCCACAGAGCTCCAAGGACCCTTCAGATGAAGAGTCAACCCAGTTGAATACTGAACTTCCATTTTCCTGCACAACTAGACAGCCACAGTCCCCTAGACAATTCAGCACAACCCAGAGCAACTCAATAATCATGAATATCCTGGGGGGAAGCACCTCTGTCAGAAACATCTGGACAGACCATCAGATCAGGCAGGCATTGTTTCCCAGCCGGCGCCTGCCTTATGACAATGAAGATGATGAAGATGATTATCAAATGTTTGTACCATCAGGGTCTACATCCAACACAAGTTCAGCTGTTGGTGGAGAAAGGAGAGGTTCTTCTGGACGTCCATGCAGCTGGCACTTGGGGATAGTGCACCAAAATGAGACTTCCAGGCCCACTCGTCACAAAATTGTTAGACGGGCAAGTAGTGCTGGTGAAAGTAACATGTGTCCAGCCAGCACAAGGTATAAAATAGGGGAGCGTGGTTCTCGAAGGGAAGTGAAGCTAGCAGAAGTCAGTAGTAGGAATGCATACCCCGAATCTTCAGAGGAGTTGACTATTGATGATATTGAACATGTTTATGATAACATAAGCTATGAAGACTTAAAGCTAATGGGTCTGACAAGAAGGGAGGAGACACGTCGCCGTCCCCAGAGATCTGCTAGAGACTCTCTCTACAAAGCTGAAAACAAAGGCAACTTAGATTCACCCTGCAAAAAGAGGACAGCAAATCAAAATAGGGCCTCCGGTCATGCTAGTAGGGAGGAGATACTGCTCAATAAAGAAGCACCTACTTCAAGTTTGGATGAGCTCAGGATTGTTGAAGACAACATTTATGACACAATAGTACTTCCAGAAACACCACTATTGAATTTTAAACGTGACCCCTCAAAATCCTCTAAAAGGAGGAGTTTTTCGGAAAAAGATTTTGCTTATTGTGACAATCTACAACATTTTGTTTCCGAAGAGAGTCTCCAGTTCAGTGAAGATGAAAGCCCTTATCATCGTGTTCCCATTTACAATGACTATTTGAGCTTAGTAGATAGCTCCTCGAACTCTGATTCGCTGTCCCATAAGTCTGCAGCAGATAAACTCTCAGAGGAAGTAGATGAGATTTGGAATGATCTGGAGAACTACATCAAGAAAAATGAAGAAAAGACAAGAGATCGTGTCCTAGCAGCGTTTCCTGTTTGTAAAGATGATATGCAGGAAAGGCTGCATGTTGGTAGTACACCCGAACTCAGTAAAGATGTAGAGTACTCACTGTCTACTCTCTCTCTGCCTGAAACTCCTATTTTCCCTAAAACTATGAAGCCCAGGGCTGCCACCATTAGTGAGGCTAGTCTCAGGCTTGAAGACACTACACTGTGCAAGGAGAACTCTTTTATGAGTCTAAACAGATCTTCCTTCTCCAGTGAGATGCCTTTTGTAGATAGTCTGTATGAACCTGCCAGTAATGTTCTGTCCAGTGGACATCCAGAGAGCATGGAAAATGACTTGGCTGTTGTGGATAAAACGAAGAACAGAGTTTTTATGATGGCAAGGCAGTACAGTCAAAAAATTAAGAAGGCTAACCAACTTTTGAAAGTTAAAAGTCCAGAGCAGGAACAGCCAGCTAGCAGACAACAGAAACTGAAACACAAAGATCTGGCTGCTATTCTGGAGGAGAAAAAACAAGGTGGTCCTGCTATTGGTATGTTAAAAACATTTCTATATGGATACATTTCTCAAGTAACTTTCAGTGAGCTTTATGTTCTGAACTGGAAGATTATGAATTTCTCTCACCTTGTTTGTTCAGTATCAGTATTGTATTTTCTGTGTTACCACTGAAATAAGTTTTCTGGGACTGTTTTAACATGAATAGCCCTTTATATCTTATTTCTTGTCACTAGTTGATAACTCTGGGAAGAATTAGTGGGGTGGTGTCAGGAAAGAGCAATTCAGCTGAGGCTCGAAATAAAAGTCATGCCTGAAGCATTATTGGCCTCTTTACAGAATTTCCCTTAATAGTGTGATCTTCAGAATTTGACTAAACTGCTTTAAGTCAGTTCACCTTCTATGTATGTTTGCTCAGGTACCATCCACAATCACAAACATAATGAATTGAGTCGCATAAGAAAGAGCGGGTGGTCTTACTCTATCTAATCGATGTGAAAAGTCATGGATATGCAACAGCTCTGGAACTGTTCTTGTCTATGATCAATTGAAACAAATTGAAAACATGGAGCCAGCAGACTCCATGCACTAGACTGTCATTTCTGCCTTCTTGTGATATTTATAGAAGTTCCTAAATATCTTATTTACCAGGCCATTTTTAGAATGTTATTTTCCATTTTAACTTGAAAAAAGCAGCATATTACTGGAACTGTGGGCTGCATTGTGTCCTGCATGACTACTCACTGTAGCGAGATATTTTACGCTGCTTTTTCTCAATACAGTGTACTGAAATGAGATGCAGAGGATCTTCCAGCCTCCATTGTTTCATGTTACTTTGTTGAGGCTGAATATATTGACGCAACTGAAAGCTCTTCTCTTGGTTGAATGTTTTGGGATTTTAAAATTTACACATGATTAATTGGAATTTGGAATGGACTGCCCAGGGAGGTGGTGGAGTCACCGTCCCTGGAGGTGTTTAAGAGAAGACTCGATGAGGAGCTCAGTGACATGGTCTAGCTGGGGGGTGTAGGGCTGGATGATCCTGGGTCCCTTCCGGCTCGGAGTGGCCTGCTAGACTGTGAGGGAACTAAGTTTGTGTTACCGCTCTGGGATGTGCTTTCGGTCTCTGTACGGGTGTTAGATGGTGAGTTGGACTAGATGATCCTTGTGGGTCCCTTCCAACTCATAATATTCTGTGATTCTGTGATTCTGTGAATGGATTCCTTGTCTCTGCTAAGTTAATTCTATCTCCTTTCTAGGTGCCCGAATAGCTGAATATTCCCAGCTTTATGACCAAATTGTGTTTAGAGACAGTACTCCTAAGGTCCAAAAGGAAGCTTGGGCCACTCCTCAAGAGTCATCAGCTGGAAGGTTTTCCACACCCATGGCCCCATCTACTCCCCATTCCCAGCCTGCCACTGAATGCTCAAGAGCAGAAGATTGGCTTTTGCATTCTACGTACAGTAATGGTGAGCTGGCTGATTTCTCTCCATGGTCTGAATCCCAGGACCCAAAGTCCAAGAACTCATATACAGAAGCTGGCACAAAAAACAATTTGAAGCAGTTGCCATCAGCTGGCTCAGTGCCATCCCTTCAGATTTCTAACCGTTTGCATGTCCCAGCACAGAGGTGGAGTGCCATTATAAGCCAACCGAATAAAGAAAACTTACATCAAGATCACGTCTATAACTCTCTTGGGAGGAGAGTAAACAATGTAAAACCACAGGCATACAGCAGGTCGCAGTCATCTTCCTCAATTGTGGTAAACAGGTCTGGAGAATCAATTGTATATGCTAATGAAATTGATAAGAAAAAGCTCCATTCGAATAGGAACTTCCAATTCAACAGTCATCAAACTCCTGGTATTGCTTCAGGATGTACAGGACTGGAGATGAGAAAGCACATCCCAGAAAACTGTTCAGATATGATTCTTCAGGATTCTCAAAAAGTCCTGAGAGTGAACAGGGCTTCCCCTCTGACAGCACAGATGGCCACTAAGAACTACTTTTCAAATTTCAAAGATTCTGAAGAAGGAGAAGGGGATGACGATGACTATGTTGAAATAAAGTCTGAAGATGAGGGATCTGACCTGGAGACTTCTCAGAACCAAACAAGGGAATCAGATCCTAAACTGCGTAATGCAGACGCTGCTCCTTCTGAAACACTTTGTGGCAAAACTGTGTCCTGCACTCCTGCAAAGTCTGCCAGCAGCAAACATGCACTTACCCCATATCTGACTGCATATAGTGATTCGGATAAACTGAATGACTACCTGTGGAGAGTACCATCTCCTAATCAGCAGAATATTGTCCAGTCTTTAAGGGAAAAGTTTCAGTGTCTCAGTTCAAGTAGCTTTGCTTGATGCTTTCAATAATTTCTAGCTGTATTGCCTTATCATGACAAAGTATATACTAGGACAATCAGTGCTGACATCATGTATTTCCATAATATTACACAATCAGGCATTGTAGCACAATAATATTGTAGGTAGATGTGAAATGTATCTTTTTTTAAATGGTTTAGAATCCTGGACATGAAAAAGACCACGTGCACACTTGTGTGGGGTCCCTCTCCATGGTGCAAGTGGACTTCTCATCTCCTATTGGACCTTCACATCTCTTCCCTTGTTTGGTGTGATACCCCTGATTCTTACCATTGAGTCAGGCGTGATGCTATTTGATTCTTAAAACATTTTATCACATTGAAAACTTAGTATCTGGACTTTACAGTTAGTGTCCAGTGTTCTGCCTCCAACCTGCATGATTACTCTACCTACATACAGGAAGGAGCATTTAGCTGTGCAGCTGCTCCTGTGATTGTGCAGACTTCTGAGCAGGGTTCTGGTAATTACATCAATAGACTATGTGTGCAGTTTCACATACTTTTTTGCACGTTACTTTTCATCAGACAGATTCCAAGTGTGTGGGACCAATGCATATGCTATGTTACATTAGAACAAGCTTCTTAGTTGTTTAGTAAAATCTAGTCCTAGTGCTTGTTAGCCTCTTCTACTTCCTGGAACTGCATAGTAGGCAGAAGACAGGCAGTGGTGGCTTTTTATGAGAACTTGTGGATGTGACACAGATCTCGTCTGGGGAATGGTTTTGGAAACAGAAGGGGAGCTCCACTGCTTGTGAAGAGGACTAGACCAGTTTTGGTATACCCAGTTACGGTGGTCTTTGTGACAATGCAAGCAAAATTTGAGTATCTTGTAGCTCAGCAGCTAGCAGTTGAAAGCTGCCGTGTGAGAGTTTGCAAAGTAGCTGTGTGTTCTACACAGTGACCTGCTGGGAGTTTGTTCAAGTCCCAAGGTCAGGTAACCCTGCAGGAGAATGTGGCTTGGCCAGGTACTTGGTCCAAATGCAGATCATGGGGCATGTTTGGTGTAGGTAGATGGTTCAGTGATAGTGATGGTTGAGTGCCAAGCAGCTGTCCCCAGGACATGCATCTACCGGAGCGGGAAAAAAGTGTATTTTCTAAATCAGTCAGGNCGTCCCCAGGGCATGCATCTACCGGAGCGGGAAATAACCCGTCCTGACAGAGAGAGTAAAAAGTGTATTTTCTAAATCAGTCAGGGCTGACTCTAATCCAACTTGTGTACAATAAAAGTAGCTTTAAAAATGAGAAAACATTCCATTCTTTTGCAAATCATGTATAAATATTGCTATTTAGAACAAGGACAGGCGTTCCAATATCATGCACACTTATTCCCCTTAGTCATCTTTGTTGCACAGCTTTGGATTGTGTTACTTGAAGGCACTGTACCTAAATATGTCTACACTGATCATCTTGTTTGACTTTTTTGGTGCTTAAATTCTTCAGATTACATGGATAAAGCCAGTACTGAGTTAAACATATCAACAAAAAAAAGGAGTTTCACTGAAATACTATTTTTACTAACCACATATCACTCCCCTCAGCTACAGGGCACTGTACTTCTGGAACAGCTTACGATTTACTACATTGGTTACCATGAGGAAAACCTGAAGTTATTAGCATACAGCTAATTACTTGTCGACTAAGATTTGAGGACTTGAATTTATTAGAGCAAATTAAATTATTTACCACATGTATCTTGCATTGGCTAGAAATTGTTATTTTGAGGGCTGGTTGGTCGTGGTACTTGCTAGCTCATACCACAGGGATACTTGTTACAGTCAGCAAATCCACTGTGATAAGACCTGTATCTATCTAGGAAAACCCGACTGAAAAATAATGTTGTACATATTTAAGATGCCGAGGTGTAGCAGAGCCCATATTTATTTAATATAGCTTGTAAAGTATTGTAAATATGGATAGAGGGTAAATCTGTGCGCGCACTTCTAGCTTTGTTTAAATGGCTTAGGGGAATGTTTAACTCGCATCTCATGCAATCAGTGGAGTTGGGGGGGGGTGGTTTAAAAAAAACCCAGCAGAAAAAGGGACTTATACGAGCATTGTAACTTCTCCCAGGGACCATTTCATACTATTTTTAATAAACGTTGAGTATGCAAACTTTGGACGCTGTTCCTTGCCTGGACCGGGGGGTGGGGGTCGGGAGAAAGTGAAGGGCGGGGTGAGGGAGAGGTGATGGTTTCTGCCCGCAGTAGCTGCTGTTTGGAGGTGATATGGCTGGGGGGAGTCGTTGCGGAAGCGAAAGGGGCTGAACGCCGGGGCGGGGAGCGGGCCGAGNGGCGGCGGCGCGGTGGCGGCGGCCACCCGGTAAGAGGCGCATGTGGGAGGCAGCGCTGGCTGATGCAACCCGGGGTGGGGATGATGGTGTGAGCATGGAGGGAGGAGGGGTAAAGGGGACCTTGGGGATGCTTCCTAACTCGGGGCGTCGGGTTGGGTTTTGGGGGGACCTCGTAGTAAAATGCCTCCCTCGCCCCAGAGCCACTCTTCTGGGTTGTTTTTTTTCTTGCTGTGGCTTTTGGGTTTTGTGGCAATTTCGGAGCGAGCAGAGTAGCTGTTACGTAGTGGTGGTTCAGGTAAGGATGTACGCGAGAGTTGCTGCGAAAACGTGTCCCTCGTCTCCCCCGTCCCAGTCAGCCTCTGCCGGGATAGTTTGCCACGGCACGAATTGGTCGTTGGCTTCTGCAAGGGGCAGAGGACGAAGTGCCAGAAATCCACTCTAGGCTGTGTTTTCCTCTGTTCCTCTTGTTTGCTGTGGGTGACAAACACACAGACGTGTTTCCTTCTACCTCTGCTGTGTAAGCATTATCTGCATATGCAGAAAGTAACGCCGGCAGCCCCTTAAACCAGAATTTTTTTTCCAGAAAGCATTCCCAGTGCCTGGCTGTCACCGGTTTTCCCAAGAAGCAGTGTGGCAGACAGAGCTCCTCTGTCTTCCTTCTGCCAGTGGTTTTGAATGGCATCCATGAAAGTAGCTAGTCTGCTGCTCTTGGAGCTGCTGTTAAACTGTGGCAGCCCCACGTGTTAAGGCTTCTGCATTTGTCGCTGCTCTGGATGACGGTATGGAAACCACGGACCCACCTGAGCCAGGAGTGCAGGGTGGTGATTCCCTTCTGCAGTAACTGTGGTGAGGCTGGACGAGCTGCCTTATGCATTTGCACAGTCTAGCTATAAAGTTTTGCACGTGTTGGAGCAATGATGCACATAGCTGTTAAAAAAAATAAAATTGCCCTGTTAAGGTTTTCTGTACCTGCCTGCTGAACTGCAGCCCTCACTGTTTACATCCAACCATAATTTTGGTAATTAAAAGCGTAAGTGCCTAAGCATTTAGGTTTTATTGTTGTCTAAGGTAAGTTTCTACTGACTAATGTTAGGAAGGTTTATTTGTTAAATATTTGCTTGTTACTGTGTTGCAGCAAAATCACTGAGAATGCAAAGGAATCCTTGGCCTCTCTTAAGAGAAAAAATCCTCACATTGAGCCAACACTTGCCATTATTCAGGTAAAGTACCTCTGTACGCTCACAGGCTTTGGGAGATCTCCTTCAGTACCGCTACTTGTCTGACACTTGAGAAGTGCACAATGCAGGAAGTAATTTTTATTCTTTTTTAATAAAGAATATTATCTGCTTTATTATAAAGCAGAGTGATAGGAAGAGGTAATTTCACCAAACTGTAGATTACCCTTCTTCGGGCCTGAAACAGCCATGGCAGATTTCAGACTGGGAGAGCTTTGCAAAGGAAGGGGACAAGCTAAATAAAGTTTCAAGCTAAATAAAGGTCAAGAACAATTGCATACTTAGCTTGAAACTTTTTTTGCAATCCTGAACAAAGTGTTTATGTGCCTGAAAATATGGGCCTTCCTTCACCTCCCACCCTGAAATAGCATCGCCTTAGTTAATGAAAGAGGCTGTAGCTTCCTGTCAGCCTTGTTACCTTTGAGCAGCTGCAGCTTTTCACTGTGTTACTGCTGTTCTGGGGAGAGGAAAACCATACTCACAGGTCCTCACAGGTCCTAGTCAGTAACCTGCAGCCTCTGTGAAATAAGCGCTTTGTGTAAAGCGTCAGCATCCTGCAGAAGCAGCAGCACCTTCTGATGTGAAGGAATCTTGCAGTAATTGAGAGCTGTTGTTTTACTAACGCTGTGAAGAGCTTTCCATCCCACTGATGCTACCATCTCTGAGACAGACAAAATGAGAGATGAGGATTGCTATCCTGACAAAGCTGAAAGATGTTCCTCTATAGATACCTTAAGGTTTCAAAACCAGATAACTAGGGATGTTTGTCATTCAGAGTGGGACCCAGAGCCATGCAGCCACAAGTGGTTTTATCCTGTTTCCTAGGATAGTGGTATTAGTTTTGAAGGGGCACACTCGGAAACTTTGAGCCAATAGGTTTTAATTTTAAAACTAAACTGTAAGTATTTTCTAAGTACTGATAGTAAATCTGAGTAATGTAGCACCAGTTTTATTTCAGTAGGTCTCCTAGTGAGGCTGTCTGAACGGACTCTTCCATCTCTTACCCTCCGTGGTAATTGTGTTTAATCTTTTCTCAAAGCCTTCTAAGGCTGCAAGCTTAAGGACTGGTGGGAAATCAATGACCTGTCTTCTTAGTAACCTGTTGTTTTTCACTCCTGTTTTGTCTTCATCCTGTTGCACCATGGACTGGGCTCATGGTGGCTTCCTTTGTTCCACATTCATCCCTTGAGTATGGTTTTCTCAATGTCCATATGCATGTTTTATGCTGGCACAAGGGAAGGCACAAAAAAGCCTCTTTTCCCTGTTTACCCAGCTTGGTTTGCATCATGAGGTTGCTGTAGGAACATGTGGCCTGGATCCTTCTGGGTGAAATTCACCCAAGCTATGTTTGCCAGCTGTCAGTCACCCTAGCTCTAGTCTGGTTGTAAGGACTGAAGCAGAGCTCCTTTTAAGTGTGTATTTGTTGGTACAAGGAAGACATGCTTTAGTCTACAAATGCTTTTGTGGTGTGCTGCTCCACCAGGTAATATAGGCAGAGCCTTGGAATTCATGCTGCTCCCCATGTGCCTCAGAGGAGCTGAGGGAGGGCAGCAAAGTTACCTCCTTTGCCAATCACTCCTGGGTAGCAGCAATTGGCATCACATGGCACCCCCTCTTCAGCAGTATTGGGAATGAGGAGTTGCAGACTGAGGCTACTGTGGAATGGTTTTAGGACTGTTCTTTTCCTCTTCAGTCAACTGAACCTGAATTGATACTGATAACCTGCATTGCTTATTATCTATGTTGAACCTAGGTTGAAGCTGGTGGGTGCTTCTTTGTTTTGTTGGAGCTGAAAATGAAAATATAGCATCAGGATCCTGCTTACCAATGGAGCTGTTGCCCTGCAAAGTTCAGCAATCCCCTGCACTCTCCTGTCCTGCCCTTATGCTCTGCCAGCCCATGTCCTGAGCTCTGGCCTCACCTGTGCTGCTCTGTGGATTTAATGGGAAACTGCTCAGGGCAGGGACAGGCAGGGACTTTCTGCGCTGCTGGTGCTGCAACGGCAGGGACATTACAGGGGACAATGTGGTACCACCAGTTTTTCCATCTCAGTTGAACTTCTCCAACAATGAGTGTGTGGCTACATTTCCACATTTACTGGCATAGGGGAGCAGCTGCTGAGCTGTCCTTAGGCCTGTCTCATCTCTTGCCACAGTGTGAGCTCCACGGACTGTTTCAATGCATCAGACTCTCTGCTGCCACTCACTTCTAGCCGCCAGATCGGCGGAGTGGGATGCTTGTGGTGTGGTGCCAGGAATGCTGGCAGTGCAGGGAGGGAGCTGGGGGATGGAGGGCAAGCCCTCGTTTGGCACAGGAGCTGCCTCTTACTGTGAAACCTGTCCTTTTAAATGCTTTGTTTTTCACTGTCAGCAGCCTTGACCTATTGGGGATTAAGAAAAATGGCCTTCTGCTTCTTTCTTAGAATTGTTAGGCTTTTTATTTGTTTGTGTACCAGTAGACACAAACCTTGTCCTGCTTTTTTGTGTAGACATGTGCATTAGTGTACTCACCTTTTAAAATTTACTGTTTTAAAACTCCATTTCTGTTTTGTTCTTCAAGGCGCATAATGATCCTCTGATTCAAGAAACAAACAAGAACTTTGCCAAAGAGGTAAGTTTTAGCTGGTACATCTATTATTAATCAACAATTACTTGCCTTTGGTAATTTTACATATTTTCTTCTGACAGGTTGGTCTGCGTGCTGTTCACATCTCTCTCCCTGAAGGGAGCAGCAAGGATGAGGTAACTGAAGTACCTGAAAGACTCTTCTTTTTTTTGCTTTTGTCATACACTTTCCTTTATTGCTGACGTTTGTTAGTACTTTGACTGACTTGTATTCATTTAAGTTAGACTTGGAATTACCTTAGTTCAAATAGCAAGTTTCATTCCCTTGCTGGCAAGAGTGAGGAAAAAGATAATTGATGGGTTTGTCAGGGTAGAATCAATAAAGTAATGTTTTGATTTTGCATCAAGCATTTGACTGTAGCATGCCCTTATGCTGATGCATGGATCCCGGCTCACACAGTTGTTCTTGCCCATGTTATTCAGATAAATAAATGATTGATGGGTGGGGTGGGTGGTAAATTTATTTGTTTGTTAATTGATCCTTTATTCTCTTGTTAGCCACACAGGTGAAGGGCGGGACCATCTCCTGGCCATTCGAGTGTAGGAGCCCTGTGTCCCTGAGCTCAGCAAACGGGTCTGGCGTGTCAGTGAGGGTGTGGCACTGCAGCTCATAGGCAGGGGTGCAGGTGCTCTCCTGGTAGTGGGTTATTTTGTTTGTTTGTTTGGGGTTTTGTTTGTTTTCGAGGTTTTCTTTGTTTGGTTGGGTTTTTTTCTCTTTTCCTTTTTTCCTCCCCTCTTCTCTCTCCCCCCACCCCCCAGCAGTAGTTTTTAAATGATCAAAAACCATTGCTAGCAGAAGTACTGACACAAACAGAACCTGTCCAGCAGCTGTCCAGACCCCTGACTGCAGGAAATCCTGAAGCCTGCTGGTGGTACCAGAGAACAGTGCAAAAAACACCTGCGTGCAATGTGAGCAGGTGAATGAACTGCTCTGCATGGTGGCAGAGCTTAAGAAATTGGTAGCCCTGTGTTCCTTACAATCAGCCAGAAGGAAGAGATCTAGTAGATGAGGGATAGTGGAAAGGGGTCTCTTCTCATGGAGGTAATAAAATTCCCTCCTGTCCCCCACCATCTTTTTTAGGTGTTGCTTCAGAACATGTATGAGGCCTTGGCTCCAGAGGGTCAGACAGATGAGAATGAAGAAAATAATTTGTCTGCAGAGTCTCTCAGTCACATTTTGTCTGTCAGAGGGATCACAACCTCTGTTACTGAAAAGAAGAGCAGTCGTAGTGGGTTGATTTGTTGTGGGGTAGGAGCACAGGTGGTGTTCTGCTCTGTTCCTTCAGTGGCATGAATACTGAAATGAACAGGAGAACTCACGTGATCAGTGGCTCAAGGGCTGGTACCCTCTGCAGAATTTTGGGTTCTTTGATCATAGAGCAACTTTCACTGCACCTGGCCTCCTAGAACCAGATGGCCTCCGTCTGTCTAAAAAGTACAAAAGGATTCTAGCCCATGAGTTGGCAGGGCTCATTGAGAGGGCTTTAGACTAGATTTGAAGGGGGAAGGGGATGAAACCAGGGTCTCTAGAGATGAGACTCAGGGTGGTGAGCCAGAATCAGGGGTGAAGTCAGCAGCCAAGCTGAAGTACATGTACACTAATGCACGCAGTATGGGTCACAAACAAGAGGAGCTGGAAGCCTTGGTACAGCAGGAAAGCTGTGATGTAGTCACCATCATGGAAATGTGGTGGGATGAATCACATGACTGGTGTGCTGCGATGGATGGCTACAAGCTCTTCAGGAGAGACAAGTGAGGGAGAAGGGGTGGAGAGGTGGCCCTGTATATTAGGAAGGCTCTTGACGCTGTGGAACTTGAGATTAATGATGATCAGGTTGGGTGCCTATGGATAAGAATCAGAGGGAAGGCAAGCAAGACTGACATCATGGTTGGAGTCTGTTATAGACCATTTAACCAGGATGAAGAGATAGATGTATTATCACACACAGAGAATATTCTGAGCTGGAAGGGACCCACAAGGATCATCGAGGCCAACTCTTAAATGGCACGACTGCCTCCCTGGCAGGAATCGAACCCCTGGTCTCCCGCATGAGAGATGGGGACACTCACCACTCTACTGAAGTGGATTTCCTGTAAGCATCTGGAGGATGTCTCAAGATTGCCAGCCCTTGTTCTTGTAGGAGACTTTAACTTGCCAGATGTCTGCTGGGAACTCAATACAGCTGAGAGTAGACAGTCTAGAAGGTTCTTAGAGTGTATGGAGGACTGTTTCTTGTCACAGCTGGTAAGCAAGCCTACTGGGGTAAGGCTCTGCTGGACCAGCTCTTCACAAATAGAGAAGGGCTTCTGGGAGATGTGGTGGTTGGAGGCTGTCCGGAGTGCAGCAACCATGAAATAATAGTTTTCATACACAGTGAAACAAGGAGAGGCATCAACAAAGCTTCCACACTGGACTTCCAGAAGGCGAATTTGCCTTATTCTAGGGACGAACTGGAGGAGTACTTGGGAAAAAGCCATTAAAAACAGAGGCATCCAGGAAGGATGGACACACTACAAGAAAGAATTCTTGAAGGCGCAGGCTTCCCGATGTGGTGAAAGCTGAGCTGACAGGGAAGATGAGCGGTCTGGATGAGCAAGGAGCTCTTGGAGGAGCTAAGGGAAAAAGAGTGGGTGTATCACCTTTGGAAAGAGAGGGAGGTAACTCAGGAAATGTTTAAGGATGTTGTTAGGTCATGCAGGAAAAAAAATAGAGAGGAAAAAGCCCAGTTAGAAATTAAACTGGCCCCTTTTGTGAAGAGTAATAAAAAATATTTTTATAAATACATTAATGGCAAAACAAGGGGCAAGGACAACCTCCATTCTCTATTGGACGTGGAGGGGAATATAGTAACTAAAAATGAGGAAAACACAGAGGTACCTTTGCCTGAATTTTCAGTAGTAAGACAGGTTGTCTTCAGGACAATTGGCCTTTTGAGCTGGTAGATGGGGTCAGGGTGCAGTATAGCCCCCCTGTAATCCAGGAGGAAGCAGTTGGAGACGTGCTGAGCCACTTGGATCCTCACAAATCTGCAGGACCAAGTGGGATCCATCGTAGGGTGATGAGAGCTGGCAGATGAGCTCACCANGATGAGAGCGGGCAGATGAGCCCACCAAGCCACTCTCCATCATTTATCAACAGTCCTGGCTCACTGGAGATGTCTCAGGTGCCTGAAAGCTGGCTAGTGTGATGCCCATCCACAGGTAGGGCCAGAAGGAGGATCTGGGAAATTGCAGGCCTGTCAGCCTGACCTTGGTGCCAGGCAAGATTATGGAGCAGATCATCGTGAGTGCTATCACATGGCACCTACAGGATGGCCAGGAGATCAGACCCAGCCAGCATGGATTTAGAAAAGACAGGTCCTGCCTGACCAGCCTGATCTCCTTTTATGACCAGGCAACCTGCCTGGTGGATGAGGGAAGGCTGTGGATGTAGTCTACCTGGACTTCAGCAAAACCTTTGACACTGTCACCCATAGCAAACTCCTGGAAAGGCTGGCGGCCCACGAGTTGGAAAGGTGCACCCTTCACTGGGTTAAAAACTGGTTGGATTGCTGTGTTGCTACCAGTGTCCCCTGGGATCAGTGTTGGTCCAGTCCTGTTCAGTATCTTTACTGATGATCTGAATGAGGAGATTGAGCCCACCATTAGCAAGTTTGCAGATGACACCAAGTTTGGAACAAATGTTGAGCTGTTAGAGGGTAGGAGGGCTCTGCAAAGGAACCTGGACTGGCTGTATAGATGGGCTGAATCCAACAATATGACATTTAACAAGTCCAAGTGCCAGGTCCTGCGTTTTGGCCACAACACCCCGCAGAGCTACAGGCTGGGGTCAGAGTGGCTGGAGAACAGTCAGACAGAAAGGAACCTGGGGGTACTGGTCACCAGGCAGCTGAACATTAGCCAGCAATGTGCCCAGGTGGCCAAGAAGGCCAATGGCATCCTGGCCTGTATCAGGAGTAGTGTGGCCAGCAGGACTAAGGAAGTCATTCTTCCCCTATACTCGGCACTGGTTAGGCC
>WEKX01023647.1:454025-475115 GCA_013390025.1 Pitta sordida
CATGGTTGGAGTCTGTTATAGACCATTTAACCAGGATGAAGAGATAGATGTATTATCACACACAGAGAATATTCTGAGCTGGAAGGAACCCACAAGGATCATCGAGGCCTACTCTTAAATGGCACGACTGCCTCCCTGGCAGGAATCGAACCCCTGGTCTCCCGCATGAGAGATGGGGACACTCACCACTCTACTGAAGTGGATTTCCTGTAAGCATCTGGAGGATGTCTCAAGATTGCCAGCCCTTGTTCTTGTAGGAGACTTTAACTTGCCAGATGTCTGCTGGGAACTCAATACAGCTGAGAGTAGACAGTCTAGAAGGTTCTTAGAGTGTATGGAGGACTGTTTCTTGTCACAGCTGGTAAGCAAGCCTACTGGGGTAAGGCTCTGCTGGACCAGCTCTTCACAAATAGAGAAGGGCTTCTGGGAGATGTGGTGGTTGGAGGCTGTCCGGAGTGCAGCAACCATGAAATAATAGTTTTCATACACAGTGAAACAAGGAGAGGCATCAACAAAGCTTCCACACTGGACTTCCAGAAGGCGAATTTGCCTTATTCTAGGGACGAACTGGAGGAGTACTTGGGAAAAAGCCATTAAAAACAGAGGCATCCAGGAAGGATGGACACACTACAAGAAAGAATTCTTGAAGGCGCAGGCTTCCCGATGTGGTGAAAGCTGAGCTGACAGGGAAGATGAGCGGTCTGGATGAGCAAGGAGCTCTTGGAGGAGCTAAGGGAAAAAGAGTGGGTGTATCACCTTTGGAAAGAGAGGGAGGTAACTCAGGAAATGTTTAAGGATGTTGTTAGGTCATGCAGGAAAAAAAATAGAGAGGAAAAAGCCCAGTTAGAAATTAAACTGGCCCCTTTTGTGAAGAGTAATAAAAAATATTTTTATAAATACATTAATGGCAAAACAAGGGGCAAGGACAACCTCCATTCTCTATTGGACGTGGAGGGGAATATAGTAACTAAAAATGAGGAAAACACAGAGGTACCTTTGCCTGAATTTTCAGTAGTAAGACAGGTTGTCTTCAGGACAATTGGCCTTTTGAGCTGGTAGATGGGGTCAGGGTGCAGTATAGCCCCCCTGTAATCCAGGAGGAAGCAGTTGGAGACGTGCTGAGCCACTTGGATCCTCACAAATCTGCAGGACCAAGTGGGATCCATCGTAGGGTGATGAGAGCTGGCAGATGAGCTCACCAAGCCACTCTCCATCATTTATCAACAGTCCTGGCTCACTGGAGATGTCTCAGGTGCCTGAAAGCTGGCTAGTGTGATGCCCATCCACAGGTAGGGCCAGAAGGAGGATCTGGGAAATTGCAGGCCTGTCAGCCTGACCTTGGTGCCAGGCAAGATTATGGAGCAGATCATCGTGAGTGCTATCACATGGCACCTACAGGATGGCCAGGAGATCAGACCCAGCCAGCATGGATTTAGAAAAGACAGGTCCTGCCTGACCAGCCTGATCTCCTTTTATGACCAGGCAACCTGCCTGGTGGATGAGGGAAGGCTGTGGATGTAGTCTACCTGGACTTCAGCAAAACCTTTGACACTGTCACCCATAGCAAACTCCTGGAAAGGCTGGCGGCCCACGAGTTGGAAAGGTGCACCCTTCACTGGGTTAAAAACTGGTTGGATTGCTGTGTTGCTACCAGTGTCCCCTGGGATCAGTGTTGGTCCAGTCCTGTTCAGTATCTTTACTGATGATCTGAATGAGGAGATTGAGCCCACCATTAGCAAGTTTGCAGATGACACCAAGTTTGGAACAAATGTTGAGCTGTTAGAGGGTAGGAGGGCTCTGCAAAGGAACCTGGACTGGCTGTATAGATGGGCTGAATCCAACAATATGACATTTAACAAGTCCAAGTGCCAGGTCCTGCGTTTTGGCCACAACACCCCGCAGAGCTACAGGCTGGGGTCAGAGTGGCTGGAGAACAGTCAGACAGAAAGGAACCTGGGGGTACTGGTCACCAGGCAGCTGAACATTAGCCAGCAATGTGCCCAGGTGGCCAAGAAGGCCAATGGCATCCTGGCCTGTATCAGGAGTAGTGTGGCCAGCAGGACTAAGGAAGTCATTCTTCCCCTATACTCGGCACTGGTTAGGCCACACCTTGAGTACTGTGTTGAATTCTGGGCCCCTTGGTTTAAGAAAGATGTTGAACGTGTTCAGAGAAGTGCAACAAAGCTGGTGAGGGGTCTGGAACACAAGACTTCTGAGGAGCAGCTGAGGCAACTGAGTTTGTTTAGCCTGGAGAAGAGATGGCTCAGGGGGAATGTTATTGCTCTCTACAACTACCTGAAAGGAGGTTGTAGCCAGATGGGGGTTAGTCTCTTCTCCCAGGCAACCAGTGGCGGAACAAGAGAGCATAGTCTCAAGTTGCAGCAGTGGAAGTTTAGGCTGAATGTTAGGAAGAGCTTCTTCACAGAGAGAGTGATTGGCCACTGGAATGGGCTGCCCAGGGAAGTGGTGGAGTCACTATCCCTGGAGGTGTTTAGAAAAGACTCAGTGTGGCACTTAGTGCCGTGATTTTGTTGATAAGGTGGTGTTAGGTAATAGGTTGGATTTGATGATCTCAAAAACCTTTTCCAATGTAGTTAATTCTGTGCGTCCATAATATTTAAAGTATATATTCACAGGCTCACAGGTTATTCTGAGTTGGAAGGGACTCACAGGATCATCTAGTCCAATTCCCAAGTGGACGCCCACCCAGGGATCAGGCCCACAAGCATGAAACCATGGACACCACACTCCATCCATCCAAGCCTCCCACCAACTAGACCATGTCACTGAGCTTCTCATTGAGTCTTCTCTTAAACACATCCAGGGATGGCGACTCCACCAACTCCCTGGGCAGACCATTCCACTGGGGGATCACTCTGAAAAAACTCTTCCTGACGTCTAGTCTAAACCTCCCCTGGCATAGTTTAAGGCCATGTCCTCTTGTTCTGGTGTTGTCAACCTGAGAGAAGAGATTCACAGCCACCTGAGTGCAGCCTCCCCTCAGGTAGTTGTAAACAGCAATCAGGTCAGCTCTGAGTCTTCTCCAGAACCCCAGCTCCTGCAGTCGCTCCCCATAGGGCTTGTCCTCCAGTCCTTTCACCATCCTTGTCGCCCTTCACTGGGCCCTCTCAAGCAGTTCAACATCCTTCTTAAACTGGGGAGCCCAGAACTGGACACAGTACTCAAGATACTTTAGATCATTGTGAGTTCTCCATTGCGACCTTGCTGATTTGTGAGAAATTTTTCTTGCAGATCTGCCTCAGTGATTCATGAGGCTTCCCGGCTGATGCATGCGCAGTGCCTCTGTTTTGCTGAGGGGCAACGCCAGCGCTCCCTGTGGAGTGGGACTGGCCTGGCCCTGCGGGGAGGGTGCAAGGTGCCTCTTGCTCCTGTGGTGCTCTGCCCCGGTCCCTGCCCACTCCCGTGTGTCCTCATGCCCTGTCCCTATAGTGGAAGGCTCACGCCGTGGGATGCCCCGGGCAGCTGCTGAGACCCAGGGCAGCAGTGCTCAGTGACTGCATGCCCGGTGCACCAGGGGATGACGTAGCCCCAGGGAAAGTGGGTCTGGGATGGCCACGGCAGCGGTGGGGCAAGTTGTACAAGCTCAGATGTCAAATATGACCAGTTATAAACCACTTGAACTTGCATCTGGTTCAGTATTTGAAATTCATAAACTTGTGCAGTGCATTGTCAACGTAATTCTTCACAAAATAATTGTCAGCTCTTAGGATAAGGGTGTTTTGAGGAGGCAAATTGGTATAGGCTGGTTTAATAAAATGAATTTTCTCTTGTATAATTGTTTTTTCTAGTGTTACAACTTTTTGTCCGTGTTCTGTATTGGGATGTGATCTGGTCCAATTTTGAACTATGTTTAACTAAGGTATCTTGTTTCTAAAACTATCTTGTGAAACTATTAGAATGATGAGCATTTACTGAGATTTGAAATGGTGAAAGAGAAAATGCTTTTGGTGGAATAATCTCACGTAATATGTGTTTATTTTATAAGGTGTTTAGAATAGAGTCAGATAATTTGGTAAGCCATGGAAATACCGTATGAGCTGAGGAAAGCAGGTTACTGCCTTTTCATTTAGAAGTTGCAGTAATATGCAAAGAAAGCAAAGGTGGCTGCAAAGTAATTTTAAAAAAATACAGGTTTTACCTCCTTATAATTAGATTCTCCTTTTATCTGTTGTTCTGATTTTTAATGCTTTTTATTAACTTTTCAGATTGTCAGTGAAATCTTGAGACTTAATGAGGATCCTAATGTGCATGGCCTTGCCCTTGACCTCCCAGAAAGCTTATGTAGCAGTAAGGTATTAAACACTGTGAAACCAGAAAAGGATGTGGATGGGTAAGTGAAGCACGGAGAAGTACGTAATATTAGCAGACACAAGGCTGATGGCTCTGTAAAACCAATTTTCCTCTGTGCTTTTCAGTAATAGATTCCTCAGTCAATGTGTCTAGCTTTGCTATTGAGCAGTGATAAAAGATGCCTCTGAATCAATGAGTCTTCTGCAGAAGTAATTTTGATCATTATCTTTTTAATCTTTACATAATGTATATTTCAGCACATGGTTTTTTCGAAAAAATAAACCCCAAAGTTCAATTTAGTGATGATACTTAAGGTTTATTTCAGTACTTCAATAATACAAATGATATTCACAAAGTACTGAATTTTGACAAGAAGAATTGATGGAAAAATTGCAGAGAAGATTTTAACTTCCTTATGGTGCTCTCTCATGACGGCAGAGCAGGCTATAGTTTGGACCCATTAGCACAACTTTCCAATCACTATTGAGTTACACTGCTCTCTGAAGAGACCCTTGGTGTAATTTAGGTGTTTGCATTACCATTTTACTGCTCTTGGAGCCTTTCTGCTCTCGACTGCAGGCTATTACCCTTTTTTTATCCTTTTTTTTTTTTTTTTNGGTCAGCTCTGAGTCTTCTCCAGAACCCCAGCTCCTGCAGTCGCTCCCCATAGGGCTTGTCCTCCAGTCCTTTCACCATCCTTGTCGCCCTTCACTGGGCCCTCTCAAGCAGTTCAACATCCTTCTTAAACTGGGGAGCCCAGAACTGGACACAGTACTCAAGATACTTTAGATCATTGTGAGTTCTCCATTGCGACCTTGCTGATTTGTGAGAAATTTTTCTTGCAGATCTGCCTCAGTGATTCATGAGGCTTCCCGGCTGATGCATGCGCAGTGCCTCTGTTTTGCTGAGGGGCAACGCCAGCGCTCCCTGTGGAGTGGGACTGGCCTGGCCCTGCGGGGAGGGTGCAAGGTGCCTCTTGCTCCTGTGGTGCTCTGCCCCGGTCCCTGCCCACTCCCGTGTGTCCTCATGCCCTGTCCCTATAGTGGAAGGCTCACGCCGTGGGATGCCCCGGGCAGCTGCTGAGACCCAGGGCAGCAGTGCTCAGTGACTGCATGCCCGGTGCACCAGGGGATGACGTAGCCCCAGGGAAAGTGGGTCTGGGATGGCCACGGCAGCGGTGGGGCAAGTTGTACAAGCTCAGATGTCAAATATGACCAGTTATAAACCACTTGAACTTGCATCTGGTTCAGTATTTGAAATTCATAAACTTGTGCAGTGCATTGTCAACGTAATTCTTCACAAAATAATTGTCAGCTCTTAGGATAAGGGTGTTTTGAGGAGGCAAATTGGTATAGGCTGGTTTAATAAAATGAATTTTCTCTTGTATAATTGTTTTTTCTAGTGTTACAACTTTTTGTCCGTGTTCTGTATTGGGATGTGATCTGGTCCAATTTTGAACTATGTTTAACTAAGGTATCTTGTTTCTAAAACTATCTTGTGAAACTATTAGAATGATGAGCATTTACTGAGATTTGAAATGGTGAAAGAGAAAATGCTTTTGGTGGAATAATCTCACGTAATATGTGTTTATTTTATAAGGTGTTTAGAATAGAGTCAGATAATTTGGTAAGCCATGGAAATACCATATGAGCTGAGGAAAGCAGGTTAC
Source organism: Pitta sordida (assembly GCA_013390025.1). Taxonomy (NCBI): domain Eukaryota; kingdom Metazoa; phylum Chordata; class Aves; order Passeriformes; family Pittidae; genus Pitta; species Pitta sordida. The sequence continues at coordinate 460,006 of WEKX01023647.1, forward strand.
TGCCTTTTCATTTAGAAGTTGCAGTAATATGCAAAGAAAGCAAAGGTGGCTGCAAAGTAATTTTAAAAAAATACAGGTTTTACCTCCTTATAATTAGATTCTCCTTTTATCTGTTGTTCTGATTTTTAATGCTTTTTATTAACTTTTCAGATTGTCAGTGAAATCTTGAGACTTAATGAGGATCCTAATGTGCATGGCCTTGCCCTTGACCTCCCAGAAAGCTTATGTAGCAGTAAGGTATTAAACACTGTGAAACCAGAAAAGGATGTGGATGGGTAAGTGAAGCACGGAGAAGTACGTAATATTAGCAGACACAAGGCTGATGGCTCTGTAAAACCAATTTTCCTCTGTGCTTTTCAGTAATAGATTCCTCAGTCAATGTGTCTAGCTTTGCTATTGAGCAGTGATAAAAGATGCCTCTGAATCAATGAGTCTTCTGCAGAAGTAATTTTGATCATTATCTTTTTAATCTTTACATAATGTATATTTCAGCACATGGTTTTTTCGAAAAAATAAACCCCAAAGTTCAATTTAGTGATGATACTTAAGGTTTATTTCAGTACTTCAATAATACAAATGATATTCACAAAGTACTGAATTTTGACAAGAAGAATTGATGGAAAAATTGCAGAGAAGATTTTAACTTCCTTATGGTGCTCTCTCATGACGGCAGAGCAGGCTATAGTTTGGACCCATTAGCACAACTTTCCAATCACTATTGAGTTACACTGCTCTCTGAAGAGACCCTTGGTGTAATTTAGGTGTTTGCATTACCATTTTACTGCTCTTGGAGCCTTTCTGCTCTCGACTGCAGGCTATTACCCTTTTTTTATCCTTTTTTTTTTTTTTTTTCTTCATGTCAGGAAAAAAATCTGAAAATCTTGCAAATTAGTTACCTTTCCATTGTCAGGAGTAAAGGAGATGGTCAGAAAATGGAAAATTTGGAGCATCCTTGTGTATGAGAGAGAATGAAGTGCAAGATGGAAATACTCAAGTTGCCCCTACCGAGCCAGCCTGAGCCCAGGAGGATGTGTTGCCTCCGGCTTGGCTTGCTTTGGTCTGGCAGCACTGGTCTAGTCTGACTTCAGCCACTGAGGTGTTTTGGCCCAGTGTGCTGTGGGCAGCCCATCATGGCAAGTAAAGAGCTGTCTGTGTATCATGGTATTGTGTTACTTGCTCAGACTCGCAGATCCGTTTCCTGGCCTCTCTTGAGGCTCAATGTTTGTCTAACTGGGGTGTGGGATGATGAAAATCAGCTGAACTACATGACTATCTCAGGATTTGCTTTTATAAAATATGTTTGCTCTTCAGATTAGCTGTTAGCCATGTTAGAAGCATTGCTGAGGATTTATGTTACACAAATTTTTTTTATGTTAAATTACTTTATTTTTCCCCTGCAGATTATCCAGTGTAAACGTAGGACGCTTGGTACATGGTGATGTCCCTGATTGTCTGGTTTCTCCTACAGCATGTGCTGTAATGGAGCTTCTTGAAGATCTAGGTGAGTCCTTCTATCATAACTATTACATTAATTTTAGCATAATTATTTTTCTCAGTTTTAATCCTGACTGAGAGACAAATAATAATATCACGTCTATTTTAATTTGTCTCTTATTCTCACCTGACATGTGCTTGTCTCCTGCTAGTGAGGAACCTCAGTGAGGTCTGAATGTAGTATTTGCAGAATCGGGTTTATCTTACAGATTTTAGGTATTAGGCAGGGATTAGCTGCCATCAGCAGATTTCATCTCACTGAAGCACATGACATCTGAGTCTTCAGAATGAAAAATACAAACATCACTTGGGGATTTAATTTGACAGTTTTGATTAGTGTAAACAGTTGGAGAAACCCAGGTCTGCCTGTTAATTGCTGCTGAGAAAATCTTTTGGTTTGGGCTGTGTTGTGTAAATGCTGACACTGAGATGGCATATTTAAACAGGCTGGTTTACAGCATGTGAAGACACTGTTAGTTTAGGGCAGTGTTTCAGAAGTTGTCTTTCTTACAGTGATTCATAATTGTTGAAATGAGGATTTCTGTAACAGAACAGTAAACAGGAGGTGAAATGTACTTAGTAACAAACAAGAATGATAATATTTGTACAAAATACCAGAAAGCCAGAAAAGCAGTATTTGCTTACTATTATTTTGTAATTTTGTAAGAGCAGTATTTGCTTAGAATTTGGGGAGTAGCCAGTAAACCACTTAAAACCTGTGGTTTGTGTCACTGCACAAACTCTGAAAGACTTGCCTGTGCTGGCACAGCTGTTGTAATTGTGCAGGAACATGGCACTGTCCTGTTGTGAGCCGCTTTGGTGGCATTTCTGGAGGGATTTGGCAATGAGTGGTCTGGTCAAGGCAGATGTCCATGTGACTGCTCCAACTCTGTTCCCAGTGGAACCTGGTGCTTGTGCCTTTGCAGCCAAGAGCAGCTGAGCAACTTGCATTGTGTCATGCAGGTGGAAAGACAGTGGTGCTGGTGGGAGCTGACGGCGCAGTTGGTGCTGCCTTGCAGAGCATGCTGCAGAGGAAGGGAGCAGTGGTTGTGAGCTGCCAGTGGAAAGCCCCACAGCTTCAGAATGAGGTGAGTGCTCTTCTGTGTGCCCTGGGTCATCCTGCATTCCCACTATCAGGGCATCCCTCTCAGCTAGTCCCCTGGCACTACATCCCTTTGCTGTCATTCCAAAGAGGAAAACTTGTTGCAGGTCTTGCTAGTAGCTACTGTGGGCTAGGATCTTTTCTCCTTCCTGCTTGCTCAGAAATGGTGCAAATAATGGCCTCAACTGTCTACCAGAGTTCAGAGAAGGGCAACAAAGCTGGTAAAAGTTCTGGAGCATGAGTCTTATGAGGAGCAGCTGGGGGAGCTGGGGGTGTTTAGTCTGGAGAAGAGGAGCCTCAGAGGTGACTTTTTCACTCTCTACAACCATCTGAAAGGAGGTTGTAGCCAGGTACGGGTTGTCTTCTTCTCCTAGGCAAATAGTGACAGGGTAAGAGAACATAGTTTTAAGCTGCACCAAGTACATTTAGGTTGGACATTAGGAAGAGTTTCTTCACAGAAATGGTGATGAAATAGTGGAACAGACTGCCCAGGGAGGTGGTGGTGTCACTGTCCCTGGAGGTGTTTAAGGAAAGATTGGACGTGTTACTTTGTGTAGTCTAGTTGAAACAGTGGTGTTCAGCCATAGATTGGGCTCGGTCTCAGGTCTTTTCCAACCTAGCTGATTCTGTGAATATTACTTGTAACAACAGGTGATGTAACGTCATTGTTTTACACAAGGAGCTGTGAGAGAGAGAAATCAACAAATGTGTGAACTCTCCCTTTTACTTTCTCTGAGAGAAATGCCCTCTTTCTTCTTATCCTATGATACTGTCATCTGTATGAAATTACTTTCACAGGTTCACAGGTTATTCTGGGTGGAAGGGACCCTCAGGATCATCTAGTCCAACTCCCAACACCAGAACAAGAGGACATGGCCTTAAGCTACGCCAGGGGAGGTTTAGACTGAATGTTAGGAAGAGGTTTTTCACAGAGAGAGTGATCTCTCAGTGGAATGGTCTGCCCAGGGAGGTGGTGGAGTCGCCATCCCTGGAGGCGTTTAAGAGAAGACTCGATGAGGAGCTCAGTGACATGGTCTAGTTGGTGGGAGGCTTGGATGGATGGAGCGTGGTGCCCATGGTTCCATGCTTGTGGGCCTTTCATTGAATTTGTGTCTTAAAGGTTTACTAATACTGTGTCTTTTGGAATATCCCAATCTTTTATCTCTGAAGAGAACTGTAAAAGAGTCCAAATTCAGGAGCCTTAAATCAAAGGATTTAATTTATATGATCTCCCTGATTGCTTTAAGCCACAAATTGGTATGACTTCCTGTCAAACTTCACAGTTGGTTCCCTAGTCCCAAATTTCACTGAATACAACTGAGAATGCACTGTCCATGGAGGTTGTGCAGTGGGGTTCAGATACTGGCTCTGGGAGTAAATGTTACCCCAGAGCCTGGTTGCTAGTGACTGGCTGTAAGGGTGAGGTGCCAGGGACAGCTCTTGTATTTGACAGCGAGTACCACAGGGTGGCAGCCAAGACAAAGTGATGGTGTCAAACATTCGAGTTTGGGGGGCAAGGACAGGAGGAGGAAATAAATTTGAGCAGCTGTGATAGAAAGTTCTCTGGCAAACTCGTGTTTTCACAGCTGCGGATGTTTTTGTCAGACTTGTCTCAGCTCTGGGCTTTAAGTGACTGACAGCACTTAGGAAACATACAACTTTCTTGGAGACGGAGCGCTGTGAACTTGATCCTTGCCATGTCTCATTCTTCAGTTATTTCTCATTGCTTGAGACTGTGCTACAGGACTGCTTTGGTCTGGATGGGGTGGTTGGCAGGATGGCCAGAGATATTTCCATTGGTTCACAGTAAAAAATTTGGATTGAGCCCATGGCTGCTTGTGCAGTGCTGTCTATAGCTGGAGGGAAATGTATTTCCTTCCATCCAGGTGCTTTCCCAGCACTGTGCTTTTCTTTTTGACATTCCCTGTAGCTTACCTCTTGCAGCAGGTCACTGATGGGAAACAGAATGAGAGGCCTAAGTTTGAGGCTTTGCACATCAGTCTTCCCAGGTTCATTTTAACTTTTGGCAGTAAAGGAGTTTGTACTTTGCCTATGGGACTAATCAGGAGAGCTCAGGAGAAACCTGCCTTCCTCTTCCTCACCTGTAAGCCTGGAGCAGCGTGTCATCAGTAATGCCCAGAGCACTGCTGAACCTTTTTGGATGTAATTGATAGTCGACTCTAGCTCCTTGATAAAATCTAATATGTGCAGGGAAAACTATCCTATTTCATATTCCCAGAAGATGGAGAGCCGGAAACTGAGCACAGGTTTCCTACCAAACAACAAGGTACTGCTGATTAGTGCCAACCTGTATTTGAAGTGCAGTGTTGTCAGATAACATGATTGTAGCTGGTCATACGAATTTCTATTCTTCTACTTGTTTAGAATGCTGATTAAGTAAAAACAGTTTAAAGACTCACAAGGTTTTTTCTCAGGAGTTTTGTTTTTTTATTTAACTTTCAAGTAAGATGATGTGTTAGTTGATGTTGAGGTTATTCCAAGACTTGGAAGCATTAATTAATGTTTTCTTTCTCCTGCGCAATACGCTGGCTGCTCCTTTCTCTGAATGTGATGCCTCTACAGTAGCAGTCTGTCTGCTGTTGTTTGGAAGTATAACCTGTTGTTTGGAAACATAATAACTTTTATGAAGTGAGCATTAAGTTTACAAAGATTATGAACTTTTCACTTTTATGCGTTTGTTTTGCAATGTATAACAGGAAAGGAAAATTTTGTCTTGAGAGTATATGTATGTTGTTTGTCTTAATCCATTGGCCAGGCCTGTTTCCATAGAAGCACTAACCCTGACCTTAATGATGTAATGCCTTTATTAAATGGATACTGAGTTATCTTTGACTAGCTCTGCTGATTTCTTCTTCTTTTTAAAAAGGACAGCATAACAACAACTGTTTTCTTTAGAAATTCTTTCAATTTAATTGAGTAACACAACACTAATACTGTTGGGGGTTTTCACTAGAGTTTTGTATTGCTATGGACTTGTTACTACTTCTTTGACTCATGGACTTTTGCAAAAATATTTTGAAAATGATCAAGATGAAGCTATGTTTTAGTCCACCTTAGGAAATGTCTAACAGTGTAGGGGTAGCTTTCCTGACAAACAGCATAATGACATCTACCATCTGACTTAGTGTGCTCCATAAAGCAAGTCTTTTCTGTCCTATGTCAGGAAAAGGGAATAAAATAAATAATGCTACATTTTAATTTCCTTACTTTGACATGAATGAATAGTGGACCCACTGTCAATGTTCTTTTTCCCTCTCTGCTTCATGTTTTGTTAGCGTGAACAGATTAATATTTCTTTTTGTTCCATTTTGGGTTTGTTTCACTTCATTTCTTGAAAATAATCTTGTCACAGCTGAGCCATTTCTTTCAGCACTCTTGAACCTTCCTGGGTTTTCAAATAACATTACAAATGAAAGAAAGCATTTCAGAAAGTTCTGGCAGATCTGTGCATAGGTGCCATGAAGAAACATTGTTCTTTTTGCACGGATATGTTTAATGTAAAAGAAATTATGAAGTCAGAGATTGACATAAGCAATTTGGTGGAAATTGTTCAGATGTTATCATTCTGTTAAGCTTTGTGTAGATAACTCTTCAAAACATATTCGCTACATGGTGCCTGAAGAATGACCTAGTGACATGCTTTCAGGAGCATCTCCTTTGTAATTTTAAAATGGAATTGCCCAAAAATGAATTCAATATTAGAGGTGAAGAATGGCAACTGATGTGCTTAATCCTTTATTATGTTAGAGTTATACATTCTAGTTGAAAGTATAAGTAGATTTGTGTTGAAAAATAGAATATTTTCTTGCCAAAACAACTAAACTAAATACTTAGTACCTATAAGAAAACAGAATTTTGTTTCAGTTATCAAATACAGTCGTTATTTCCCTGCATCATCTTTAATGTAGTCCGTATGTGAACCACATCATGCCTTTTTTAAGATAGCTGCTATCCTATGATTTTATTGTAAAAGAACTGAAGATTGATCTATCTAGGTGTAATTAGGAATAGAAAAGTTGTTTAGAAAAGCCTGATTGAGAAGTATGAAAGTAGTTCAGCTGGAGTGCTGGATGGGGAGTTCCTTTTCAGGTTGAGAAAGAACTACTTCTTGGCCAAAATCTGCTTTTCTTTAAAGCCAAACCTTAAGCTTCAAACTCTTATATATCTTTTAGCCATTTACTGTCCTGGTTTTGCTGTCTTTAAAAGAGCAAGATTCTTGGTAAGGGCAGAAAAATACATTTCGTATTGTAAGCATGAAAGAACATGAGACCGGGTATATGGATTCCACGAGAGGAGAGGAAAGGTGCATGATGACAGCTTTTAGTGATGGTGATGTAGACAAAGTATTTCTACTTCCACATTTTATGTGCATAATGTCTATTCCATGTAATTTTGAAGTTTATCCCCCTGTCTGTAATCTAGAGGAACAGTTGGTAAAGCACACCCCATAGCAGTAGGCTTGAGCCCACAGTAGAGATGTGGATTTGATTTTCACGTACACTGTGTAAGTACCTTCAGACTCATGGTAGGGCAAGAAGATGGTAGCAGGGAGCTGGTGACTGCTTGCTCTGTCTCATCCATGAGGACCATGGCAAGGTGGGAGAAATCAGGACAGAACATGCATAGTTGTTCTGCTGAGTTGCCAATAATTTGCAAACCCCAAACTTCCTGAGGTAGAGATAGAACTGGAAGAAACCACATAAAGAGAACATACCTTGGTGGGAAAAGTACCTCAAACTAGTCATTGACTTAAAAAAATTTCAAGATTTCAGGAAGTAGTTAGAATTGCTATGGATGAAGTGCAACTCGGTCTGTTAAACTGATGCGCATAAAGATTATTTTGATAAAGAGAGTTGTGAAAAATCTTTTAATCGGGTTCCTATTTCTCATCTCATCTCTTAAAATTTATATGGCCTAGCTTCATACCAAGGAAACAGAGGGCTTTTACATTTCAAATATTAATTATAATTTTTATTTTGTTTGATCATGTATTTAAAAATGGCTTTCATAACAGTAATTTTTAACTATGGGAAAAAGAAATTTTTATGTGGAGTTCATAGCAAAATGGAGTTTCAGTTGTCTGTAATATACAGCTACTTTGTACCATTAGCATTAAATATTTGGCTGAAAGTCTGTATTGTTTTAACATTTGGTGTTCTGTCTTGGGAATGGGTGGTGCTTCTTAATCTGCTTCTACTTAAATCTTGGTGGAGAGAATCATATTTTGTTATGAGGTAAGGTTTCGGATTATTTATTGGCACAGCACTTCCCAACTGAAAAAATATTTACCTGTGAGAAGTCTGGATACTACTGAACTATTAGCTTACTTTGTCTTCAGCCTGTTGCCTAGTCCATTAAGGAGGGATTGGCATGCTGCTTGTCATTCCTTCCTCTAGCCAGCCTGGTGGGATACAGCCTTGCTCTCCAGGGAGCATGGAGCACGCAGCCACATGTTCTCCCTTGTGGGTATCTCCTTGACCTTCTGGCTATGGCTGCCTGTAGCATCTGGTTCCTGTCAGTTGTGTCCTCTCTCCAGGAACTGTGCAGTGCATTTGCTAGGGAGGTTGAATGTTATGATTTCATAGGATTTTTCCCATCTCCAACATCTTTGATTGTTTGGAGATAACCCTGCGCATATATCCCAAGGCTTGCTTCTTGCTTTAGTGATTAAACAGACAGTGAAAAGGTTGTGGCAAGAGAGGGGGGGGAAAAAGAAGCAGGGGAGGCATGGACACAACTTCTTGCGAGTGATACCAAAAAAGCCTTGATGGAGATCACATAAATTTCTTCCAAGGACACCCAAAATTCTGTAAACAACTATTTTGCTTTCAGTAGACTTGTGCTCTCAGTTTCTGGATACGCTTTTTAAAAATGCTCTCGGGAAAAAAATGTCTATAGAGTGTGATATATATTAACTCTGCAGGAACTTTTTCAATAGTTGCACATAAAATGGTATTTTCTGTGTGAAATGAGAAAAATCACACTGGGGAAGGTTGTGAGGAAAGGCTCTGTCTTCAACCCATGGGATGGCTGTTCATTGCCATGTGATACAACCTTTTTCATGGAGGAGGTGGGGCAGGTCAATGAGATGAAAGGTTCAGCTGGTTTTCTGGTAAATTTATGGGTAGGTGCAGTGTTACCTATCTGAACCAGTGTTAACATTGGCTCTGAAAATAATTGCGTTCAGCTGTTAAGAACATTTTTCAGCATTAGCGCCGGTAGTCATACAGATGAGTACTTGGTCCCATCAGTTGTTTTCTGGCATTATAGTTACATTGAATCAATTCTGTCATAAGTATGTTGGCTGAACATTCATCAGAATTATTACTTGTTGCATACAGTTCTCAACTGGTTCGTCAATTCACAATGCTAAGCGGTGTGCAAAGCTCTGTCCTTGTCCCAGAGGCTTTGCATGGGAATGCATCTTGGCTTTGTGTGTGGCTTCTTAAAAAAAAATCTGTGGTCATGTAACTGAGAAAAATCACTCTTTTCTCTGTGTTGATGTTGAGTGTTACAGCAGAGGTTGCCTCATTTTGCAGGGCACAGTCTGCCTTCAGCATAGAATTCTTGATACGCAAGTCATTATAGCATGTTTTTATACAGATTTGCTTGCAGATTTCTCAGTATTGTTTGACCTGATGCTGGTCAAGCATTGTCACTTATGTGGCCTTCTAGGAGTGGCATGTAAACTGATATTCTCACCAGACTCAAGAGTGTGAGCAATTTGGATAAAGCTGAATGCCTGTTTCCAGGCGATCACAGAAATGTTGCAAGACTTGTGACTGAAGCCTGAATCAGCTCATTCCATTAGTCATTTGTCAAAGCCAGTAAATCTTCTCCCACACTTTTGGCTTTGTTTCCACCTGTGGATCTCAAAGGAGAGTTAGGCCATCCTTGCATTCTCTGAGGGTTAGATGGAGCTTTTTTAGTTTTCTGCCTTTTCCGCAGCAGTTATGCGCTTCTCTCCTCCTGAGTGCTTAGCTGTGCCAAAAACCTGCTATCCTGACAGGATTTGTAGCTGTTCTTTCTTGGCAGGAGTGTTGGGCAGGGTTGCATCAGAGCACTTTTGGCCAAAAAAGAAGCTGGAATGCTTGTCAGTCACAAATCAATGCCTAGAGAGCCTCACTGAGTTAGTGATACTTGGAATTAATTTACATTTTTTCAAAATACATTACCAAAGTCACAGTATCTCTGAAATAATTTTTACATTCAGGCTTGAGGCAGTGCTGTGTCTGTCTGTGGCTTTTTTTAGTGGATCTTTATGCATCTACCTCTGGTGCTGTCCCTTATCTCATGATGACTCTAATAACTGGTACAAGGCCCTGTTTCAGAGGAAGTGGAAAAAGAAAGGCACTTATGTCTTTGATTGTAAAAATTTTTGTAGTAACCATTTTTGCTCCATCTACCAGGTTGAAGTAAATCACAGGCACTGAGTAGCAAACAGGAACCGAGAAGGAAAAAAATGTTTTAATTTGGGTTCTTCAAAACATTGATGTTTGCAGGTCAGGTCATCTTGCATTCCTGTCAGCTGGCTTGGTTTTTTACTGTCAGATAGTCTGACTGTACTCTTTATAATTGCCTTTTTACTGTCTTTCAACCCTTCTTAAGTTGCTCCAAAGTATCTTGGACTTCAGGACAGTGTTAGACATTTTTATTTGGAAGGATGTAATCTCCATTAAATATTATTGATGCTGACTGGCCTCACTTGCCTGATCTCACAGTTTTGTTTACCTAACTTTCTTTTCAATGCTATTGTTCTTAATTTTTGTGGCAGGTAAGAATCAAGCCATCAGTTTAGATTTTTGTTGTTGTTGTGTGTAAATGCTTTGCCCAAAAGCCTGTTGCTGTATGAATCTGCTTATCTTTCAGGTGCATATTGAAGTATGTATTTCTAACATTAACTGCTTGTTTTGTTTCTGGGGCGGTGTTTTGGGGTGTCCCTAGCTTCGTCATGCAGATGTGGTGGTATTTGGCAGTATGAAACCCGATGATGTTCCTGTGAGCGGGATAAAGCCTGAAACCACCATTATCAGTTGTTATCATAACCTGCCATCAGGTAAGAGGTGTTAAAAGATTACAATTTCTGCAAGTGGTGTACAAGGAGCCTCTTGAGATGTGGGTGGCATCTTAGTGAGAGTACAGTGTGGTTAAAAGCTGCTTCATTGAGAGAGGGTCTTCAGATGTCTATGTTTGTGTACAAAGAATGTATGTGTGTCTCGGATATATAAATGGGAAAAAGATGTCAGGTGGGTAAGAAAGGTTGGAATAGATTCTTTACGCAAGCGTTGTTAAATAATTGTTAAGTAAGTGATGATCCTATGGATTTAAAGAATTTAGAGGGAAGACTTCTGGGTCATCAGGTGAGCTGTTACTTAGTGTTGTTTTGTACAGTGTGTTATCCTCTTGCTTCTGTGGACTCACCTGGAATGTGGGGAAAAAGAGAATTAGGGGACAAATACTGACTGCAAATTGCTGTGCGGCTATCTGCAGAGAATGGTGCAGGAGTGAGTAGAGAAATCATATTACTTAAGAAGAGGCAGAGTGTCTCCTGGAGTAATTATTCCTACAAGAAAAGAGCTTGGATTCACTTCCCTTCTCTTCCCCTGACTTGTTGTGGAGGGTATATGTGTTAATTAATTTCTTGGTTGAAAAATGGATTTTCTTAGGAATAAAATTAAGAAAGCTTTCCAGAAGTTCCTCTGGTGCTAGAATTACATCTCAAAATTCTGTGAAGTGATGTAGCTGTTTTCTAGATTTCTCACGTGCACATGGTTTTGACTGCTCAGTATCCGGATCAGATTATGCTGCGAATGAATAGGAAAATAAGGAAATACATGGGTAGTGTGACTCATTAATATGAGGGTTTTTAAGTCTTATCAAAAATGTGCTTGTTGACATCTACTGATAAAAGTGGGGAAATTAGCATAATGCCAAGGAAAACTAATTGTGTGGTTCTTAATCTAGAGATATTGCCTAAGGACAAATAAGGAGACAGTCTATGCAGAGCTAATGCAAGATCAGGCTCATAGTAAAGCAGTCACTGTTCCCATGCAAAGCATGGCCTTTGCAGTAGATTGATTCCTTTCTTTGTCTTTCATGATATACTTGAATAGAAGCTGCAGATCTGGGTTATTATTCATTCAATTGTCTGGAGGGTTTTGGATATTTATCTCCCAACTCCCAGAGCAATAGTCTAATTCCTAATGAGGATCTCAAGAGTGGGTACTACTCCCTGTCCCTTCCTAGTGCTGCACAAAAAAAAGTTGTACAAAAATAATTCATATTTTCTTTTCCTAGCCTAGTGACTAGTAGACTCCTTGTATCTCTTATGCGCACTTATTTTGCATAAGGATTGTTGGATATACAATTAATTGTTGAGTATCTGTGGGGAAGGGCTTAGAGTACAGGTTTCTTCAGCAGGTACCCAACCTACTAGTGTAATGGGGTCTTGCATGAAGGAGAAATGGGGGAGAATGAGAAAGGGGTAGAGAAGAGAGGGAATGGTGTTACAGTCGTAGTACTTAATTGATAAGCAATCTCCTCTCTTCATTTTAGTGCTTCTGAGCAGCAACTTCAGCAGGTCTGTTCTGACAGGATGGGGATAAACCAGTCCTTGCAGCCTTAGCGGGCAAAATTAGTGCCTGGACTCTCCCAGCGCTAAGTGTTGCCAAGTGGAAGTCCCACTTTCGGACACCTAATTCTCTCCTTCCATTGCGGAGGGGGTCGGAGCCTTCAGGGACCTAAAAGTTACACAATACAACTGCATGCTGTCTTGAGACTTAAATATCTTCATGCCTTAGTTGCTCTATACATAACAGAGTGCTGTTAGAAAAACTGCATTATGTACCAAAGCAACATTCTTAAGCTAGGAAATGTAAGATTTATCATAAGCATGTACATTTCTTTGCATTTTTCAAGTCGTAGATGCTAGGTTAGTTGGGCTGTAGGTTGGACTAGATGATCTTCATGGTCCTTTCCAGCCTTATCTATACTGTGATAGTGTATGTGTTACGATGGCTGTGTTAAGTACTGCCTTTTATTTTTGAAAAGCCACATAAGATTTTTGTAAAGATAATTGAACTTATCTACAAAATGTCTATCTGCCCATGGTTATGCTTTTGATGTTGTCAGAACCTTGGAGAAACTCCAATATTATAGCAGAAATACATTTTAGCAGCTTTAAAAAATGCTAGTTTCAAAGCTTACTAGAGAGATCCATGAAACACAGGTGCCTGACTTAGTTTAATTGCAAGATGTTTGTGAAAAGCCCATTGTGGAGCAGTTGTGACCTTGGAGAAACAACTGGACTCTTCATTTCCATGGAATCTGGCTGAGGTGCTTGGAAATTTTTCTGGATTTTTTCTTGCTTTAGAGATGTCCAATTTAACATCTGTGGGGTCACAGAAGCTAAATGAAGCCTGAAAGCAATAATGGCCATGAAGTAATTTTTGTTCTTGCTAGATGGTGGATAGATTTCTGTCTTGTGTGAGTGTATATGTAGTCTAACACACGTGTTTGAAAAGCACTCAAAATTTGCAGGGACATACCTGAATTGTGGAAATGTAATGATGTAAGTCAGGAGATTAGAGCTAAAAGTGACAAAGTGACAAAATAATTTTTCAAGTATTTTTTCAGTCGGAATAAAAATTTTTAAATGGTTACAATTTTAAAACATTCTGCGATTTTCTAGCAGTGTAACATTTGCTTCTGTTGCACTAATGATCTTGGATTCAGATGAGTGTTGGTAGTCTCTTGCAGAAATATACTTTATACATAAATGTATAGAAATGAAAATAAGTTTCTGGACAAAATCTAAGGGTGCCAGAATTATTTGGGATTTGATGTCCGGCTCCTCTGAAGTTAGTTGAAAGCTTAAGCCAATATAGTTTTTAAGTGTGTTATTGGGAAGTTCAACCATTTCCCTACCTCTTCTGTGTTCTAAGCTGCCTGAGCAGATGTGTACATGGCTGTGACTTTCACCCCATCTGCACGATAGGGTACAAGTCAGAGGAGGCACCATAATGTCTGTAGCTGATCTGACCATAGCCCAAAGCAGAGTGCTGTTCCAGCTCCCATCTGGAAAATTTATCCTAAGAGAGCTGTTGCAGTTCTTTGATTGTCTTGCTAACTCCATGTGTGCATGACTTTCACCTCTAGCTTCACTGTCACCCCTGGAAAAGCCTGGTTAGTCATTTGTGGGGTGTCTGTGTAGCATAGGCAGTCTGAGGGAAATAGTTTATTGAAGGGAATTGTCTAATTCTGATATGTATTTACATGTATACTAGCTCTGCCCTGATAAAAAAGTCATATTAAGCCAAATAACATAAAAAGTCAAAATGTTTCTGTAAAGCACAGCTGTCTGAAAGGGGATTTTAAACTCCATTTTCCTGCTTCATTTGTCTGTTTGGCAGCTCTCCCAGACTGGTCTCAAAGCAACAACAGTCAGCTTATTATGTGATGAACTGTTCCAGTAAAACTCCTCTGTCTGAATCTAAAGCTGAGCATCTCCAGAAGATTTTGTTGTTTAGTTTTTTTAATAGCAAATGTTAGTGCAAGTAGATGGACTTTTCTGACACTATCTTAGAGTTTAATATCAGAACTGTTATGTTCTGCTTGGTTAGCTTGATCACTGATGTGTAGGTGCCTGCTGGCAAGAAAATTCTAGAAAAGATTAGGCAGCATATGGAATGAGATGGAGGGTGTCTGTGGAGAGGGTCTCTTGCTCTCTCAGCGATGGGTGTGAGAGAGTGGGCTGGAGGTGGATGGGACTGGTGGGGTGCTGGCTCCTTTGCCTACCTCTACCTACCACGCTGGCTCTAGTCTGAGTTTTCTGTGCCTTGCTGTCACTGGAACCCTTGTCAGGAGGGATAATTGTGCAAGACAGCATGAGCATTTTATGACCAGCAAAGATGAGGTGAGTAGAGGGAGAGCTTGACCAGGTCAGGGTTTGCACTTCAGTTCTCTGTGGGGGAAAGGTTAAAACTGTCAGTGTACAGTTGTTGTTTTTTATTACAATTATGTCTACGCCCTTCAGAATGCAGCTAGGGCCTTGATATGCCCACCGGGACTAGGATGTGAATTTTTGAGAAATTGTTTTTAGATAAAAGTCGATAAACAATAACAGAAGAACAAGCCAGAAGCAGGATTCCAGCAAAATGAGAAAATAATATGTTTAGTTACTGTAGTTAATGTATGCTTATTATTTGATATACGGTATTGCTACTAGAAACAATTCTAACTGGCTCTAAAGTTGAAGTCACTCTGAGGGAATTGAGTTCATCATCAGCAAGTTTGCAGATGATACCAAGCTGGGGGCAAATGTTGAAATGCCGGAGGGTAGGAGGGCCCTTCAGAGGGACCTTGACAGACCAGAGAAATGGGCAGACTCCAACAGTATGAGATATAACAGGACTAAGTGCCAGGTTCTTCACTTTGGACATAACACCCCCATGCATCGCTCTCGACTGGGGAATGAGTGCCTGGAGAGTGGTGA